>JAZDUH010000066.1:9805000-10265000 GCA_036419115.1 Scarus forsteni | reverse complement strand
CTCCTCTTAACTCTCTCAAGGCTGCTGGACCTCCTCACAAGCCTGTAAAATACAGAAGCACAGAATTTTCAGAGGCTGGTACATGGACTGGATCATAAGAAGAACATTCCTTGTCTTTCTGGCTCCTCAAAGCAGTTTCATATCACAGGCCACATCAACCCTTTCATACCCACTTCAAACTAACACACACACGGTGGGAGCACACTGGGGTGAAGTGTCTTACTGAACGACACACTAACATGTGACTGACAGTGTTGGGCATGTTACTTTAAAAAGGATAAATTATTGGGGTGCTGGTTTGGCGGAGTGGTTAGCAACCAGGCACCCCATGTACTTGCTTCTGCCGGTCCAGGTTCAAATCCTGCCTGTGACCAGTTTGCAGAGTGTCTTCCCCTACTCTCTCACCCCCTTTCACAAGCCTATCCACTGTCTCTCTCCTATCAATAAAGGCACAAAATGCCCCAAAAAATAGATTAAAAAAACAAGGAATTAGTTTAGTTACTATTTACTTTTCCAAATAAGTGACTGAGTTACTGACGGAATTACTCCTTCGAAAATGTAATTAGTTACCAGGTAAAGTAACTGATGCGTTACTTTTTTTGAAAAAGCTTATGCTGCTTGAACTGTGTGTCTCCGTCTTTGAGTCCTTCCTTGTTGTTACCTGCTGCAGCAGCGCTGACATCATCAGTTCTCCAACACAGTGCCGATGCACCACAGTGTGTGCAGGGAAATTTGCCTGATAGACTGGAATGGGAGTGAAGTGTTCCACAGTACGTTTCAAGGGCGCCGTACCGTGCTGTGCTGCATTGGTGAAGTGCCAGCGATTTTCTGTGCGGCCGCTTCCAAACCTCGTAAATTCACTGTTGTTGAGATAGCACCAGACAGGAAGACAACATGTGGAGTATCTCTTCCGACCGTGTGAGGGGCAGATAGTGTGTTAATAATCGACTGTCTTGTCATTTGTCTGAAAATCACTGAAGATTCTGAACATTTGTGCCTGGATGTGATGCTCTGATGTGAGTGAATTGCTGTATGTTAAGTCAGTTTTTCTGGGGGGCAGGACATGACCCCGACCCCCCACATCCCATCCCACCTGGCCTTGCTACGGCTGTTACCTGGCTTGGCTTGGGATCTGGTCTGCCGTGGAGGGGTGGGGATGGCTGGGTGCTGGGGGCCAGGGTGGTTGGGGAGGGTGGGTGCTGTCTGCTGGGACTGCTGCCCTGGACCCCTGGGCTCAGTCCTTGGTGCCTTTGGGGAGGCGGGTCTGTGCCCCCTTGGGTCCTAGGGCTGTCCCTGGGGCCATCAGCTTTGGGGACCGTGTGGTGGGTCTCGGGTGACCTGGTGGCCCAGGGATGCCCATGGTCGTGGTTTCCCTGGGCATGGGCAACTACTTGGGTATTCGGTGACCACCTCACATGCATGCGTGTACAGACACTCAAGCACCTGTCGAGACTACCTTACAGAAATGGTTGATTTCGTCAGAACATGCTGAGTCGGGCACTCTAACACATCTTCTTACGTCCTGTGATGCAAGCTACTCCATGTCTTATCCATGTGGGCCCACACTCCCTCGACTATCAAGACCCCTCATCTCTGTTGTCCCTGGTTTCTTACAGCCTTTACTTCCTGTATGGACTTAAATCAGCACAGCACTTGAGCTGCTATCTCAAATCAATAACACTACCCATTTTTCCTCCTCCCTGTTGTCTTGTCCTGTCTGTCACTATTTCCCCTTCTTTCACACTGTGGTGTGGCATGGCCCTCCGCTTCAGGTCACATCAGGGGTTAAATAAAGTTTGATTTGATAGAGTAGCCTACAGGGAGGGCTGGTGATGGTCACTATAGAAGTGAATAATATTAACTTATCTCTCACTGCTAGAAAAAAAAATCCATTGTCTTTTCAACGCTGTCATCGGACACAGTGCTCAGCAGAAAAGATAATGCAGACAACGGGAAAAAAAGTATGTATCAATCAGACACCAGTTTGATGGAAAAATGTAAATGTAAATCGTAAATAAAATCAGAATACAATGATTTGCAAATCCCTTTCAAACTATATTCAATTGAATACACAGCAAAGACAAGATACTTAACATTCAAACTGGTAAACTTTGTTATTTTTTGCAAATATTAGCTCGTTTGGAATTTGATGCCTGCAACATGTTTCAAAAAAGCTGGCACAAGTGGCAAAAAAGACTGAGAAAGTTGAGGAATGCTCATCAAACACTTATTTGGAACATCCCACAGGTGAACAGGCTAATTGGGAACAGGTGGGTGCCATGATTGGGTATAAAAGCAGCTTCCCTGAAATGCTCAGTCATTCATAAACAACGATGGGGCGAGGGTCATCACTTTGTGAACAAATGCGTGAGCAAAATGTCGAACAGTTTAAGAACAACATTTCTCAATGAGCTATTGTAAGGAATTTAGGGATTTCATCATCTACGGTCCGTAATATCATCAAAAGGTTCAGAGAATCTGGAGAAATTACTGCACGTAAGCAGCAAGGCCGAAAACCAACATTGAATGCCCATGACCTTTGATCCCTCAGGCGGTATTGCATCAAAAACCGGCATCACTGTGTAAAGGATATCACCACATGGGCTCAGGAACACTTCAGAAAACCACTGTCAGTAACTACAGCTCTTCTACATCTGTAAGTGCAAGTTAAAACTCTACTATGCAAAGCTAAAGCCATTTATCAACAACACCCAGAAATGCCGCCGGCTTCGCTGGGCCCGAGCTCATCTAAGATGGACTGATGCAAAGTGGAAAAGTTCTGTGGTCTGACGAGTCCACATTTCAATTTTTTTTTTGGAAACTGTGGTCGTTGTGTCCTCCGGACCAAAGAGGAAAAGAACCATCCTGACTGTTATAGGTGCAAAGTTCAAAAGCCAGCATCTGTGATGGTATGGGGGTGTATTAGTGCCCAAGGCATGGGTGACTTACACATCTGTGAAGGCACCATTCATGCTGAAAGGTACATACAGGTTTTGGAGCAACATATGTTGCCATCCAAGCAACGTCTTTTCCATGGACGCCCCTGCTTATTTCAGCAAGACAATGCCAAGCTACATTCTGCACGTGTTACAACAGCGTGGCTTCATAGTAAAAGAGTGCGGGTACTAGACTGGCCTGCCTGTAGTCCAGACCTGTCCCCCATTGAAAATGTGTGGTGTATAATGAAGCGTAAAATACAACAATGGAGACCCCAGACTGTTGAACAACTTAAGCTGTACATCAAGCAAGAATGGGAAAGAATTCCACCAAAAAGCTTCAAAAATTGGTCTCCTCAGTTCCCAAACGTTTACTGAGTGTTGTTAAAAGGAAAGGTGATGTAACACAGTGGTAAAAATGCCCCTGTGCCAACTTTTTTGCAATGTGGTGCTGCCATTAAATTCAAAGTTGATGATTATTTGCAAAAGAAAATAAAGTTTGTCATTTCAAACATTAAATATCTTGTCTTTGCAGTGTATTCAATTGAATACAAGTTGGAAAGGCTTTGCAAATCATGTTCTGTTTTTATTTATGATTTACACAACGTGCCAACTTCACTGGTTTTGGGTTTTGTATATAAAATGTTTACAAAGGTTAAATTATTCTTCACAAATACACTGTGAGAAACTTGGGACGGACGGTGTGCTGCCTCAGCTCTCTGTTGTTGCTGAAAAGGCAGAGTCCCATGTGGAGGCTCCTGGCACACTGCCCACCGGCATGGAGCCTCAACAAGTCTCTAGTATTACCACAGCGGACCTCCGCTTAGCCCTCTGCATAAAGGAGGTAGAGACCGAGAGCATGAGGCTTGAGGTGCAAGCCATGCAGAATCAGGGCCTTGGAGCTTGAGCGAGGAGCCTCCACCCCATTGTCTGTGAACCAGAGTGTTTATTCTGCCTCTCCAGTGTTTGATATTAGCAAACACATTACTTTGGTTCCCCCAGTTCGTGAATCCGAGGTTGATTCCTATTTCAGAGCTGTTGATCCAATTGCAGCTGCTCTAAGCTGAAGACAGCAGTGTTTTAATGTTTAAAGGAAAAGTTACAGAAACTTTGGAGCTAAAATTTACTCTTCACACAGACATTTATCTCCTTGATGAATTATTGCCATTACAATAATGCCCATTTTTTCCCTCAGTGTCCTGATGTGCTCTGATTCAACAATCCATCAAAATTCAGGACATTTCTTTCATATTCTGGTGAAGCCTCTGGCTGCTGTTGGCTGCAGATATTCAGACAGTTCACTCTCCCTCTCTGTTATATTTATTATTATTTATACAAACATTAAAGTTCAGAAATGTAGCAGGGGCCGAACTTTATATAAATAACTCTGGGGAGAAACTTGGTCATTCCATATGAACTCAACCAGAGGTATATGACAGCCTGGGGCAAATTTACCCAGAAAAATACCTCTAAAAAATTACACAAACTTTAATCCAGGTTGTATTTCTCTCCAGTTTTGTTCAGCATCAGTTTGTTGCTGTAGTTTACCTTTCACCTCTCACCTTCACTTTGCAACGTCGTGTGGTCGGTCCACCACTGATTGATGTCCCCCCGGTCCCTGTCACTGTGGACATGGTTCCACTTTTACCATGCCACATTTTTTACTGGACTCAGACCCCCTGATCTCACCACAATGTCACACATTCCCACCATTATCACCGACAGAGGACAAAAAAGAGACTGTATTTGAAGTAAACCTATAGGCTCATGTAACAATAACCTCATACACATCCCCACACAAACGTCACCCATTAATTCATCACAACAACAAACCCTGCACATGGCACTTTTAAATGTGAGAACGCTTTTACACAAAACACTTTTAATCAATGACCTGATTTTAGAAAACAGCATTGACTGTATGTTTTTAACTGAAACATGGCTCAGCACGGACGGATCTGTGGCACTTTTAGAAACCTCACCACCCAATTTTTTTTAATTAATTTAGAAAAGATAGAAGAGGTGGGGGAACAGCAGCAGTTCTTTTAACACCGCTTGGTTTTAATGAGATTTTATTTGGTGATTTTAACTCCTTCGGATACCATTGTTTTGTTTTTAACAGTCCACCTATATTATGTCTCAGCATATACAGACTGCCCAAATATTGCACCTCTTTTATCTCAGAATTTGCAGAATTACTATCAATAATTCATTCAAAATACAACACAGCTATTATTCTAGGGGATTTTAACATACATGTAGACAATCAATCAAACTCTTTTACCAGTGAAATTTTAAACCTTATCAATTCTATGAATTTTATCCAACATGTCACCCAACCTACCCATAAAAGAGGACATGTTTTAGATTTGCTTTTAACATATGGGCTGTCAGTACATGTCACTGAAGTCAAAGATGCAGGTTTTACTGATCATTTCTGTGTCTTTTTAAGGGACACATCTGAGAGGACTGTACTGAAACGCTATCTTACTGCTGAGGTGGCTGCAAATTTTATTTACATTTAAAGAAACACTCCTGCAGATATTTTACCCTCCTCCAGTGACTACATTTTAGAAAGTTTTAATCATAGATTTAAACCAGCCCTTGATAAAGTAGCCCCCTTTAAACTGAAAAAGATTCAAGACAATCCAATGAAATCATGCGACTAAAAAGAAACTGTTGTGTTGCAGAGAGGAGATGGAGAAAGAATAAAATAACCAAAAACTACCACATTTTTCAAGAACAACTGAAAATTTATAACAATGCAATCAAAAAAGCCAGGAGATTTTTTTTTCAAAGTTGATATGTGAGAATCACAACAACCCAAATATTTTTATTCTTAAGTATTGATCATTTAATAAATCCAGTTTTTAATTGCCCCTACATCCGACCACAGACTCAGCATGTGAGGATTTTGCAGCCTACTTCAGCAGTAAAACTGAGTTAATTAGACTGAGTTTAAACAACACCAAATCTGAAACTTCTAAAACGCCCAAATTTTAATCCCTAATGAGGAAACACTGGAGAAGTTTGTCCTGGTTGATGCTGAAATGCTTGACAAGGCTGTCTCCCAGCTAAGACCTGCAACATGTCTTTTAGATCCCATCCCCACATCCTTTTTTAAACAAATTCATACATCTTTTAAATCAGATCTTCTTAATAATTTTTAATTATTCTCTTCAGATGGGCGTTTTTCCTATTGCCTTTAAAACAGCAGTGGTCGAGCTACTTCTGAAGAGAAATAATATGGACCCATCGATTTTAAATAACTACAGGCCAGTTTCCAATCTGCCATTTTTAAGTAAAATTTTAGAAAAACTTGTTTTTTACCAATTAAATGATTTTATAAAAATGTTAAATATTGGTGAAATGTATCAGTCTGGCTTTAGGGCCAGCCACAGCACAGAGACAGCATTAGTAAAAATAGTTAATGATCTCAGATCAAATATGGATCAGGAAATGCTCTCTGTGCTGCTCAACCTGAGCGCAGGAGTTGATACTGTAGATCACCAGATTCTTTTAAATAGACTCAATGGTTTTATTGGAATCTCTGCCACTGTTTTTAATTGGTTTCAATCTTATCTTACTGACAGAAATTTTTTTTGTGAACATGGGGGATTGCCAATCAGGACTCTACAATGTTAACTGTGGCGTCCCCCAGGGTTCAATTTTAGGTCCAACACTTTTTAATATTTATATGTTACCTTTAGGTGATGTCGTAGGGCTGTATAGTCCAAGTCGACTGGTCGACTAATTGGTCGATGCATGCTCAGTCGACCAAAATTCTGATTGGTTGACCAAATGTGTCTTTTTTTTCCCCCTTCAGTTCATTTCATCAGAAGAAACGTATCAAGTGAAATGGGGGTTTTGGTCGATTGGTCGATTTTTGGTCGACAATTACTGTGTTTTAGTCGACCAACAATTTCTTTGGTTGATTACAGCCCTAGTCATCAGGAGACACGGCATCAACTTTCACAGCTATGCTGATGACACACAGCTTTACATCGCCGTGTCTCCTGATGACATAGGGCCCATTCATGCCATTTTTAACTGTATTTTAGATGTCGGGTATTGGATGGCAGACAACTTTCTTCAGCTCAACCAGGACAAAACTCAGGTTTTAGTTATTGGTACAGGTCCAGAGAGAGAGAAACTGGAGAGCAAACTCAAAGCTCTGACTTTTATTCCATGTCAGCAGGAGAAAAATCTTTGTGTTTCATTTGATTCAGACCCAAGTTTTGAACTGCACATCAGAGACATTCCCAAAAAATCATTTCATCACTTAAAGAACATCTCCAGTGTGCCAGTTTCTCTCTCAGGCCAATGCAGAGACTCTTATTCATGCTTTTTTTACTTGTAGAATTGACTACTGTAATGCTCTCCTCTCTGGTCTACCAACAAAGAACATCTCACAGCTTCGGCTACTTCAAAACTCAGCTGTTCGTGTGCTGACGAAGACCAGACCGATTTTAAAGTCTGCATTGGCTGCCTTAAGAGGTGATTTTAGGGTTCTTTTACTAGTTTTTAAATCTCTCAACAGTCTTGCTCCTGCATTTTTATCCGATTTGCTTTTAACATATGAACCCTGTAGAGCCCTCAGGTCCTCAGGTAGGGGTCTTTTAACTGTTTCCAGAGTAAGAACTAAAACATACGGGGAAGCTTCGTTTTGTTATTACGGCCCTCGTCTGTGCAACAGTCTACCTGAAGACCTGAGAACTAGGCCTGTGCTCAAAATATCAATACGGCAAAATATCGTCGTACACTTCTTGGCGATACATGTATCGATACGGATTCTACAGAATCGATACGGCTTCAATGTTTGGACAGTAGACTTTGGGTAATATTAACAATGGAAAAGTTCAAAATAGAAGCCAAGCTTCATGATGAAACACATGTTCCAAATTTAAACTTAGGTCTACCATCTTTGGGGACCTGAATAAAAGTTCTTAAATTGAAGAATTATTTAAAACTCATGCTTGTTCTTTTTCTTCTTGTAATAAAAACAACAGTTGCTGAGAATTCTGTTAAAAGCATACTGAATGTTCACAATTTATGTGTATCGGGATACGCATCGTATCGTGTGGTTGCTGGAAGTACTTAGCCCTACTGAGAGCAGCGCCTACTGTTCATATTTTTAAAAGCAAACTCAAGACCTACCTTTTCAATCTGGCTTTTAGCTGATTCTATTTATAATTATTTTAAGTTATACTTTAACTTATTTTAACCCTTCTATTTTGTTTTAGTACTACATTTCAGTTCATATCATTTTATTTGGAATTTTATTCTTTGTTAAATGCTTTTCCTTTTATTATCCTATTTTAGCTGATTTTATTATAAACCTGATGTTACAATTTCTCATTTTATCATATTATTTATAGAACTTTTATTCTATACTGTTATATTATTTATTGATTGATGTATTTACACATTTATTTATCCTACCCTCGAGCATTTTCGAGTATTTTTTACTATCATTTTAGTTTTAGCTCCTGTGATTACACATTTTTAATTCAAGATAGTGTTTCCTCAGTCCTCTAATTCTGTTTTCTGTCACAATTTCCTTTGTATGTCTTTGTGTGTTTGAGTAAGTGAGTGTGTATATTGAATGGGGCTTGGGGGGAGGGGGGGATTGTGGGGGTCTTATGTTTTCACTAAATGCAATTATGCAATTTTCTGCCTTTTATTCCACTTGTTGTTATTTTATTTATCTCTGTCCCATGTGAAGCGCTTTGTATTACAAAGTCCTGTATAAAAAGTGCTATACAAATAAAGTTTGATTGATTGATAGCTCTGATTCAGTCCTGGATGTGATTTTAATGTTGAGATTTGGTTCAAATCAGCTCCAGGCATCTAAAACCTCAAATCAGACTGTCTGGTCTCTGAGGATCAGAAGGAAGAGCGAGTAAACTTCAGTCTCAGACCTTTGATTCATCAAACAGTCTGAGCTAGCTGAACGTTAGCTAAAGGCTAACCTGCTACATCTACAGTAAACACGATCAGAGAAGAAGAAAGAAAACAAACCTGCTCTCTCTTTAAGATCCTGACACTCATCCAAGAGTCAAAGAAGGAGAAGAAAATCTGAAGACTTTTAGAGGATTACTTTGAGACAACAGGACGATCTCCTACTTCTTCTTTTTGGTCTTCTTCGTTACTTCCTTCTTCTTTTTCTTCTTCTTCTTCTTCTTCATTTCCGGCAGAGTAGACGCTGCGAGGCGTATCACTGTCCCCCACTGGTCTTGTATTTTATCAGATCTTCCTCTACTGTCCAGATTCATGCAAGAGCTGCAACACTGCAATGGATAGCTTCGGGTGAGGAGTAGTGTGTGTGTGTGTGTGTGTGTGTGTGTGTGTGTGTGTGTGTGTGTGTGTGTGTGTGTGTGTGTGTGTGTGTGTGTGTGTGTGTGTGTGTGTGTGATGGTGTGTCAATCCACTGCAGATGCTCCATCTCCACACCTATCATGGGTGTGGAGACTGAAAGGTAAAACTCCAGCTTTGGTCAATGAGGATGATTTGGTAACTTCAGACAAAGGACAAGCAGAACTGCTTGTCCTTTGTCTGAAGTTTTGTTGCAATTCAGGTGATCACCTTGATGAGCTTCACAGGAAAAAGACACAGCAGATTCTAAGGAAACATAAAAATATCTGGGAGGAAAAATAGAATTGTAGTTCCACCTTCGATATGGAATTCAGAATGAAAGAACTTAGAGCAGCCTTAGAAGGCACAAGAAATACGGCCCCAGGACAGGATCAGCTCTGTTATTCAATGATTCGTCAGCTTCTGGAAGTAACATTACAAGTAATATTGAATCTTTTAATAAAATATGGAGAGAGGAACAGATACCCAGGAGGTGGAAGGAGGCAGTTATACTGCCATTCAGCAAACCGGGGAAAGATCCTGCAAACCCAAACATTTAAAGACCTATTGCACTGACATTACAGATGTGCAAATGGATGGAGAAAAAATTGTAAATAGATTATCATTTTTTCTGGAACATAAAGGGTTGCTAAATAATAATCAGTATGGTTTCATCAAGCTTCAAGCAGACAGATAGTTAGTGTTTCAGAATCGTTACAAAGGAACCATTTAACACTTAATTACAAAAAAACAGTAGCAATGTACTTTTCAATTAGAAAGAAAGTCCCAGATCCGGTTATGGAGGCATAGAGATCAGACACAAGGTGTTGTGCTCCGCTTTCTGGACTATTGATATTAGCCTTTTTCTAAGTTTACACCGAGTCAGCCCAATGCCACCTCTGCCTTAGCGATTGGAGACACTGGAAATGAGACAATGTCACCGAAAAAGACCGACGGAAACAAAGATGAAAAGAACAAACAAGTACTGTCTCCGAATGCAGGCAGCGCCGATGAATTAGCTAACAAACCTCCGGAGCACACACCTCAATGGTTCCTGTCTTAGACGGAGAAGGAACACAGAAGATTGCGTCCATGATTGAAGGACGTTTGAGCAGGCTCTCCGAAACAATGGAAAAGGTCGCTAGAGACAACGAAGCCATTGGACACCAGCTAAAGGGTGTGAAGATGAAGCAATGTGAGTATTAGGACTTGCTAGCGGCCCTGCAACATGAGTTGCGACTACAAAAAAGTTACCAACGGTGAATTGTGTAACCTAAGAGAGCAACTGGATGACCAAGAGAACAGAGCCAGTAGGAAGAGCCTGAGGCTGATCTGCTCTCCAGAAGGAGTGAAGGGGAAGGATGCAGTTTCGTTCATACAAGAATGGCTACCCAAGGTACTTGGTCTAGAGGGGGAAACATTCGAGGTGGAACGAGCCCAAAAATCTCTGCAACAACGCCCAATAAATGGCGCCAGACCCCGCACCATTGTGATCCGGCTGCTCCACTTCTCCGACACGGTCAGGATCACAGAGATGGCCCGAAACAAAGGTTTCTTAAAATACGACAACTCGACCATCATGATATTAAGAGACATGTCAACAGCCCTGTATAAGGAGAGGAAGGCTTTTGCGCCACTGAAGAAGAAACTGAAGGACAAGAGCATCGCCTTCAGACTGCTACATCCGACCACTTTCTCAATGGATCTGGAAGAAGGACAGCGCACGTTCACGACTCCGCAGGCTGCTGAAAACTATCTGAAGAAACACCACCCAGACGTGCTGTGTTAGGACTAACTCTATCTTATTTTTTCTTCTTCTTTTGGTCCCTTTATGTAAGTAAGATACTATGCTTGTATTTTAGAGCACGTTTATAAACTGCTCAAAATGCTATAGGTTATGAGGATGCCCTCTGTTATCATGACTGGATATCATTTCCTGCTGTCATAACCAAATGATGTCAGTCACCCTCACCTCATTTCTAAGGAGTATCGACACCATTTTATGATGCAGCGACAACAGATTTCTGCTGCATTAAAGGAGCGTCAGGAAGATTAGGGGTTTGGCACTTCCTCAGTTGGGGAGGGAGTGGGGTAAAAGTTGGGACTATGGGATTTTTTTTCTTTTTCTTTCTTTTTCGCTGTTTTTCCATTTATTTATACATTTTTTTATTGTATTTTTTTAAATATTATTTTTATTAATATATATACATACATACATATATATATATATATATGTATACATATATATATATATATATATATATATATATATATATATATATATATATATATATATATATATATATATATATTTTTTTTTTTTTTTTTTATTATTATTATTTTTTTTTTCTTACACTTATGCTTATATTCTGCATGCAGGACATAAAGATATTTCTTCATGGTGGGACGTCCCCATGGCCACACTACCTGATTAAGTACAGATTAACACATGGCAGCTGTAGCTCTTAAATACTTGACATGGAATACTAATGGCATTAATGACCAATCAAAACGTAGGAAAGTGCTTAACTTCCTTAGGAACCATAAAATAGATATAGCTCTCCTTCAGGAGACTCACTTAATGGATGCTGAACATGTTAGATTGCAACGCCAATGGCAAGGACAGACTTTTTACTCCTCCTTCATGTCTCAGTCTCGGGGTGTTGCCACATAGATAGGCAAAAATGTTCCTTTGCAGGTGGAGAATGCTGAGAGAGACGCACAGGGCAGATATCTGATACTAAGAGGCTCCCTGGCAGGTGAATCTATCACACTGGTAAATACTTATGGCCCAAACCATGACCATCCACAATTTTTCCAAAGTTTGTTTTTTACACTTACATGCTCTGCAAGTGAACTCGACACAGGTGGCGATATGAATCTGGTGCTGGATCCATCCAAAGACTGGTCATCCTCTAACCTCAAAACTCTATCCCACGCAGCTAAGACTCTTAAAAAAGAAAATAGCAGATTTCAAACTTGTGGATTTGTGGAGGGATAAGCATAAGTCGATACAGGAATACTCCTTCTACTCACATGCCCACAAAAGCTACTCCAGAATTGATATTTTTCTTACCCATGTAGACGGGATTCACCTTATATCCTCCTGTGAAGAGGAGCACTCTCGGACTAGTAATGAAACGACTCTTGGTCTCCTAAATAGAGAATGCCATGGCCAGGACAAAACAACAGCACTATGAACACAGGGACAAGAGTGGCAAATTGTTAGCCTGGCAGATTCGAAGAGAAGAAAACTGTAGATGCATCCCCTCAGTTAGGAACAAGGATAACACCAAAATAGTCTGTGATCCTGAACGTATTAACAATGCCTTTAAAGATTTTATGTTGATTTGTATTCCTTTCAGGGTGTTGTCACTCACAGAATGACTGACTTCTTGGGGAGGCTAGCAATTCCTAGGGTGGCTGGATGTGAGAATATTACTGCAAAGGAGGTAATGACCGCAATTGGAAAACTGTCATCAGGGAAATCGGGGGCCGGATGGGTTCTCTATGGACTTTTACAAAGCTTTCACACCCAGTCTAATAACACCACTAATGGACATGTTTAGGTATTCTCTTGAAATACAACAACTTCCAAACACTCCAGAACAGGCTCTGATTACTGTCCTGTTGAAACCAGGAAAGGACCCAAAACTATGTGGTTCTTATAGACCCATAGCTCTTCTTTCACCAGAGTACAAAATATTCACTAAGGTCATAGCCACCAGACTAGAGAAAGTGATACCTGACCTTATATACAAGGATCAGACTGGCTTTATTCAGAACCGCTTTTCCTTCAATAACATCCGGAGGCTTCTCTATGTAATTTGCTGTGCTGAAAAGATTAATACTCCGTCGTCGCCCTTTCATTTGATGCGGAGAAGGCATTCGACCAGTTAGAATGGCCTTATCTGTTCGCAGTACTGGAAAAAATGAATTTTGGTCCTAATTTGATACGAATGATAAAGGTGCTCTATCTCAAACCATCGGCAAAGATTCGAACGAATGCTAACATTTCATCTCTCTTCCCGTTATCACGTGACACTCGGCAGGGCTGTCCTCTGTCCCCGCTCCTCTTCTCATTAGCGATTGAACCTCTAGCAATTGCCATCCGAGCACACCCTACTATAGGGGGCGTAATGGTTGGTGATGAGAAGCAGGTCATTTCACTTTATGCTGATGTCATCATGATGTATCTGTCAAATGTAGCAACATTGCTCCCCACCCTTTGCATCTTATTAGAGGAAAATAGCAGCATATCTGGATATAAGATAAATAAAAAGAAAAGTGTGATGATGTCTCTCAACCCAGCTGCTCAAAGATTGCAGAAGGAAGATCTCCCATTCTATTGGGACCCTGGTAAGCTATGTTATCTTGGTCTGCAAATACCCAACCAGATACATCAGATTTACTCTCTCAATTATGAACCACTACTTAAAAAAGTTGAGGAAGATCTGGACAGATGGAAGTCTTTTCCTATATCTCTAATTGGAAGAATAAACTGTGTTAAAATGAATATTTTGCCCCAGTTCCTTTATTTGTTTCAAGCACTGCCAACACAAATTCCAAAAGCCTTTTTTAAAATATTTGGATAGGCTGTTGTCTATATTTTTGTGGAACGGTAAAACCCCAAGAGTCAAGCTTAAAACTCTCCGTCGTCCCCGGACAGGGAGGACTGAACCTACCTGATTTTCAGGTATATTATCTGGCTGCTCAATCCAGCACTGTTTGGGTTTGGACTAAGGACTTGGAACACCCTCCAGCTTGGAAACAGATTGAACAATCTCATACAACAGAAGTGTTGTTTAGCATTCCATATATCTGCTCCTTTTTCAGGCTGAAAAACATAACTTCAAATCCAATGATAAAATGTACCTCTAAAGTCTGGGAGGAGATCAGAACTAAGTTCCATAGTAACTGCACATTATATAGGTTAACCCCCTTCCACTTAAACCCGGCTTTACCTGGAGCAGAGATTTGCTGTAGCTCTCAATCATTTTCTTATAATAGCCGACACAAACTCCTACAGTTTAATATAATACATAGGGTTTACTAAACACCTCATCGTCTCCATAAGATAAGTGATAGGTACTCAGAATTCTGCCCTAGGTGTAAGACCGAAACAGGGACCCTTTTTCATATGTTTTGGACTTGTAGATATTTGGATCAATACTGGAGTTCCATTCTGGATATTGTTAAAAGAATTTTGGGGATGGAAATCCCAGCCAATCCACGTCCGACATTATTGGGGGATCTGTCAGTTCTACCAATAAACATGACAATTACTGCTCACTTTATTAGACTCGCCCTACTTGTAGCTAAGAAATGTATTGCTATCAACTGGAAAAACAAGAACCCCCCCGGTGTTAGTTTATGGCTCAAAGAGCTCTCGTCGTATCTGCCATCGGAGAAGATCATGTTTAATCTTAAGAAAAAAACATCTGTCTTTGACAAATGCTGGGGAGAATTTGTAACCTTTTTGCATGATAGAATTGATCCTGGGAGTGGAATCTAGACTGTTGTGAGCTACAGGACTTTGGCTGATCCCCAGAGGTGATGCTCTGGGATGCTGTCTCCACCTGTTGTGCGAGCCTGTCTCCATGTATTTCTGCATGTATATATGTGTAAGTAATTTTATTTTACTTTTTGTATTTAGTTAATTATTTTTTTGTAATTATATTTTTTCATTTTATTTATCGATTTATTTTTCTATCATTTTTTTCCTTTTCTCTCTCTGACATTCTTTTTTTACATTGCCACCTCTACAGTCTTACCATGGATTGTTGATTAGCTTCACTGATATCTGACTTATTATTGTATCCGTATCCACCTATTGGCTCATTTTTCCTCATTTCTACCACTTACTGATATTCATTATTATTTATCTATATGATAATTTAATTTGTCATAATTAGTGATCATTATTATGATCATTATTGAATTGAATGTATTGAATAATTGTTTGTTTTGTTTTTTCTTTCTTTTGTCGGGGTGGGGGGGGTGAGGGAGGGGGGGAAGATCATTGTTATTATTTTGCTGCACTGATTCTGGAATAATGTGTAAAAGCTCAATAAATATATTGTTAAAAAAAATAGAAAGAAAGCCCCAGATAAATTTCACATCACTATTGATGCAAAAGAAATAGATGTGGTAAATGATTTTAAATATTTTGGTGTAACTTTAGACTCTCAACTTAAGTTTGATATACATATAAAGAAGTTATCTAAAACTGTGAAACTGCTCTAGACTTATCAGTTCATGTCTCTCCTTTAAGGCAGCTCAATTATATCTGCATGCCATGGTTCTTTCACATTTGTCCTATTGCATCACTGCCTGGGGCTCAACTACAAACCTTTATTTTCACTTTATAAACAAGCTCCGAAAATTTTAGACCAGAAGCCACAAAAATGGCACCACTGCAAAATTATTGAGAAATACAATTTGTTGATCTTTTCTAACTTTATAAAATTATCCTCTCTGAAAGTTTTTTTCAAGTGCTTAAATGGACTGGCTCCACAAGTGATGTCTCAGAGCTTTACAAAGACAGACAGCTGGAGGACAAAAACAAGGAACATAACAAAACAAAACTGTAAAATCCAAAGGTGCAGGACAACATTTGTGCAGTCATCCCTCTCAGTGCATGGCACACACCTATGGAATTCCTTACCATCTGAAATTAAATCTCAAACAGAGCTTAAAAAGTTTAGCGCAAAAGTTAAACAGTGGCTTAAACAGCAGCAGAAATGTGAACATTAATTCCTCAAAAGGAATTATCAGTATACTATTTTAACAATGTTAAATGTAGCAGTTGATTTAGCCTTCAATTTACTACAACTGTGTCCATTTATTCATGGTACTTATTGACTATATTCACTGTATTACTGTCTTTGTATAATTGTATTCTGTATATTTTATTGCACTCTAAATCTTGACCAGGGACAAAGACTGCAAATTAGCTGAAGCTACACATCTTAAATACATTCACATTTTCCCATTTTCTGTGGCAATGTTGTATGTATCATCCCTGTTAAATAAACATGAAATACAGTTGTGCCCAAAAGTTTACACCCCCCAGCAGAATTTCAGATTTTTTGGCCTGTTCTCAGAAAATATGAATGATAACACAAAAACCTTTCTGTCACTCATGGTTAGTGGTTGGGTGAAGACATTTATTGAAAAAATGATAAGTTTACTCTTTTTAAATCATAATGACAACAGAAACTTCAAAAATTACCCTGTTCAAAAGTTTACACCCCCTGCAGTTTTGGCCTGATAACATGCACAAAATTTGACACAAATGGGTTTGAATGTCTACTAAAGGTAACCATCCTCACCTGTGATCTATTAGCTTGTAATCAGTGTGTGTGTATAAAAGCTCAGTGAGTTTCTGAGCTCCTGACAGACACGTGCATCTTTCACTGCGATGAAATTTCAGGTTTCTGCGTCATAGGTAAAGCAAAAGAATTGTCAAAGGATCTGCGAGAAAAGGTATTTCAACTGTATAAAACAGGAAAAGGATTTAAAAAGATATCCAAGGAATTGAGGATGCCAAGAAGCACTGTTAAAACTCTAATTAAGAAGTGGAGAGAGAGGGATTCTGTTCAAACCAAACCACGGTCAGGCAGACCAACAAAACTTTCAGCTCCAACTGCAAGGAAAATTGTTGGAGATGCAAAGAAAAGCCTTCAAATAACTTCAGCTGAAATACAGGACTCTCTGAAAAAAATTGGGGTGGATGTTTCAAGATCCACAACAAGGAGACACTTGAAGAAACATGGGCTGCATGGTCGGGTCACCAGAAGAAAGCCATTTCTACGCAAATGCCACAAAATATCCTGCTTACAATCCAAACAGCACCGAGACAAGCCTCAAAACTTCTGGAACAAAGTCATTTGGAGTGATGAGACCAAAATTGAACTTTTTGGCCACAACCATAAACGTTACATTTGGAGAGGAGTCTACAAGGCCCATGATGAAAGGTGCACCATTCCTACTGTGTAACACAGAGGTGGATCACTGATGTTTTGGGGATGTGTGAGCTACAAAGGCACAGGAGAATTGGTCAAAATTGATGGAAGGATGAATGCAACATGTTATCAGAAAATACTGGAGTAAAATTTACACTCATCGGCCCAGAAGCTGCGCATGGGACGTTCTTGGACGTTCCAACATGACAATGATCCAAAACACAAAGCCAAATCAACCTGCCATTGGCTACAGCAGAATAAAGTGAAGGTTTTAAAGTGGCCATCTCAGTCTCCTGACCTCAATATCATTGAGCCACTCTTGGGAGATCTCAAACGTACAGTTTAAGCAAGCCAGCCCAAGAATTTACAGGAACTGGAGGCTTTTTGAGAAGGGGAATGGGCAGTTTTACCTTCTGAGAAAATAAAGACCCTCATCCACAACAGCCACAAAAGACTTCAAGCTGTTATTGATGTTAAAGGAGGAAATACACGGTATTAAAAACTGGGGTGTGTAAACTTTTGAACAGGGTCATTTTTGAAGTTTCTGTTGTCATTATGATTTAAAAAGAGTAAACTTATCATTTTTTCACCCAACCACTAACCATGAGTGACAGAAAGGTTTTTGTGTTATCATTCATATTTTTTGAGAAAAGGCCAAAAAATCAGAAATTCTGCTGGGGTTGTAAACTTTTGGGCACAACTGTAAATAAATGAAAAAATTATGGTTAGTTGCTTGGAAACCAGACTCAGGTTGGAAACCGTCCAACTTGCTCAACCCAAAAGCTCGTAACAAACGGTACAGGGATCGAAAGAGTGTCTGAAATCTAATTTATTGGTGTGATAATAGATGAGAAACTGGGCTGGAAATCACATGTTCCTACATCAAAGGAAAAATATCCAAGGCAATTGCAATTTTATATAAAGAACAATATTTTCTATATATATTGTCCTTATACATTTTGTACTGCTCTTTCATACTCCTATACATGAGTTACTGTGTTGAGGTGTGGGGGAATACATACAAAACAAACACAAAGTCGGTCTTCATCCTACAGAGAAGAGCAATAAGAATCATAAACAAAACCACATACAGACAACCAACAAACCAACTTACTACATTAAATTTAAGGATCTGGTTGATTATAAAACTATCAAAATTATGCATAAAGTTAAAAATCATAAGCTACCAAACAGAATCCAAAGGTTATTTCAACTGAGAAAAGACACACATCATCTTCAAGGAAATTTTATGTTAAAAAAACAACCAGTGAGAACAAATATGAAACTTGCTGTGTCTCAGTTACAAGAGTTACATTATGGAACAGCTGCAGTGATGAACTGAAATCATGTAAATCAATTGGTAGGTTAAAATACATCTATAAAACTAAAACATTAAACACATACAGAATGGATAAACAAGGAGAAAATTGGTAACATCATGGGTATTGTGTATCCAGTGACATGTCACTATTGTCTTTGTTTTGAAATGTGTTGTTTTTGTTAATATTTGTCTGAGCCTTTTGTTGCTTTTAGTTGCTAAATATTTTATTGGCTATGACCTGAAGAGGCTTCAGGGTAAACTTAAGTAAGACATTATGAAAAGGAATAAGGGGTGGGCCTAGATAAGTTTGTTACTTCTTTCTACACCCTTTTCAAACTGAATCTGTAATTTTTTATTTGCAAAGATAAATGAGACTACATTAAATGCTGTAATAGCTATTTTCCTTTGCTTACGTCTAGATTTTATTTTGTTGGATTTGTATAGATGTTTACATATGTACGTTTTCCATATAAGTTCAAAATAAGTATTCATCATCATCATCAGAATCTCTTCCTCATGTCTTTGTATGTGTGTGTGAGTGTGGTGGAGCTTCAAGCAGAATTTCAGGAGCAGGACAACACCTCAACCAGGCCTCTTCCTGTGTTTCTCTACATTCTAACTGACCATTGCCCTCTTTTGTTTCGCACACTTGATCCCTCCCTCCCTCCCCTTACTTAAAAATTCTTTCTTCCTTCTTTCCTCAGGGCCTTAAAGAGGGGGTTCATTGTGCCCATGAGCTACGGCGAATTCCCCTTGAAGTTTCCTCAAACCTTTATCCGCTTCACGTACCTACGATGTTGTTTGTTATCAACTATACACAATAAATAATTGTCAAATTCATCCTGTTGATGGTGTGGTACTAACTCATGAATCCGCTGTATGTGGATTATTAAGTTGGGGGTGGGTTGTATTTTTCATTGTATGTTATTTTAAACTTATTTCAATTTATGCTGTTTCTTTAATTCTTTGTCAAGCACTTGGCACAAAAAATGTATGAAATGTGCTATACAAATAGAATTTGATTGATTGATCTCTTTGGAGCCAAAAGGACGGTTCACTTCAGATTTTATTTCAACCACAGGAGTTAAAGCTTTCACTTAACAATGGACTCTCATATGTTTAGACAAAGTCCCTCTTTGTCTGAACCTTCTTCCACACTGTGAGCAGCTGTAGGGTTCCTCTCCAGTGTGAACTCTCATATGATCAGTAATACTTCTTTTTTGTCTAAAATTTTTACCACACTGAGTGCAGCTGTAGGGTTTCTCTCCAGTGTGAATTGTCATATGCTTTGTCAGACTAACTTTCCTTTTAAAACTTTTACCACACTGTGAGCAGCCAAATTGCTTCTCTCCAGTGTGAACAGTCATATGCTCAACCAGATGACCTTTTTGTCTAAAATTTTTACCACACTGTGAGCAGCTGAAGGGTTTCTCTCCAGTGTGAATTCTCTTATGCTGATTCAGATCGCCTTTTCTGCTAAAATTTTTACCACACTGTGAACAGCTGTATGGTTTCTCTCCAGTGTGAATAATCTTATGCTGATTCAGATCACCTATTCTGCTAAAATGTTTACCACACTGTGAGCAGCCAAATTGCTTCTCCCCAGTGTGAACATTCATATGGTCAACTAGATTACATTTTTGTCTAAAATCTTTACCACACTGTGAGCAGCTGTAGGGTTTCTCTCCAGTGTGAACTCTCTTATGCTGATTCAGATCAGCTTTTCTGCTAAAATTTTTACCACACTGTGAAAGGCTGTAGGGTTTCTCTCCTATGTGAACTCTCATGTGATCATGCAGGCTACATTTCTGTCCAAATTTTTTACCACACTGTGAGCAACTGAAGGATATCACTTCGTTGTGAACTTTAATGTGATCATCTAGATTACGTTTTCCTCTAAAATTTTTACCACAATGAGTGCAGCTGTAGGGTTTCTCTCCAGTGTGAATTCTCATATGCCTTGTCAGACTATCTTTTACTCTAAAATTTTTACTACACTGAGTGCAGCTGTAGGGTTTCTCTCCAGTGTGAATTCTCGTGTGCCTTGTCAGATTAATATTCCATTTAAAACTTTTACCACACAGTGAGCAGCCAAATTGTTTCTCTCCAGCGTGAACATTCATATGCTCAACCAGAATACTTTTTAGTCTAAAATTTTTACCACACTCAGTGCAGCTGTGGGGTTTCTCTCCAGTGTGAATACTCATATGCTTTGTCAGATTACTATTGTCTCCAAAACTTTTACCACACTGTGAGCAGTTGAAGGGTTTCCCTACTGTGTGTATTAATTCAAGAGACTCTTTAAGTTTCACTCTTTTACCACGTTCAGAGCAGCTTTGTGATTTTTGTTCTGTCACTTCCCTCCAATCAGCACTGTCATCAGTCTCTGCTTCAGAACAGTCTTCAGCCTCTGATTGTGCATCTCTCTGGTGGTAAGAGTTTCTGTCTGGTCCACACTCCTGTCCATCAGCTCCTCTCTCCATCTCTTCAGTTTTGATTTCATAGAGCTGTGAGAATTGAAGCTTCTCTCCATCATCTTCATCTTTTACAGGGACGGGAGCAAAAGTGAATTTGATATCAGCCTCCTCTGGTCCTTGAAGCTGCTCTCCCTCCTGACTGCTCCAGGGTTCCTCTGGTTCCTCTTTAATGTGCAGAGGCTCAGTCATCTTCTGGCTCAGACTGGAGCTCCTTTCCTGCTGCTCTGAAGGAACCTCCTCTTCACTCTCTCAAGGCTGCTGGACCTCCTCACAAACCTGTAAAGTACAGAAGCACAGAATTTTCAGAGACTGGTACATGGACTGGATCATAAGAAGAACATTCTTTGTCTTTCTGACTACTCAAAGCAGTTTCACATCACAGGCCACATCAACCCTTTCATACCCACTTCAAACTAACACACACACAGTGGGAGCACACTGGGGTGAAGTGTCTTACTGAACAACACACTAGCATGTGACTGACAGTGTTGGGCAAGTTACTTTAAAAAGTAATTAGTGGGGTGCTGGTTTGGCGGAGTGGTGAGCAACCAGGCACCCCATGTACTTGCTTCTGCCGGTCCAGGTTCGAAACCCGCCTGTGACTCTCCAATCAATAAAGGCACAAAATGTCCCAAAAAATACATTTAAAAAAAGGAATTAGTTTAGTTACTACTTAATTTTCCAAATAAGTAACTGAGTTACTAATGGAATTACTCCTTTGAAAATGTAATTAGTTACCAGGTAAAGTAACTGATGCGTTACTTTTTTGAAAAAGCTTTTGCTGCTTGAACTGTGTGTCTCCGTCTTTGAGTCCTTCCTTGTTGTTACCTGCTGCAGCAGCGCTGACATCATCAGTTCTCCAACACAGTGCCGACGCACCACAGCGTGTGCAGGGGAATTTGCCTGATAGACTGGAATGGGAGTGAAGTGTTCCACAGTACGTTTCAAGGGTGCCGCACCGTGCTGTGCTGCATTGGTGAAGTGCCAGCGATTTTCTGTGCGGCCGCTTCCAAACCTCGTAAATTCACTGTTGTTAAGATAGCACCAGACAGGAAGACAACGTGTGGAGTATCCGGAAGTTTCAAAGTACAACACAATGTGCTGACTGTCGAATGTAAATCTTTTGTCACTATGTCAAAACCGGAGGCACAAGCATCAGGTCAGCAGTCCGTCAGAGGGTCCAAGAGACAACACGACACCATGGATGAAGAATAGTGGATCGTAGAGGTACAGAAATATATAACGTTGTATACATGATACCAAATGAGGACACAAGGATATAGGATAATGGTGGATAGAAGTTGAATAAACCACGAAGCTGTGTGGTTGAGACCCGCAAAAAGGACCTTAGAGAAGCAAAGTGAGGTGTTGTTTATTTCTTTTCTCAGTCCATAACATGCTTTATGTGTGTGTGACATTGCTAGTCTCATGAGAGCCTGTGGCTCTCCAGGGATCAGCCCTCCCCCTGTGCCATGGAATTTGGGGGTTAGGCAGGTCAGACAACAGCTGCTAAACATCGGTGCAAAGTAACACGCCATCTTTCACCGTCAGTTACAGTAACAGCATTGTAACACATGAAAAAGTAATTACTTAGATTACCCGTTACTGGGAAAACATAACGGCGTTAGTTAGTAACGCTGTTATTTCTAACCCCATACTCCCAACACCACTGGTGACAGACAGAGCTGGGCTTGAACCTACAACCTTATGATAATTTACAGAGCAGATCAGAGTTTCCCATTAATCTAAAAACAGGACGATGCTTTTTATTAAAGTGCTCAAGGTTCAACATGATCTCTTAAAAGCTCTGTTTCTCTCTTCCGACTGTGTGAGGGGCAGATAGTGTGTTAATAATCGACTGTCTTGTCATTTGTCTGAAAATCACTGAAGATTCTGAACATTTGTGCCTGGATGTGATGCTCTGATGTGAGTGAATTGCTGTATGTTCAGTCAGTTTTTCTGGGGGGCAGGACATGACCCCGACCCCCCACATCCCGTCCCACCTGGCCTTGCTACGGCTGTTACCTGGCTTGGCTTGGGATCTGGTCTGCCGTGGAGGGGTGGGGATGGCTGGGTGCTCTGGGCAGGGGTGCTGGGGGTCGGGTGGTTGGGGAGGGCAGGTGCTGTCTGCTGGGACTGCTGCCCTGGACCCCTGGGCTCCGTCCTTGGTGCCGTTGGGGAGGCGGGTCTGTGCCCCCTTGGGTCCTAGGGCTGTCCCTGGGCCCGGCAGCTTTGGGGACCGTGTGGTGGGTCTCGGGTGACCTGGTGGCCCAGGGATGCCCATGGTCGTGGTTTCCCTGGGCACGGGCAACTACTTGGGTATTTGGTGACCACCTCACATGCATGCGTGTACAGACACTCAAGCACCTGTCGAGACTACCTAACAGAAATGGCTGATTTCGTCAGGGACATGCTGAGTCGGGCACTCTAACACATCTTCTTACGTCCTGTGATGCAAGCTACTCCATGTCTTATCCATGTGGGCCCACCCCTCCTACTATCAAGACCCCACATCTCTGTTGTCCCTGGTTTCTTACAGCCTTTACTTCCTGTATGGACTTAAATCAGCACAGCACTTGAGCGGCTATCTCAAATCAATAACACTACCCATTTGTCCTCCTCCCTGTTGTCTTGTCTTGTTCTGTCTGTCACTATTTCCCCTTTTTTCACACTGTGGTGTGGCATGGCCCTCCGCTTCAGGTCACATCAGGGGTTAAATAAAGTTTGATTTGATGGAGTAGCCTACAGGGAGGGCTGGTGATGGTCACTATAGAAGTGAATCATATTAACTTATCTCTCACTGCCAGAAAAAAAAATGCATTGTCTTTTCAACGCTGTCATCGGACACAGTGCTCAGCAGAAAAGATAATGCAGACAATGGGAAAAAAAAAGAAAAAAAATCTTCAGTAATACGGATCAATCAGACACCAGTTTGATGGAAAAATGCAAATGTAAATCGTAAAAAAAAAACAGAATATAATGATTTGCATATCCCTTTCAAACAATATTCAATTGAATACACAGCAAAGACAAGATACTTAACATTCAAACTGGTAAACTTTGTTATTTTTTGCAAATATTAGCTCGTTTGGAATTTGATGCCTGCAACATGTTTCAAGACGGAGAAAGTTGAGGAATGCTCATCAAACACTTATTTGGAACATCTCATCTCAATTTCTCAATGAGCTATTGTAAGGAATTTAGGGATTTCATCATCTACGGTCCGTAAGATCATCAAAAGGTTCAGAGAATCTGGAGAAATTACTGCACGTAAGCAGCAAGGCCGAAAACCAACATTGAATGCCCTTGACCTTCGATCCCTCAGGCGGTACTGCATCAAAAACTGGCATCACTGTGTAAAGGATATCACCACATGGGCTCAGGAACACTTCAGAAAACCACTGTCAGTAACTACAGGTCATCTGCATCTGTAAGTGCAAGTTAAAACTCTACTATGCAAAGCCAAAGCCATTTATCAACAACACCCAGAAATGCCGCCGGCTTCGCTGGGCCCGAGCTCATCTAAGATGGACTGATGCAAAGTGGAAAAGTGTTCTGTGGTCTGACGAGTCCACCTTTCAATTTTTTTTTTTGGAAACTGTGGTCGTCATGTCCTCCGGACCAAAGAGGAAAAGAACCATCCTGACTGTTATAGGCGCAAAGTTCAAAAGCCAGCATCTGTGATAGTATGGGGGTGTATTAGTGCCCAAGGCATGGGTAACTTACACATTTGTGAAGGCACCATTAATGCTGAAAGGTACATACAGGTTTTGGAGCAACATATGTTGCCATCCAAGTAACGCCTTTATCATGGACGCCCTGCCTTAGACAATGCCAAGCCACATTCTGCACGTGTTACAACAGCGTGGCTTCGTAGTAAAAGAGTGCAGGTACTAGACTGGCCTGCCTGTAGTCCAGACCTGTCCCCCATTGAAAATGTGTGGCGCATTATGAAGTGTAAAATACAACAATGGAGACCCCAGACTGTTGAACAACTTAAGCTGTACATCAAGCAAGAATGGGAAAGAATTCCACCAAAAAGCTTCAAAAATTGGTCTCCTCAGTTCCCAAATGTCTACTGAGTGTTGTTAAAAGGAAAGGTGATGTAACACAGTGGTAAAAATGCCCCTGTGCCAACTTTTTTGCAATGTGTTGCTGCCATTAAATTCAAAGCTGATGTTTATTTGCAAAAGAAAATAAAGTTTCTCAGTTCAAACATTAAATATCTTGTCTTTCCAGTGTATTCAATTGAATACAAGTTGGAAAGGATTTGTAAATCATGTTCTGTTTTTATTTATGATTTACACAACGTGCCAACTTCACTGGTTTTGGGTTTTGTATATAAAATGTTTACAAAGGTTAAATTATTCTTCACAAATACACTGTGAGAAACTTGGGAAGGACGGTGTGCTGCCTTGGCTCTCTGCTGTTGCTGAAAAGGCAGAGTCCCATGTGGAGGCTCCTGGCACACTCCCCACCGGCATAGAGTCTCATCGAGTCTCTAGTATGACCACAGCGGACCTCCGCTTAGCCCTCTGCATAAAGGAGGTAGAGACCGAGAGCAAGAGGCTTGAGGTGCAAGCCATGCAGAATCAGGGCCTTGGAGCTTGAGCGAGGAGCCTCCACCCCATTGTCTGTGAACCAGAGTGTTTATTCTGACTCTCCAGTGTTTGATATTAGCAAACACATTACTTTGCTTCCCCCAGTTCGTGAATCCGAGGTTGATTCCTATTTCAGAGCTGTTGATCCAATTGCAGCTGCTCTAAGCTGAAGACAGCAGTGTTTTAATGTTTAAAGGAAAGTTACAGAAACTCTGGAGCTAAAATTTACTCTTCACACAGACATTTATCTCCTTGATGAATTATTGCCATTACAATAATGCCCTTTTTTCCCTCAGTGTCCTGATGTGCTCTGATTCAACAATCCATCAAAATTCAGGACATTTCTTTCATATTCTGGTGAAGCCTCTGGCTGCTGTTGGCTGCAGACATTCAGTCAGTTCACTATCTGTTATATTTATTATTATTTATATCACAGGGACAAACATTAAAGTTCAGAAACCCAGGAAACACATTTCAGCCAGAAATGGTTGGTTGTTTCAGAGATTGTGGCATCCAAAAGTGGATACTCAAGATTATACACAATTCACTCAGTGTCAGAATCAGGAACAACAGCCCCTTTTAAATACCCAGAGTTCAGAAAGAGCTAAATCAACAAAAACAGATCTTGACTGAAAAAGAAACTGATTTTATGACCCATTAACAATATTTGTATACATCAGGATGTCTTGTCACTTGCTAAGTAAAACTATCCAATCAGCTGATCCTCTCAGCTCTATATTAAACAGCAGGTCTACAGTCAGGATATGTCTGAACAGGGCATGGAGATAAAACTATTTACTGTGCCTATTAAAATACCATGCGACTGTATGGAGGAAAAATACCTTTACAAAATAACACAAACTTTAATCCAGGTTGTATTTCTCTCCAGTTTTGTTCAGCATCAGTTTGTTGCTGTAGTTTACCTTTCACCTCTCACCTTCACTTTGCAACGTCGTGTGGTCGGCCCACCACTTATTGATGTCCCCCGGTCCCTGTCACTATGGACATGGTTCCACTTTTAGCAGTGCCACATTTTTTACTGGACTCAGACCCCCTGGTCTCATCACAATGTCACACATTCCCACCATTATCACCAACAGAGGACAAACAAGAGACTGTATTTCAAGTAAACCTATAGGCTCATGTAACAATAACCTCATACACATTCCCACACAAACGCCACCCATTAATTCATCACAACAACAAACCCTGCACATGGCACTTTTAAATGTGAGAACGCTTTTACACAAAACACTTTTAATCAATGACCTGATTTTAGAAAACAGCATTGACTGTATGTTTTTAACTGAAACATGGCTCAGCACGGACAGATCTGTGGCACTTTTAGAAACCTCACCACCCAATTATATTTTTTAAATTCATTTAGAAAAGATAGAAGAGGTGGGGGAACAGCAGCAATTCTTTCAACACCACTTTGTTTTAATGAGATTTTATTTGTTGATTTTAACTCCTTCGAATACCATTGTTTTGTTTTTAACAGTCCACCTGTGTGTGTCTCACCATATACAGACCGTCCAAATATTGCACCTCTTTTATCTCAGAATTTGCAGAAATACTATCAATAATTCATTCAAAATACAAAACAGCTATTATTTTAGGGGATTTTAACATACATGTAGACAATCAATCAAACTTTTTAACCAGTGAATTTTTAAACCTTATCAATTCTATGAATTTTATCCAACATGTCACCGAACCCACCCATAAAAGAGGACATGTTTTAGATTTGCTTTAAACATATGGGCTGTCAGTACATGTCACTGAAGTCAAAGATGCAGGTTTTACTGATCATTTCTGTGTCTTTTTAAGGGACACATCTGAGAGGACTGTACTGAAACACTATCTTACTGATGAGGTGGCTGCAAATTTTATTGAGATTTTAAGAAACACTCCTGCAGATATTTTACCCTCCTCCTGTGACTACATTATAGAAAGTTTTAATCATGGATTTAAACCAGCCCTCGATAAAGTAGCCCCCTTTCACCAGATTCTTTTAAATAGACTCAATGGTTTTATTGGAATCTCTGCCACTGTTTTTAATTGGTTTCAATCTTATCTTACTGACAGAAACTTTTTTGTGAACACGGGGGAATGCCAGTCAGGACTCTACAATGTTAACTGTGGCGTCCCCCAGGGTTCAATTTTAGGTCTGACACTTTTTAATATTTATATGTTACCTTTAGGTGATATCATCAGGAGACACGGCATCAACTTTCACAGCTATGCTGTTGACACACAGCTTTACATCACCATGTCTCCTGATGACACGGGGCCCATTGATGCCCTTTTTAACTGTATTTTAGATGTCGGGTCTTGGATGGCAGACAACTTTCTTCAGCTCAACCAGGACAAAACTCAGGTTTCAGTTATTGGTACAGGTCCAGAGAGAGAGAAACTGGAGAGCAAACTCAAAGTTCTGACTTTTATTCCATGTCAGCAGGAGAAAAATCTTTGTGTTTTATTTGATTCAGACCTCAGCTTTGAACTGCACATCAGAGACATTACCAAAAAATCATTTTATCACTTAAAGAACATCTCCAGTGTGCCAGTTTCTCTCTCAGGCCAATGCAGAGACTCTTATTCATGCTTTTATCACTTATAGAATTGACTACTGTAATGCTCTCCTCTCTGGTCTACCAACAAAGAACATCTCACAGCTTCAGCTCCTTCAAAACTCAGCTGCTTGTATGCTGACGAAGACCAGACAGATTTTAAAGTCTCTGCATTGGCTGCCTGTATCTTTTAGAGCTTAAGGTTCTTTTATTAGTTTTTAAATCTAATAACAGTCTTGCTCCTGCATATTTATCCGATTTGCTTTTAACATATGAACCCTGTAGAGCCCTCAGGTCCTCAGGTAGGGGTCTTTTAACTGTTCCCAGAGTAAGAACTAAAACATATGGGGAAGCTTCTTTTTGTTATTACGGCCCTCGTCTGTGCAACAGTCGACCTGAAGACCTGAGAACTAGGCCTGTGCTCAAAATATCAATACGGCAAAATATCGTCATGCACTTCTTGGCGATACATGTATCGATACGGATTCTACAGAATCGATACGGCATCAATGTTTGGACAGTAGACTTTGGGTAATATTAACAATGGAAAAGTTCAAAATAGAAGCCAAGCTTCATGATGAAACACATGTTCCAAATTTAAACTTAGGTCTACCATCTTTGGGGACCTGAATAAAGTTCTTAAGTTGAAGAATTATTTAAAACTCATGCTTGTTCTTTTTCTTCTTGTAATAAAAACAACAGTTGCTGAGAATTCTGTTAAAAGCATACTGAATGTTCACAATTTATGTGTATCGGGATACGTATGGTATCGTGTGGTTGCTGGAAGTACTTAGCCCTACTGAGAGCAGCGCCTACTGTTCATATTTTTAAAAGCAAACTCAAGACCTACCTTTTCAATCTGGTTTTTAGCTGATTCTATTTATTATTATTTTACGTTATATTTTAACTTATTTTAACCCTTTTATTTTGTTTTAGTACTACATTTCAGTTCATATCCTTTTATTTAGAATTTCATTCTTTGTTAAATGCTTTTCCTTTTATTATCCTATTTTATTATTTTATTATGTTACACTTTCTCATTTTACCATATTATTTATAGAACTTGTATTCTATACTGTTATATTATTTATTTATTTATTGATGTATTTACACATTTATTTATCCTACCCTCTAGTATTTTCGAGTATTTTTTACTATTATTTTAGTTTTAGCTCCTGTGATTACTCATTTTTAATTCAAGATAGTGTTTCCTCAGTCCTCTAATTCTGTTTTCTGTCAGAATTTCCTTTTTATGTCTTTCTGTGTTTGAGTAAGTGAGTGTATTGAACGGGGTTTGGGGGAGGGGGGGATTGTGGGGGTCTTATCTTTTCATTTCATGCAATTATGCAATTTTCTGCCTTTTATTTCACTTGTTGTTATTTTATTTATCTCTGTCCCATGTAAAGCGCTTTGTATTACAAAGTCCTGTATGAAAAGTGCTATACAAATAAAGTTTGATTGATTGATAGCTCTGATTCAGTCCTGGATGTGATTTAAATGTTGAGATTTGGCTCAAATCAGCTCCAGACATCTAAAACCTCAAATCAGACTGTCTGGTCTCTGAGGATCAGAAGGAAGAGCGAGTAAACTTCAGTCTCAGACCTTTGATTCATCAAACAGTCTGAGCTAGCTGAACGTTAGCTAAAGGCTAACCTGCTACATCTACAGTAAACACGATCAGAGAAGAAGAAAGAAAACAAACCTGCTGTCTCTTTAAGATCCTGAAACCCGGACATTTGACACTCATCCAAGAGTAAAAGGAGGAGAAGAAAATCCTGAAAACGTTAGAGGATTACTTTGAGGCAACGGGACGATGTCCCTCTTTTTGTTCTTCTTCGTTTTTTCCCCTCCTTCTCCTTCATTTCCGGCAGATTAGATAGTTAGATAAGTCGCCGCGAGAACAACGTGGACATGCCCAATGAGCGGAATCCAGCGTTGCCGCCATATTGGATGATCTCATCACGAGCACGTGAAACAACCATAGACTGTAAAAAACATGGACGCCGTGATGCTGGGCTCAAATTGAAGCCTCCACGAAAACTGCTCCCCCTGGTGACTGGCTGCAGTATAGGTCAAATTTCCGTCTCCCCCATTCATCTGGACGGGCCGAAGTGAAACTTCAAAAAATTATTACACCTCGTGTAAATATTTTTCCCATCCGTATGCTGTGGTGACATTAAAGTATTATTGGGCTGCGTGTTCTCCAAGTCCTCTTTTTTCTGAAAAGTTTCTTTTTTATTAGTTATTAGAGTTTAAAAATAACCGCGGTTTACGGCAGTTTCACAATGATTGTGTACGGCGTATGCTGAGGCGTGTTGCGACCGTTTACGACAGCTGCGTCCGGATTATGGCCCAAATTCTCTACTGGCTGCACAATGGCGGCGCCCTGACGAGGGATATTTTGGCTTCAAGTCCGTTACATGGCGGAAGGCGGAGCCACGCTATCCAGTTGTTATAATACATCCATGGAAACAACTAGACTGACCGCATTTATGCTCGGTTATTATGTCGTAATCTCGGGATAACGACGCTTGTTTTTTCGAGATCTCGACATAAATAACTCGTTATCACGGGATAACGACATAAATAAGTCGAGATCTCGGGAAAACGACTGAAATTAAGTCGTTATCACGAGAAAACGGTGCTAAAAAACATGGAAAAACCGTGGCCTTTTAGGGCTTCCGTAGTATTGAAAACAGATAACCTTTTTTATTATTCCAACACAGCTGAGTAAAAACGTATTCAATGTTTGTGTGTGTGAGCACAATTTCTTGAAAATTATTGTGTTATTTGTGTACAGAAGGGTAATGATGGTATGTGTTTGTGTGTGAGAGAGAGATCTGCCACATCAAATATGGCGGGCACGCTGACGTATCGCTGCAAACGGGCTGAGGGTTCAAGAGATAATAGGACAGGATAGAATACAGGTATAATACACATTTTGCACAGACTTTATTTCCCAAGCTTTTGTCTCATTTTTGCTTTATGTCTTACCTTCTCAAGCCTCTAAAAGTTATTCAAAGAAATAAGTCTTAGCAGCACTGCCAGGTAAGTCATTAGAATATTACTCAGCAACTATTTTGATAAAGGAATAATTGTTTTAGTCTTAGCTGTTGGCTTCTCAGATGTGATGAATTGCTTTTCTTTATGAAACATGCTGATGACATGAATATCTTCGAGTTTTGAGCTGGTAGTCTGAGTAAACCAGATATTTTATCAACAAGTGCTGTTTTTTCATCATTTGCACTGGTCAGCACACCCTATAAAATATTCAAACGGAAAGTAACTTATACTTGAGTAAATTATTCAGCAGGTAACATTTTACTTTTACTTAAATAGGTTTCTTAAATAGTCATTTTACTCCTACTTCAGTAACTGTACTTTTACCTGAGTAGCCCACAGATTTTCAGTGCTCTACCCTTACATGCAGCATTTTGTGGGCTACATAATTGTGTTCTATAAAACCTTTATTCATTTGTACACTTGTTTTCATTTGCTAATACCTTTCTCACATTATGTGTATATTTTTACTAAATTGTTTCCATTTTGTTCCTCTCTTATTTTTGAAAAACCAGCTGATTTTCATTTTCCGTTTCTAAAAACAGTGAATAAAATTTTAGAAGACAGAAACAAAAAAACGGCCGTTTTTCATACTGTGAGACCGGAAGTTTCCTTTTCAAAGTAAGAGCACCTGCCAGGGCGGTGCTGCTGTGTAGGACCATAGACTATAGAGTGGACAGCGTGGCTCCGCCAACAAAACTTTTCAGAAAAAAAGAGGACTTGAATACAAGGCAGCCGAATGATATCTTCAAATCACCACAACAATCAAACGTGAGAAACATTTCTACGAGGTGTATTAATTTTCTAAAGTTTGACCACAGCCCATCAGGAATGACTGGAGAGCCGGTGTTGTGCCAAAATTTGATTTCCGGTACGCGGGAGCGCGCACAGTCGTCATAGTTGAAAAGAGCAGCTTCTGTGGCTCTTCGGCTTCATCGAGCTCAAACAACCAGTTTGTTATGATCATCTAACAATGTTTATTTGTTTTTGCATTTGATAGCCTCCTGTACGTCTGCTTGCCTTATATAGCTGTTCAATAGGCAAGTTAGTGATTTTAATCTGGCGTGTATTTGCGCTAATGAACTGACGGAGCTTCTTTTTTCTGCACCAAAATTACATTAGATCCCTCAACAGAGTAATTGACCCCACAAAGTGCTTTGTACGGTTTGAAGTATGAGAAAAATGACATTACAATGTTAAAATCAGCTTATTTTGCTTGCCCAAAACTGATTCATGCCTCTGGTATTGTACAATACATACAAGTAGGCTACTGGTTGGAGATAAATCTTGTAAATATTACTCTGCTGTGTAATATTTAGTTATTTTTGGACTAAATATTCATCTATTTACTATATCAGAGGCATGAATCAGTTTTTGGCAAGCAATAAATCTGATTTTGTCATTGTAATGTGCTTTTACTATTTTTTAAGTGGTAAAAAGTACTGGTTGGAGTCAAATGTTGTAAATATTACTCTGCTGTGTTATATTTAGTTATTTTGGGGCAATATATCCATCTTTGTACTGTATCAGAGGCATGAATCAGTTTTTGGCAAGCAAAATAAGCTGATTTTTACATTGTAATGTGCTTTTACTCATTTTTTAAGAGGTAAAAAGTACTGGTTGGAGTCATAGTAATGTGTTTTTACTCATTTCCACACTGTACAAATCACTGTGTGTGGCCAATTACTCTGTTGAGTCATCTAATATAATTTTGGTGCAGAAAAAAGTAGCTCCGTCAGTGACACATATCTTTATTAGCGCTAGTACACGCCAGATTAAAATCACTAACTAGTCATTGAACAGCGATACAAGGCAAGTAGACATACAGGAGTCTATCAATCACAAATAAACATAGTTAGATATTCATAAACAAACTGGTTGTTTGAGTCCGATGAAACCTGCTGCAGAGCTGCAGAGCCACAGGAGCTGCGCTTTTCAGCTATGACGGCTGTGCGCGCTCCCGTGAACCGGAAATCAGATTATTGGCCCTGAAAATGAAATGAAAAAATGAGACTGCAAAAAGGAATATCGGGCCGTTATTAGAATTTGGGTTTCTCGTTTGGAAACGGAAAAAGGAACAGACCATGTGACTCTGTTTTTCGTTTTTGGTTTTGGAATCCAGAAGCGAAAAAACACGTGACGTCATTGGTTGATTCGTTCTTCGTTCCAAGTTGAGGAGGGAGGGCTAGACAGCGGTGGTGGAAGGGATGGTGGCACGCGACTGAGAGAGCTCTGATTTTTAACACCTAAAGTTTTGTTTTATACAAGTTATACCAACTACTGCAGCATTGAGGGTCAGGGGACATTAGTATAATCCGTTTTTCTGTCAATACCAATGAACAGAAAAAGTGAAAATGGAGCCTTTTTTCCTTTTTTCGTTTTCTAACCAAAACGAAAAAACGGTTTTTTCATTTTTTCATTGAAAAGGGAAAAACGAAACCAACACAATCAAATTACGGCCGAATTTCGGTTTTTGTTATTTTCCTTTTCCGTTTTTTCGTTTCAGGTCTCAAAACGAATAAACGGAAGAGCGCGATCATAGTTAGACTGGCCTCCCTACCAAAATAAAAGCCTTCCTGATAAATGGGTAATAAAAGATATATTACGTTCAATGACGCTTTTATCTCTGTACAGTGTTTATTATATACACTGCTATGATAATCTTAGTAATAATAATAATAATAATAATAATAATAATAATAATAATAATAATAATAATAATAATAATAATAATAATATCCATCAGAGACAATAAGAGACATTTAATGCGTGGAAACGAGATTGTTAATGCTTGGCTACGAGTCAGTTCACCTTCGTGAAAAGTGTTGACGATATGGCTTTTGATTATGAAATGCGTGTGTCATTTTAACTTTGTGACATGCCAGCTGCATGGCGTGTGCTGATGGGCGACATCAACCTACGGTGGGACTGAAAACAACTATCTAGCTACCTGACAAGATCGCGGGTACAAGCAGCTGAAATTAACTTCCTCTGCAGGATGGCTGGGCTTATTCACAGAGACGGGGTGAGAAGCTCGGTGGTCCGGGAAGAGCTTGGAGTAGAACCGATGCTAATCCTGTTCTCCTCGTTGAGAAGAGCCAGGTGAGGTGGCTCGAACGGAACGTTTTCTCCCTTTCGCCCAGCAGATGGCAGTATGAGCCAATTCATAAGAATATCCAGGACTCAATTGAGGGACTGTCTGTCAGCTGGCCTCAGACGCCTGAGCGGTAGAAGCTGGATGGACCGACGGACAGACAGATGGATCGTATACTTTTCCCAACCACGACACTCAGTAGCCTACGTGTATTCTAGTTAATTTAACCTCTGATGGTTGTTTTGAGCAAAAATTCAGAGAGAGTGACATCATTTTCGTTGATGTCGTTCTTCCCCTCTTCCATTTAGTCCAGATGGAAAGGGCGCGCACACCCCGGATTTTTTTTCGCCACATGATTTTTTTGGACTCCTTACAGTGTCTCTTTTCAGAATCTGGTGGTTACCAAGCTGAAATAGGGTGCCAAAGGCTTTTTTGTGCTTCATTGCATCCAACCCAAAAAATGAAAAATTGAAATATGATGTAGAAATAGGCATAACTTGAGATGTAAACAACATACAGAGACAAACCAATACGTTTTCTCATATAATTTTGACCCAAGGAAATCATTGGAATGGTTATTTTTGACATTTGATGACATTTAGACTCTATTTCTGGTCAAAAACAGCAAAAAAAAAATGGCCAAAAATGCCTGTCTGACCATCTATTTTTTCATTTTTTCAAGCTCACAGGTTGACTTTTATTCACCACCAAGCTGAAACTATGTCCAAAAGTCATCATTGAATGCCTGTGACCTTCTGCATTATAAAGCAGCTTCCTTGTGTAAAGGACATCAGCTCGTGGGCTCAGGAACTCTTCAGAAAACCATCGCCAGTTAACACAGTTCACTCTACATCTACAATGTCAAGATCACACTCTATCATGCAAAGACAAGGACAAATATCAACAACACCCAGAAACACCACCGGCTTCTCTGGGCTGAGCTCATCTGAGGTGGACTGAGGCAAAGTGGAAAAGTCTGCTGTGGTCTGAGTCCACATTTCAGACTGTTTTTGGACATCATGGACGAGGTGTCCTCCAGGCTAAAGAGGAAAAGGACCATCCAGACTGTTATCAGAGCAAAGGGCAAAAGACAGCATCTGTGATGGTATGGGGGTGTATTAAATTATTACTTCAGAGACATGAAGACACATTCTGCTTGAGTTTCAACAACAGGGACTAGACTGACCTACTGCCGTCCATGCCAGTCCTCTCATTGTTTTGGAAAACTAATTGTTGGAATCATGTCTTTTTAAATTTTGGTTAGAGTGAGGGGTCTAAACATTTCTACAATACTTGTTATCATCAGGATTCAAAATAAGACACATGAGCTTGAAGTCCATTTTTTATTGAGAAAAAAAAAGAGAAAACCACAGAAAATCGGGAGAGTTTTGATTTTAATGTCATAATCCTAAAAGAGAAGACCTGATGATTCAGCCAGAGCATGAAACCACACAACTACTCTATCAAATAAGAATTACTGACAGTGATCTCACAGAAAGTAGCATTATTAATGTCTTTCTGGCACAAAAACAGAAAAACAAAAAAAAAATTAATGAAACCTTTGTTAATACCATGATCTGACCTGCTCTTGCATCTAAAGATAATTCTCAGAGATTTTTGTCTCAGACTGAGATTTCACAAAGACTGAGGGGGTCACCAACTACAGGACTTTAACTGGATTAAGCCTACGTCTAGTCCCTAATTCTAACTTTAGAATTAGTACAGAAATACATCCTCTTTCATGGTTATATGATAATAATATCCAATTCTGATTTGCTTGTACTTCATGTGGGTGTTTTAGGGTTTTTGTTTTCATCAATAATCACTGTGTTGAGTAAAGGTTGACTGGGGTCTTAAGGTCTTGGATGGCAGGCAGTGTGAGAAAAGTTGTACAAACTAGTTGTTGATTCTTAGTAGAAAGTAGCTCATTCAAGTGTACTAGTATATTTATTCTATACTAACACAGAAACAGTATTCTTTAAGTTTACTTTTTATATACTATATATTATTTACTTAAGAATAGTATACTGAAGTAAACTTGGCTTATACTGAAAGGAATAAAGAAAAGTAAAGGAATAAGACTAAGTACATTAACACTGAAACTTACACTTACACTTAAATACTCAACCCTGTACTTTAGAATGATTTTCTTTTTTATGCCACAAAGTACTTAGACTTAGTATATCTGATCCAGGTACAGATTAAGGTCAAGTCATTGTTCTTACATTTAATTTAGCAGAATAACAATTGAGATATTTATCCTTGTTGTAAACTTGCATATTCAAAATCTTGCATTATCTCTCAGTACCTTAAAAACATAAACAGAGAAACATTTAATTTGATTTTATTGATCAAATTCCGGTTCCTTCATTAAGGTCTGGCAATAGAGTTATGTACATCTGTTTAAACAACAACACATTTTGTTTTAATCATTTAGGCCAGACAGCATTAACAGTTTTTTTTAAACTCATATATGAAATTACTTTGCTGATCTGTGAATCTTTGCATACAGGCCTGTCTGATTTAATAAGTACCTCAACTAAAACACAACAGAGTTTGGCACATGGAATAAAAGCAGAACCTTGACGTGAACGCGATTGTTAAAGAATAACCAAGTTAATTCAACCAAATGTACTATCTTTAAAGCATACAGCACTGTTGTTTCTCTTCTTTAGTCTGTCAGAGCTTTTACTGTGATGCAAAAGTTTTTTGTTTCATCTGTGCATGAAGGAGAATTACAGGAATGTAGAACTTTCAAGTATGCAACAAGTAAACTAGCAAAAACTCAAAAAATATTAATTTTTACCTCATAAACATATACCTATAGTATACTTCAGTTAACTAAAATGTGGATTAGAAGTACATGACTTGTATTTTTGTAGGATTTAGATGGGTATACTGGGAAGTGTACTTGGAAGTGTACTTTTGTAGACTAAAAAGTTCCAATTTCATCAAAAAAAGTATTACATTCCTGTACTTTCTGGTGCACTAAGTACATGGTCCATCTTGCTATACTTAAACTCAAGCATACTAAATAAAATAAACTTCAAGTATATTCTTCTTCTAAAGGTGAAGAGCTGTCTGTCTCTCCTGAAATGTTTCCAAAAGACAGAGCAGTGGAAGCCGGTCATAATCACATATTAATATACAGTCCTGATCAAAGTCTTAAGAACAGTAGCACTTTGAAAAAGTAATTTACTGAAAACAACAAGTAAACTGAAATAGGCTGTTTATCATCTGATCAAAAGTTTGAGACCATGGATCAAACAATTACAAAAAACTCTCCAGACAGAGCATCAACTGTCTGAACTGATGGCCATTATTATAAACTTCCCTTGACCTCCATCCCCAAATGTTCTCTATGGGATTTAAATCAGGGGAACATGCGGGATGGTCCAAAAGAGTGATGTTCTTCTCCTGAAGAAGTCCTTGGTCAAGTGAGCATTGTGAACTGCAGCGTTGTCCTGTTGACAAACCCAGCTGTTACCACACAGACGAGGGCCCTCAGTCATGAGGGATGCCCTCTGCAACATCTGCACGTAACCAGCCGCCGTTTGACGACCCTGCACCACCTGAAGCTCCAGTGTTCACTGAATGAAAAAGCACCCAGATCACGATGGACCCCCCTCCACTGTGCCGGGTAGAAAACATCTCAGGTGGGATCTCCTTGTCATGCCAGTAACGTTGAAGCCGTCAAGGTTACATTTTTTCTCATCAGAGAATAAAACTTTTTTCCACCTTTCAATGTCCCATGTTTGATGCTCCCTGGCAAAGTCTAAACGGGCAGTTTTGTGGCGTTGAAGGAGACGAGGTCTTTGAATTTGTTTTTTGTTTTTGAAACAGTTTTCCCGCATATGCCATCTGATAGTTATTGTGCTGCAGTCGGCACCAGTAAGGGCCTTAATTTGGGTCGAGGACCGCCCTGTGTCTTGACGGACAGCCAATCAGATCCTCTGGCTCAGCGCAGGTGTAATTTTTTTGGGTCTACCACTTGACTTTTTTGTTCCATCATGCTCAGGATCTTTCAAAAATGTAGAATGACTGTCTTACTGCATCCAACCTCAGCAGCAATGGCACGCTGCGAGAGGCCTTGCTTATGCAGCTCGACGATCCGACCACGTTCAAGAAGAGAAAGCTTCTTAGCTTTAGCCATCAGGAGGGCATGACCGTGTGAATGCCAGACAGAAAATGAAAATTTGGAGGAGATTTTGGCTTTAATAGTCTGTGGTCTTAAACTTTTGATCAGCTGATAAACAGCCTATTTCAGTTTACTTGTTGTTTTCAGTAAATTACCTTTTCAAAGTACTTTTTGTCACACTCCCCCTTCTTGCTTTTGCATATTGTAGCTCTACTTAAACCTCATTAAGGTCCAAATGTGCAAAATGCATATTCTAGCAATTTTTCAACTGGTCTTAAGACTTTGATCAGGTCTGTAATACAATGGGTCAGAATACAGTATAAATGTTATCAAATGTAAGAAATAACCATTCAAATTATTTACCGGGTCAGAATTGTATGGCAAATGTTATACATTTGTCTTTGTATGTTGTTTACTCCCAAAGTAATGCCTATATTTGCACATCATTTCTATTTGTAAGTTTTGGGCTAACTATAGTTAAGGGTTAAAAATGAAGGCTTTTGGGCATAGTTTCAGCTTGGCACTCAATATAATCTTTAAATAGACACTTAAAGGATTAAGAAAAGACTGGTGGTGAATAAAAGTCAACCTGTGAGCTTGAAAAATGAAAAGATAGATGGTCATACAGGCATTTTTGGCCATTTTTTGCTGTTTTTGACCAGAAATAGAGTCTAAATGTCATCAAATGTCAAAAATAACCATTCCAATGATTTCCTTGGGTCAAAATTATATGAGAAAATGTAGCGGTTTGTCTCTGTATGTTGTTTACATCTCAAGTTATGCCTATTTCTACATCAAAGTTCAATTTTTCATTTTTGGGTTGATGCAATGAAGCACAAAAAGCCTTTGGCACCCTATTACAGCTTGGTAACCACTACATTCTGAAAAGAGACACTGTAAGGAGTCAAAAAAATCAGCAGGTGAACAAAAATCCGGGGTTGCGCGTGGACCCCCTCTCCATCTGGACTATATGGAAGAGGGGAAGAACGACATCAACGAAAATGATGTCACTCTCTGAATTTTTGCTCAAAACAACCATCAGAGGTTAAATTAACTAGAATACACGTAGGCTACTGAGTGTCGTGGTTGGGAAAAGAAAACGATCCATCTGTCTGTCCGTCGGTCCATCCAGCTTCTACCGCTCAGGCGTCTGAGGCCAGCTGACAGACAGTCCCTCAATTGAGTCCTGGATATTCTTATGAATTGGCTCATACTGCCATCTACTGGGCGAGAGGGAGAAAACGTTCCGTTCGAGCCACCTCATCTGGCTCTTCTCAACGAGGAGAACAGGATGAGCATCGGTTCTACTCCAAGCTCTTCCCGGACCACCGAGCTTCTCACCCCGTCTCTGTGAATAAGCCCAGCCATCCTGCAGAGGAAGTTAATTTCAGCTGCTTGTACCCGCGATCTTGTCAGGTAGCTAGATAGTTGTTTTCAGTCCCAGCGTAGGTTGATGTCGCCCATCAGCACAGGCCATGCAGCTGGCATGTCACAAAGTTAAAATGATACACGCATTTCATAATCAAAAGCCATATCGTCAACACTTTTCACGAAGGTGAACTGACTCGTAGCCAAGCATTAACAATCTCGTTTCCACGCATTAAATGTCTCTTATTGTCTCTGATGGATATTATTATTATTATTATTATTATATTACTAAGATTATCATAGCAGTATAAACACTGTACAGAGATAAAAGCGTCATTTAACGTAATGTATATTTTATTACCCATTTATCAGGAAGGCTTTTATTTTGGTAGGGAGGCCAGTCTAACTATGATCGCGCTCTTCCGTTTATTCGTTTTGAGACCTGAAACGAAAAAACGGAAAAGGAAAATTAACAAAACCGAAATTCGGCCGTAATTTGATTGTGTTGGTTTCGTTTTTCCTATTTCAATTAAAAAATGAAAAAACCGTTTTTTCGTTTTTGTTAGAAAACGAAAAAAGGAAAAAAGGCTCCATTTTCACTTTTTCTGTTCATTGGTATTGACAGAAAAACGGATTATACTAATGTCCCCTGACCATTGAGCTCCACAAAGACTTGAGAGTCAGATGTTACAAATCCAGGTGAAGGCAAGATAACAAAAAAAGGAAAAGTAAAATCTTTACCGGCGTCAATTAACCTGGAGAGTGGCAACACCTGTGACGCTGACAGAAGTCATCATGGCTGGAAGAAGAGGAAAAGACAGAGGAAGAACACGTACAGCCAAGGTGGATAGAAATCTTTTTACTCTCCTGAATAGTGTCCCCTCTGTTGGTGCAGAGATGGAGGTCAGCCACATAGATCTACACTCCTATACACGGCCTCCAAGCCCTGAATGTGTCCCATTACCGGACTCCATGCCGAGCACTCCCGCAGCGAAAAAAGGGAAACCGGAATTAACATTGGCCGAGGTACAAGATAATATTATAAAGCTGTTGGAAAAAAAAATTGATGAAAGAGCGGATGGCTTGGAAAAGAAAGCAGATGTCTTGGAGAAGAATATTGAGGCCTTGAAGGAAAACGCTGAGTTCCTCTTCAAAGAAATTCAGGAAATGAAAAAAGATGTAACCATAGTCAAGAAAGTGGCTTCTGAGCACGAAAAAAGGATCTCTGAATTGGAGGAGAAGGTGAACGATGCTGAACGCTACCAGAAGCGCTGGAACCTGAGACTCCACGGTCTACCAGAACAAGAAGGAGAAGACGTCAAGCAGAGAGTGGTGGATGTATGCCGAGCAATTGTACCTGACTTCGGGAGTCATCTCCATCTCCACATTGATGTCACTCACAGGGTTGGGAGAAGATCTGAAGATAAGGTACGACCAGTTATCATACGCTTCATTTCCAGAGCAACTAAAGAAATGATATGGAAAAATGCCAAGGATGCAGACTATCTCAAGGCCAGAAAAATCAGATTTGGAGAGGATCTGACATCCAGAGACAAAGAGACTAGAAACAAACTGTGGCCCCACATTGAAGCTGCACGCAAAGAAGGGAAGAAAGCCTTCTTTAGAGGAGCCAAAGCCATAATTGATGGTAAGGAGCTGCGAAATGATGAATGACAGCAAATGGGAGGGCTCATTATCAACGATCAGGTATAACAGAGTGGACTGAAAAAATAGGTGTTGGAAATATTTTCTCTTTTTCTCCTTTTTTTTCCCTCGTAATCTATTCGTTTGAGGGGGGTACGAGTGACACTGTCCCTATCACTGTGTTCACTGAATGTTAGGGGTATTCGGAATGATTTAAAGAGGAAGGCTGTTTTTCTTTACTGTAAAAAATTTAAAGCTGATTTTTATTTCCTTCAAGAGACTCATGCTTTAGTAGCTGATTATAAATTCTGGAAACGGCAATGGGGAGGGGATATATGGTTGGCCTATGGTAGTAACAATTCAGCAGGTGTAGCCATTTTAAGAGGGAAGTTTAAAGGCAAAGTTTTGATGAATAAAATTCATGTTTTTGGTCGATGGATTATCTTGGTTGTGGAATTTATGGACAATATTTTTGTTATGTGCAATATTTATGGCACCAATATCAGTTCCAGGAATTGTTTATTATTAGAAGAAGTAGAGGAAGAAATTTGTTTGTCTTTGAAGGTATTCCCTAATGCAAAATTAATTCTTGGAGGGGACTGGAACTCTATCAAAGATCCTTTTTTGGACTGTATGCCACCGCGTTCTGGGAGAAATGATAAAACTGCAAAAATTGATCAAATATGCCTTAATTTAAATTGTTTTGATATATGGAGGTATAGGAATCCAAATAAGAGTCAGTTTACCTGGCAAACAAAAGACCTGAACAAACAATCACGAATAGATTTTTGGTTGATATCTACTGTTATGAAGAAAGAAGTTAAGGATGTTTATATTGAACCCTCTGTACTCACAGACCATAAGTTGATATATATTTCGTTTGATTTTAACAACATAAAAGGTCCAAATCAAAGGATCCGAACAAGCTATTGGAAATTAAACAACAGTCTCTTAGAAGACCAACTATTTCTATGTAAGGCAAAGTTAATTATTAAAGAAAACTGGAGTAAGGCTAAGGCATTGAACTCATTTGGGAATCAATGGGAATTTATGAAATATCAAATAAGGAGATTAGCAATTTATAGAGGGAAAGAAATGGCGAAAGAGAAACGGGCTACAGAGGATAAAATAATTAAAAAAATAATCATGATTTACGAAAATCCAACAATAAACCAACAAGAAAAAGAAATGCTGACCTCTCTACAACTTCAATTAGATAAGATTTATGAGAATAAAGCAAGGGGGGCCTTTGTTAGATCTAGAAGAAAATGGATGGAGGAGGGTGAAAAGAACACACAATATTTTTTTAACTTGGAAAAAAGGAATGCAGAGTTCTCTTCAATAACTAAATTAAACATTGGTGGTCAGATTACAGATAACTCCACGGAAATATCAAATTTTGTTAAATGTTTCTTTGAGAATCTGTACAAGAAAAAAGAAAATTTGCGTGATTCCATGTCTTTTTTTAGCTGTATTAATGTGGAAGTTAAACGAATAGATGAAGAACAGAAAAAGATGTGTGATCAGGATATTACTCTCAAAGAAATCAATCTATGCATCTCTAAGCTAAAAGATAATAAGTCCCCTGGAAATGATGGTTTAACCAGTGAGTTTTATAAAAAAGTTAAAGAAGATGTTTCTGAATTTTTGCTGAATGTTTATAGGGAAGCATTGTCTAAGGGAAGATTGCCGCCTTCAATGTCTCAAGGTCTCATTACATTAATTCCCAAGTCTGGGAAAGATTCAACATCTATTGAAAATTGGAGGCCAATTACCCTAATTAATAATGATGCTAAGCTACTGTCTCTTCTTTTCGCTCAAAGGCTTAAACCATGTCTCCAAACAATTGTTGATGATTGTCAGTCTGGTTTTATGAATGGTAGACATATCAGTAACAATGTACGCTTAATTCTTGATCTAATTGACTATCATGAACTTATTGAAGACAATAGCTTCATACTATTTATCGACTATTATAAAGCTTTTGATACCATATGTTACAACCCGGCTCGTCAAGGGGAAAGGGAAGCAACATAAGACCAGATCATCATGATTTAGATGACATTTATTGTGAGAAATTAAATTGAAATAAGTACAAAGCAACGTGATTCAACAGAAAAGGGCCGGAGAGTGCTGTTCAAATCAACAACCAAATATAACCAAAGGAGTCTTATCTAAAATTAACGTTAGCTTTTTTACAAATAAAAATAAAATAAACCACCTACCATTGTCTAACCAAACAGAAATTACAAATGAACAGCACTCCTAACCTAATGAATCTAACAACATAAATTCTAAGAGTGAATGTGTATGAAAAACGGGTCTAACCCTGGCCCCAAATAATAGCGCGTGCCACACAACACAGAGCTCAAGTGGAGCACAGCCTAACAGAGATCTCTAAGGTACAAAATGATCTCCCGAGCAAAGGCGGTCCAGGTTCTTATACCGCCCCCATCTCCCCGATTGGCCAGCGCTCCTGCTCTTCAGCCAATCAGCCTCTTCTCCTCGCAGGCCGCACCTAAGGGGACGCACCAATCACGCAGCTGCACTCACACACACGCTCATACTCAGACTCACAAAATGTTATTTAACACAGCGGGGAGGGATGCGACCGCAGCCGTAACACCCCACCCCTTAAAATGCACCTGGACAATGCATCTGCCATGAGATTTTCGCACCCTTTTTTATGCCGAATTGACAGGTTATAGTCTTGTGTGATCAATGCCCACCGCATAAGCCTTTGGTTATGGTTATACATTTTCGAGAGGAAAACGAGTGGGTTATGGTCAGTGAAAACCTCAACTGGCAGAGAGCTGGACCCCACGTATACCTCAAAATGCTGCAGTGACATTAACAAAGCAAGTGTCTCTTTTTCAATGGTTGAATACTTCACCTGCTGCTGGTTGAACTTTTTAGAAAAGTAACAAACAGGATGATCAACTCCACACACATCCTCCTGCAATAGAACAGCCCCAGCGCCAACAGCTGATGCATCTACCTCGAGTTTAAAAGCACGGGAGAAATCAGGAGCTGCTAAGACGGGAGCATGACTGAGGAGGGATTTCGCGCTGTCAAATGCGTGCTGGCACGCAGGGGTCCAAACGAAATCAACCTTTGGGCTCATCAGAGCTGTCAAAGGCTGTACAACGGTCGAAAAGTTCCGACAGAAACTCCTGTAATAACCGGCCATGCCCAGGAATCTGCGGAGCGCTTTCCTTGTGGCTGGGACCGGAAACTCTGTTATGGCAGCGACCTTAGCCGCAAGGGGACGGACCTGCCCCTGACCCACCTGTCTGCCCAGGTACGTCACTGTGGCCTTACCGAAGTCACATTTGGCCAGGTTAAGCGTCAATGCTGCACCTGCCAAACGGACAAACACCTGTTCCAGTTTTTCAGTATGCTCCGCCCATGTAGAGGAGTATACAATTAAATCGTCCAAATAGGCATTACAGTTTGTTAACCCGTAGAGAACAGTGTTAACCAGTCTCTGAAATGTTGCTGGCGCGTTACACATGCCGAAAGCCATTACGGTGTATTGGAGGAAACTGTCGGGGGTCACAAAAGCAGAAATCTCAGAGGCACGGTCCGTTAACGGGACTTGCCAGTAGCCTTTAAGAAGATCTAATTTGCTGACGTACTTGGCGTTACCTAAGGTGTCAATGCAGTCCTCCATCCTTGGCAAAGGATAAGAATCAGGGACGGTGACCGCATTAACCTTTCGAAAGTCAGTTATAAACCGAGGGGACCCATCTGACTTGGCCTCTAATAAGCACGGAGAGCTCCATGAACTACAGCTAGGAACAGCTAAGCCATTCTGCAAAAGATAGTTTGTTTCCTGCCTCATTAACTCACGCTTAACCGGATTTACACGGTATGGATGTTGCCGTATGGGCCGAGCACCCCTGACATCTATGTCATGTTTGAGGATAGTGGTTCGTGTGGGAACATCATTGAAGAGAGATGGAAAGCGGCCAACAAGCTCAGTGACGTCACGTTGTTGCGCGCATGACAAGTGGGTCAACTGAGACGGCAGCGCTTTTATCATCTCAGAGTTTGGTAACCTGGCGCTGAGGTGAGAGGAATGACGCTTTTTGAGGGAATCCTCATCATCTGACGTCTCAGAGGGCGTGGTTACAATTAAAGCACCAACGCCGGCAGTTGGTTTAAGAGGGGGCGCCGCTCGCCTCGGTAACGGTGTCAGATCACGGGAGTAATATGGTTTCAGCATGTTAATGTGACAAACACGCGTTTTTCGCCTCCTCTCAGGGGTGGTAATGACATAGTCTGTTTCACTGAGAATGTTACGTATTTCATATGGACCGGAAAATTTAGCAGAGAGAGCAGAGCCACTAATGGGCAGCAAGGCTAGAACTTTGTCACCGACCTGGAAGCTGCGGGAGACGGCCGAGCGGTCATAACGACGCTTCATTGCCAGCTGGGAGGATGAAAGACACTCTCTTGCCACCGAATTGGCATGATGGAGACGCTCGCGGAATTTACTCACAAAATCCAGTATATTTTCTTTTTGAGGAGTCTCGGGCACCAGAAACTGTTCCTGCAGCGATTTGAGCGGGCCACGCAGGGTGTGACCGAACACTAATTCAGCGGGACTGAATCCTAATGATTCCTGGACTGCCTGCCGAGCTGCAAATAGCACAAATGGAATTCCCTCATCCCAACATTTACCTGTTTCTGCACAGTATTTACGAAGCATCGTTTTTAATGTCTGATGCCATCTCTCCAGCGCACCCTGAGACTCGGGATGAAACGCACTGGAAACTGCGTGTTTTACATGCAGTGTTCTGAGGACCTGTTTGAACAATTTGGACTGAAAGTTTGTTCCCTGGTCAGTTTGAATTATACGAGGAATACCAAATGTTGAGAAGAACTTTGTGAGAGCCTTCACCACGGATTTGGATGTAATTTTACGCAGAGGAATAGCCTCCGGATAACGCGTGGCTGCACACATGATGGTAAGCAAGTATTGATTTCCATTACTAGTACGAGGTAAGGGCCCTACACAGTCTATTATTACTCGCTCAAATGGCTCTCCTATTGCAGGGATCGGATGAAGTGGAGCAGGTGGAATTATTTGATTTGGTTTCCCTGCAATTTGGCACACATGACAACAGCGCAGAATTTAACAACATCAGATTTTAATCCCGCCAATAGAAATACTTTAAAATCAGCTTGTAAGTTTTGTTAACTCCTAAATGACCCGACCACTGACTCTCATGTGCTACTGACAGAACATGCTGACGGAACACGGTGGGGACTACAATCTGATACACAGTACACAATTCAGTATTTTCAGAACCAGCAGGACACCATTTGCGCATCAGCATTTCTTTATTGATGAAGTATGCAACCTTTTCAGCACTTGCTTGGTCAATACTCACCGCGTTAGAGAAACAACCTTTTAAGGATGGGTCAGCCCTCTGCTCAGCGCAGAGGCGTTCACTGGTCATAGGAGAAAACGCGCTGCTTGACGGTGGCAGATCTGGGCTGATGGGGCGCACCAGTCCAGCAGCTTTGTCACCGGATGAAGCAGCGGCGTCCTCTTTCTCGGTTTCCTCTCCATTCTCCCCCAAAAATGCCGTCATTAACACACTGTCAGACAGGGAAACATCGTTATATTTTCGAGCTTGCGCCCGAGTGACAACACACGATGGAAACAATGCAGAATCTGTCTCACTAACATTTGCCAATTCTGTGCTAGGCAGAGAATCCAACACTTCAAGGGCGGGGGTAACTTTCCCCCCCGCAATATCATTACACATCAAAAGCACAACCCCTTTTATTGGCAAGGCAGGACAAACGGCAACAGGAAAGAAACCCGTGACCAATTTAGACTGTATATGCACTCTGTGTACTTGCCGTGGGACATAACCCATCTCAATACCCTGTAGCACCACACCATAACCACAGGCAGATTTGTTTGAAAATGGCAGGGCATTAGCCAGTATAACAGATTGAGAGCCACCGGTGTCTCTCAAAATGTGCACTGGACATTGATCATCAGACTTACCTGTTAAAGAAACTAACCCCCCAAAAATAAATGGTCGGAAACAAGGATCTGGGGCTGAATCCGCCGAACCTGCAGGAGTGAGTAGCTCAGATTTAATTAAACCTACTCCTTTTGTCTGTGGTAAATTGTGCGCGGACTGCGCCTCTTTACGTTTGAGTAACAAACAATTGGCAATTACATGTCCAGGTTTATGACAATAAAAGCACTCCCTCTCCTCCTTTTTGGTTGCAAAAGCCTTTTGTGGCGCATTTTGCTGAGGCGGAATACGTGGCTTTTCGCCAGTGGCTGGCTGAAACACAGCCTTGTGAGTCAGCACATACTCATCAGCTAACACAGCTGCGGAGGAGAGAGAGGAAACTTTTTGTTCATTCAGATAAACCACAATGCGATCAGGCAAACATTTCTTAAATTCCTCAAGCAAAATCAATTCACGAAGAGAACAATAATCATCAACTTTACTTGCTGTGCTCCACTTATCAAATAATGTTCCCTTTTCCCTCGCGAATTCGACATAAGTCTGATCGGGGCTTTTCCTATGATTTCTAAATTTCTGCCTGTAGGCTTCCGGAACTAATTCATAGGCACGCAAAATTGCCATCTTCACATTCTCATAATTTAAACTGTCCTCCAAAGGAAGAGCAGCCACAGCTTCCTGAGCTTTTCCGCAAATTTTACACTGAAGCAACAGCGGCCAAACCTCCTGCGGCCACTGCAGCGCAGAAGCTATGCGCTCAAACGCAGCAAAATAGGAGTCTACCTCAGCCTCACGAAATGTTGGAACCAGAGAAATATGCTTCCCCACATCAAAAGCCTCGCGAGGTGAGATGGTGGTAGAGAGGTTGGAGGCATTTGTGTGCGCAGGAAGGCTATGAGTGGCGGTCTCCCTCTGGCTCTCCAGCTCAAGCTGACGGAGGCGGACCGCTTTGTCTGCCTCAATCTCAAGCTTCCTTATCTCAAGCTGAAATTGTAGCTCAGCCTGGCGGTTTTCAGCCTTCTCCTGCGCTTCCATTTTAATTCTAGCCAGCCTTACTTTCAACCGGGCGTCATCCCGGTAACCAGAACTGGCAGATGACATGGGATCATAACGAGGTAGAGTGAAAGGCGTTTTACCTGCCCCACTCACCTGGTCAGGCCCCTGTGACGTGGCAGCCAGCGGCTCGCTGACAGGGTGGAGCACCCCTGCCTCCTCGGTCACGGTGTCAGCCTCAATCTCAGCCGGCACCATCTGCATTGGAAGCACAATCAAACCCAATTCCACCATCTTACCTACCACTAGACTTTTAAGCTCTCTTTTAAGGATTGCCTTATGAAAAGAGACATTAAAGTGGACTGCTATTTTAGCCAAATCATCTTTGCGACAACGGTTAATTTGGTCCAACGTCGGGTTAGACAGGAAACTCTCCAATTCAAACGAAGCCATTACATTCACGTAATTCAAAAGAAATTAACAAAGCAATAATCTTACCTCACAGCAACTAATAATTTGGCTCCGGGGATCCTTTAACAGATCGTGCGGACGAGCCCCCACTTATGTTACAACCCGGCTCGTCAAGGGGAAAGGGAAGCAACATAAGACCAGATCATCATGATTTAGATGACATTTATTGTGAGAAATTAAATTGAAATAAGTACAAAGCAACGTGATTCAACAGAAAAGGGCCGGAGAGTGCTGTTCAAATCAACAACCAAATATAACCAAAGGAGTCTTATCTAAAATTAACGTTAGCTTTTTTACAAATAAAAATAAAATAAACCACCTACCATTGTCTAACCAAACAGAAATTACAAATGAACAGCACTCCTAACCTAATGAATCTAACAACATAAATTCTAAGAGTGAATGTGTATGAAAAACGGGTCTAACCCTGGCCCCAAATAATAGCGCGTGCCGCACAACACAGAGCTCAAGTGGAGCACAGCCTAACAGAGATCTCTAAGGTACAAAATGATCTTCCGAGCGAAGGCGGTCCAGGTTCTTATACCGCCCCCATCTCCCCGATTGGCCAGCGCTCCTGCTCTTCAGCCAATCAGCCTCTTCTCCTCGCAGGCCGCACCTAAGGGGACGCACCAATCACGCAGCTGCACTCACACACACGCTCATACTCAGACTCACAAAATGTTATTTAACACAGCGGGGAGGGATGCGACCGCAGCCGTAACACCATAGAACACTCTTTCCTGTTTGGATTTTTTTGGTTTTGGATCTTATTTTAATCATGCAATTCAAACATTATATAATAAGTGCAGCAGTTCAGTTAAGATGCTAAATGGAACCACTCGTAAATTCAACATAGAGAGAGGGATCAAACAAGGTGACCCTATTGCACCCTTTCTGTTTTTACTAATCATGCAAACTATGAAAATTCATATTTATAAGGATAATTTTAGAGGCATTCAACTGGCAGGAAAGGAATTAAAATGTTGTCAATTAGCAGATGATACCACTATTTTTTTGAAAAATGAAAATGAGGTTAAAAAAGTAATTGACTGTCTCAACTCATTCTCTATGGTGTCAGGGTTAAAAGTCAATACTTACAAATGTGAGCTGTTCGCTTTGAAAAATAAATTGAATAGCCTGACCAAAATAGAGGGTATTGAGATTAGAGAGGTTATATCATATCTGGGTATTAAGATTTGTCGGGATCAACAAAAGAGGGTTGACATGAATTTTGATCCGCTCATTGAAAATATTAAAACAAAGTTTGACTTATGGTTATTTCGAGACTTATCGATCAGTGGCCGAATCCTGTTAGCGAAAAGTGAAGGGCTATCCCGGCTGGTCTATACAGCTATGGTACTAGATGTTCCATCAAAAAAAATTAAACAGATTGATACCAATATTTTTAATTTTATATGGAAAAATAAGCCACACCAGATAAAAAGAACATTAATGTGTAGGCCATATTGTCAAGGGGGCTTAAACGCCTTGGACTTTAATACCTCTAACTCAATCTTTAAAGTAGGCTGGATAAAGAGATACATAAAAGATAAAACAAAATTATGGTATATTATACCAGAACTTATCTTCAATAAGATTGGGGGTATTGAGTTTCTATTAAATTGTAATTACCGAGTTGATAAATTGCCTGTTAAGCTGGCAAGCTTCCATAGACAAGCTTTACTAGTCTGGCTGTTAATCCATAAACACAATTTCTCACCACACAAATGTTTGATCTGGAACAACCAAAATATTCGATATAAGAACAAATCTTTGTTCGTCAGGAGATGGTTTGATGAAAAAATTTTGTTTGTGACACAGTTATTGAATGAAAATGGATATCTATATAATTACACTGAGTTTCTACAAAAGTACACATTTCCAATTACACCTAGAGACTTCGCAATAATATTTGATGCTATTCCTGCAGAATTATTAATGTTACTGCGTGGAAGGAGCAGTTCACAGACCAATGTGCACTTTGAATCTAACTTAATGTTAGAAGGCATAAATTTAATAGATAAGGAATGCACTAACAGTCATTTCAGGAAAATTCTCCAAGAACCTGTAATCTCTTCAGCAATTTTTTTTTGGAACACAAAATTCACAAATATAAATTGGAACTCAGTATGGACAGTAAGCAACAGATACTGCATCACAAATAAAATTAAGGAAATCTCATATAAGATTATACATCGAATTTATCCTGTTAATAAAACCATCGCCAGATTTCATAATATCAACTCCAAATGCACATTCTGTGAAAAAGAAGAGGAAAATATATGCCATCTTTTCTTTGAATGCCAATACACATATTTATTCTGGAATAAATTTGAATCTTTATTTGAATCCTTGACAGGAATTAAGATTAATTTAACAAAAAAAGACATAATGCTTACATATCATGGGAAAAAACTTGGAGACAAAGAATTGTTTTTGTTGAATCTCCTACTAATTCTAGGGAAATATCACTTACATAAAAGTAAATGGACTCCGCAGAAACCAAACTATTATGAATTTAAAATAGAAATTAAATATTACATGGAATTAATTAAAAAGATGGAAAACAAAACAGCTAAAAAAACCTGGGAATATTATAACTCAATGAAATCCATTGTTTAACCTTTTCATACCCCTTTCTGTATATATTGTATATATGTATATATTTATGTTAAATGTGTGTCTGTACATTGTAACATTCTGTTTGAACAATCTGTCTGGACTATGCAGGTTACAATGTCTCTGTATATATATGTAATGGTGAAAAATAATAAAAATAAACAATTAAAAAAAAAAAAAAAAAGTTGAGGAGGGAGAAAAGGAATATCGAAAAATAATAAAACGGCTCGTTTCATAGTCATTTGTAGTGGATTTTCGTTTTTTGCATCTTGACAAGAAAACGCTTTTTCCGTTTTTCGTTTTGAAACAAATATCAAAATAATCGTTTTTCGTTTTTGGATCACTAATGAATTAGGAGTTATACGATGATACCCGGACCGAATAACTTCCATCCTGTTAAATCTTTAACATTACTGACAACATGAACTTATTGTCCTAGTACCCAATGAACTCACTTTTCTAACTAAACTATTAATGTATTATTTTTTAACTTGTATCGAGAGTGGAGAACCGGATCTGAGTAAAGACAAGACCAGTAGGGGGCAATAATACATCTCGAGGCGTCTCATCTCCCGGAAATGAGGAAGAAGAAGGAGGAAAAAACGGAAGAAGAAGCACAAAAAGAGGGACATCGTCCCGTTGACCCAAAGTAATCCTCTAAAAGTCTTCGGGGTTTTGTTCTCCTTGCTTGAATCTTGGATGAGTGTCAAATGTCCGGGTTTCAGGATCTTAAAGAGAGAGCAGGTTTGTTTTCTTTCTTCTTCTCTGATCGTGTTTACTGTAGATGTAGCAGGTTAGCCTTTAGCTAACGTTCAGCTAGCTCAGACTGTTTGATGAATCAAAGGTCTGAGACTGAAGTTTACTCGCTCTTCCTTCTGATCCTCAGAGACCAGACAGTCTGATTTGAGGTTTTAGATGCCTGGAGCTGATTTGAACCAAATCTCAACATTAAAATCACATCCAGGACTGAATCAGAGCTACAGCGATAAACTGATGCTGAACAAACCGGAGAGAAAAATACAACCTGGATTAATGTTTGTCTTTTTTGTAGAGTTATTGTTCTTCCATTCAATCATATGTTAGTGTTATAGTCACAGTAAATAGTTTTGTCTCCATGCCCTGTTCAGACATATCCTGACTGTAGACCTGCTGTTTAATATAGAGCTGAGAGGATCAGCTGATTGGATAGTTTTACTAAACAAGTTACAAGACGTACTGAATATTCAAATATTGTTAATGGGTCATAAAATCTATTTCTTTTTCAGTCAAGATCTTGTTTTGTTGATTTAGAACAACATCATGAATTCACAACAGCGTGATCATAGAGTGCAGTTTGCTCAGTTCATAGAAATTCAACCAAAGTCCAGAAATCATCCACAGTGACCGACTCAGATTTCGGTAAAAAAAAAAAAAAAAAAAAAAAAAAAAACTGTGTTGGTATCTCTCCATGAATATTGAACATATGCAAAATGTAAGGGGGAGTTCAGAAAGACTTACTTTCTGAACTCTGGGTCTTTAAAAAGGGCTGTTGTTCCTGATTCTGACTGGTTGACTTCAGCATAATCTTGAGTATCCACTTTTAGATGCCACAATCTCTGAAACAACAACAATTTTTGGCTGAAATGTGTTTCCTGGTTAAATTTGCCTCAGGCTGTCAGATTCTAACATTAGAAAATATCTATCTCTTCTTTCTGAGATAGTGGTCTCCAAAGTGGGGATGTTTTTATGCATGACAATGGAAAGTAAACTATGTTCAGGGGTCAGTGTCAGCCTACAGTAATTTCCAAAAGTCTGTTGATGCTGGACTCCTTCAATTTGAGGTCTGGACCGTCTGCAGGAGGGAACCTGAAAAAGTCTTGATTTAGACCATGGGACCTCTGATTGAGTTCATATGGAATGACCGTTTCTACTCAGTCATTTTTATGAAGTACGGCCCCTGCTACATTTCTGAACTTTAATGTTTGTCCCTGTGACATAAATAATAATAAATTTAACAGAGTATAAAGGAGGTGATGGTTTAACTTGATACCATACTTGAGACCTCAATGAAAATTGCATTTCTGGTGATGCTGTTGCTACAATCAACACAGGTTGTCCGGTTAAAACAGTAAGATGGCCACAGACACACTCTCTTTAAGTTTCCACTCTTTTATTTAAATCCGTTTTTGTTATGCTGTGAGTTATTATTCTCTGTGTGTGTGGTTTAATCTTATGGATGCACAGGAAATGCATAAAAACAAAAAGGGAGATTCCTAGAGCTGTGGAGATGATGCGGCAAGGATGACAGAGAGAACAACAAAGAAACAGTCCAAACTTTCTCCTTCACCCTGAGCAGGAGGGTGGGGGCATGATTGACAGTGATGTTCGAGGTTGTTGATAGGTGAAGAAGTGGGGTGAGGTAATTAGTATGCATGTTACCTGACACCAAACCCACAGCTCCTTGGGTCTGCATGAAAACTGGGGGAAGGGCTGACCTTTTGAACAGAGAGGGAGAGTGAACTGACTGAATATCTGCAGCCAACAGCAGCCAGAGGCTTCACTCGAATATGAAAGAAACGTCCTGAGTTTTGATGAATTATTGAACCAGAACACATCAGGACACTCCGAGAAAAGAGCAAAGGCCATATTTCATCAAGAAGATAAATGTGTGAGGAGTAAATTTTAGCCCCAAAGCTTCTGTTACTTTCCTTTAAACATTAAAACACTGCTCTGTCTTCAGACTAGTTTGTCTGTGTCTGCAGGTTTATAAACTTTATACAATGATTCTATTTCAAATGAGAGAAAATTAAAGCTTTGAATAAAAAGTTCACTCAGTCCACCTGATGAGCAAACATACTTTGATTCACGAATGATTGTAATTTAATACAACCCATCCTTTACTTAATATGAAGTTATGGCCTCTGTCATTTCACTATAATGTTGTATTTTATTTATTTAGATATATAAAGGAGTCAAACTATAAGTACTGGTGTTTGTTAAAATCAGAATCAAAATTACTTTATTTATCCCCCAGGGGGAATTTCCATTTTTTCAGTTCCTTGTATACATTTTATCAGTTGGAATACAAAAAAGACAATAGATAGATGATACAATAAAAATAAGTGAAAATAAGAAAGCACTTTGCATAATCTTTAAGTTCTAAATCAACTTCATGATGAAGGTTAATAAATAACATGAGACTATGAACAAACCAAGGGACTTTACACTGTTAACATCAACACTATTTACAATATGAACACAATGAGATGAGTCTGCAACTGAATGAGCTCCTGTGTTTATCCAGCACACTGTGGAGGGGCTGGGAGTTGTTTTCCATGATGTCCAGCAGCCTGGACAGCATCCTCATCTCCCACACCTCCGTCAGAAAGTCCAGTTGCACCCCCACAGCTTCACTGGCCCTGGGTATCAGTTTGTTGAGTCTGTTATACCCCTTTCACACTAAAATTAGCGTGTCAACACGGGCCATTGAACGTGGGTTGGACCGTTAACAATCAGCAATAGATTTACTCTTTTCCCACTCCCAGCAGACCCAAGTCTAATTGGCAGCAGACCAGCTAGCTGGCTTTGTTTATTCTTCTGGTGCATCAAGCTGATGCCGTCACGTTGATGACATCATCATGGTGATGTAGCCCCTCCATGTAACTCATGGAGAGGATCATGAAGGCCATGAACAGGATTTTCTGTACTTTGTACTTTTGTCCTTCTATAAAAATGTACAAACTCTGCACTGATGATACAAAGGCGAATGGAATTAGTTGCTGAGACAACAAAGAGCCACGTAAGTTGAAGACAGAGGGGTGGGTGTGATATTGTGCTGTGGGGACGATACGTCAACTTCATCCGTAAATTAGTGGGTCGACCTGGGTGTGATGTTCGCACTGAAATCCATCAGAGGCAAGCCGATTAAGACCTGTGTCGCTTGCAGCGTTAATCAACCCAGGTCAAAGTGCTAATTAAACTCTTTCAAACTGCACACAGGAGCTGATTGTTACCAGGTGTAAACAGGTTCTTGTTCAGTCTGAAAGGGGTAATAGTGTCTGCTAACCTGAGCCTGCTGCCCCAGCACACAACTGCATGCAGGACAGCACTGACCACCAAGAGCATCCTCAGCACCGTCCTGCAGATGTTAAAGGACCTCTGCCTCCTGGAGAAGAAGAGGCAGCTCAGGCCCTTCTTGTAGAAGGCCTTAGTGTTCCTGGTCCAGTTCAGTTTATGGTCCAAACACACCCCCAAGGATTTATGTTCCTCCAGGATGTCCACCTGGATATCCTGGATGTAAATGGGGGCCACTGAACTCTTTGCCTTACTCTTATCCACAACCAGCTCTTTGGTCTTTGTCATGTTGGCCTGTAGGCGGTTCTGCTCACACCATGAGACAACGCCACCCATGGCTCACATGCAGAGAGAACACACCGCAAACAATTATCAAAGTGTGGCACATAGGTACCAGTGACAGCCAACACTCTTTCTGTGTTGGGGCTCTCTGCCCTGAGAGCAAAGACTCAGAATTGTTACATAAATTTGAAAATTTCAAACCAACAGGGAGCAAATTGATTTTAAGTCAGAAATCCTCATCAAAGAGGGGATACACTAAGACAGAGTCGTGTGTAGGTAGGTACTAGAGCATGACACTGGAGCGGATTTGCACTCCTGTCCCGTCTCACTCCCAGAGAAAAAAATCCCATCCCATCCCAATCCCGGGCCGAAGTAAAAAAAAAAAATCCTGTCCTGCACCAGGTGCAGCAGAGCTTGAGCAACACTCATTTCAACTCCCTGCACGAACAAATCAGATCCACACTAAATCTTACCCGACAGGGGCAGGGCATCCTGAAGCAAAAACGAATGAGACACTACATTATCCCTCAAAATTTGAACTGGAACTTTATCTTTATACAAACCCACACCAGAGGGAGATTTACTTTGTTTTTTCATTAATTTTTGGCACAGAGCAATCACATGTCCTCGCTCGTCTCAATTAAGACACTCACAGCCTCATAGGTGACTTTTTACGCATGAGCATTTGAGATCCGTATTGCGCTTCAGTGAGGAGGTTGGACTACATGAAGTTGGAGCAGTTAACACTGATTTATGAGTTAAAATGAACTCATGGGTCAGAATAGCAACACTAGTTCAAAAGGAGACTAACCCGACACACCAGATTGACAGTTCCATATTTCACTAGTCCATCTGGGAAGGAGCCGATGTTTAGGCCACAGGGCAGTTTTCCAACGTGATAATGACCCCTAAACGCATTTCCAAGACCACCACTGCTTTGCTAAAGAAGCTGATGTTAAAGGTGATGGACTGGCTAAGCATGTCTCCAGACCTGAGCCCCACTGAGCATCTGTGTGTAGTCTTCAAAAGGAAGGTGGAGGAGTGCAAGGTCTCTAAGTATGACGCAACATACGTAGTGGCTAACAATGTCAAGCAACAGTTAACAGCTTTCCGCCATAGCAGCTAGCTGTTTTTAACCACTATGGATAACAGCTAGCGGCCATTTACTGTTGTTTGCCCTTGTTAGACGTCAGCCGTTGCGGCAAACGGCCTTTAGCTGTTAGCTTATACTACCTTAAGACTATCATTTCATATCAAATTATACCACACAGATGTATCGTTGAACTGTTATGTGTGACAAGAACCTCGTCAAAACAATCCCTACGAAGTAAACTTCTGAGGAGAGCATATTTCACCAAGTATCACCGAGTAACCATGATGACCACAGGCTAACCGGCATTAGATTCCATTATTTTCAAACATGCACTCACTTCCTATTGTCATCACATCGGCTGCTCCCACAGCTCCCGCCTCTCTTCGCTGATTGGGCTGTTGAGCATTTAGCCGAGTGAAGCCGTTGGACAATGAAGGCTGGCAAGACAGACCTGCATGATTTCAGAATCAGGCAGGTCCGTCTGCTCTGCAAGGCTATAAAGACACATTTTGTAAGTTTAAATGAACAACAATGTGCTCTGGAAGGCAGTTTTTAATCTCCTTGCAAAATAAGTTCTCGAAGTTCTTCAAGGGATTTAATATCAACAGAGTGGCACCACTTATCAAAAGGATGCTCTTCTCACGTGCAAACTCTACATTAGTTTGGTTGGCAGTCTAAACTTTTTGTTTGTTGGTTCAGGTACCAGCTCGCAGGCCTAAAGCACAGTTTTGTGAGTACATCATCATTTAAAATTTGACAACCTTGCGTACACTTCTTGCGCTTTGCCCACAAGTTTGCATTAAAGCAGCAGTGACCAAAACTCCTTGGGTCAGCTTAGAGCAGCTGCAACTGGCTCAACAGCTCTGAAATAGGAATCAATCTCAGATTGACGAACTGGGGGAACCAAAGCAATGTGTTTGCTAATATCAAACTCTGGAGAGGCAGAATAAACACTGGTTCACAGACAATGGGGTGGAGGCTCCTCGCTCAAGCTCCAAGGCCCTGATTCGGCATGGCTTGCACCTCAAGCCTCTTGCTCCCGGTCTCCACCTCCTTTCTGCAGAGGGCTAAGCGGAGGTCCACTGTGGTCATACTAGAGACTCAATGAGGCTCCATGCCAGTGGGAAATGCGCCATGGGACTCAGCCTTTTCAGCAACAGCAGAGAGCCGAGGCAGCACACCATCCTTCCCAAGTTTCTCACAGTGTATTTGTTTTGTTTCTGCCTTCTTCATGCTATAAGTGATTTGGACATTATTTTGCTGAATATCACATCTGCTGCACTGAGTTGTTTTCGTCCATCAAACTGGTGTCTGATTGATACATATTACTGAAGAACTCAGTATTCAGGAATTCACTCACATCAGGGCGTGACATCCAGAAACAAATGTTCAGAATGTTTAGTGATTTTCAGAGAAATGACAAGACAATCAATAATTAAACACACTCTACCCCTCACACAGTCAGAAGAGAAAAACAGAGCTTTTAAGAGATCATGTTGAACCTTGAGCGCTTTAATAAAGAGCATCATCCTGATTTTAGATCAATGGGAAAATCTGATCTGCTCTGTTAATTATCGTAAGGTTGTAGGTTCAAGCCCAGCTCTGTGTCAACATGTCAGTGTGTCAACACCCCACTGTGCTCCCACTGTGTGTGAATATGTTTGAAGTGGGTATGAAAGGGTTGATGTGGCCTGTGATGTAAAACTGCTTTGAGTAGTCAGAAAGACAAGGAAAGTTCTTTTTATGCTCAAGTCCATTTACCAGTCTCTGAAAATTCTGTGCCTCTCTATTTTACAGGTTTGTGAGGAGGTCCAGCAGCCTTGAGAGAGTAAAGAGGAGGTTCCTTCAGAGCAGCAGGAGAGGAGCTCCAGTCTGAGCCAGAAGATGACTGAGCCTCTACACATTAAAGAGGAACCAGAGGAACCCTGGAGCAGTCAGGAGGGGGAACAGCTTCAAGGACCAGAGGAGGATGATATCAAATTTACTTTTGCTCCTGTCCCTGTGAAGAGTGAAGATGATGAAGAGGAGCCTGATTTGTCACAGCTTCATGTAATTAAAATTGAAGAGATGGAGAGAGGAGCTGATGGAGAGGAGTGTGGACCAGAGGCAGACAGATACTCTGACCACCAGAGAGATGCACAATCAGAGGCTGAAGACTGTTCTGAAGCAGAGACTGATGACAGTGCTGATTGGAGGAAAGTGACAGAACAAAAATCACAAAGCTTCTCTGAGCATCACAAAAGATTTAAACTCGAAGATTCTCTTGAAATGGTACACTCAGTAGGGAAACCCTTCCACTGCTCACAGTGTATTGAAAGTTTTAGACGAAAAGGTGATCTGACTGAGCATATGAGAATTCACACTGGAGAAAAACCATTCGACTGCTCTCAGTGTGGTAGAAGTTTTAGACACAAAAGTAGTCTGACAAAGCATAGGAGACTTCACACTGGAGAAAAACCCTACAGCTGCCCACTGTGCAGTAAAAATTTTAGAGACAAAGCTAATCTGACTGAGCATATGAGAATTCACACTGGGGAGAAACCCTACAGCTGCCCACAGTGTGGGGAATTTTTTAGATTCAAATGTAATCTGAATGAGCATATGAGAGTTCACACTGGAGAGAAACCCTTCAGCTGCTCACAGTGTTGTACAAGCTTTAGACTGAAAGCTAATCTGACTGAGCATATGAGAGTTCACACTGGAGAGAAACCCTTCAGCTGCCCACAGTGTGGTAAAAATTTTAGACACAAAGGTAATCTGGCACAGCATATGAGAGTTCACACGAAAGAGAAACCCTACAGCTGCTCTCTGTGTGATAAAAATTTTAGACAAAAAGGTCATCTGACTGAGCATATGAGAGTTCACACTGGAGAGAAACCCTACAGCTGCTCACAATGTGATAAAAGTTTCACAATGAAAAGTGATCTCACTAAGCATACGAACATTCACACTGGAGCAAAACCCTTCAGCTGCTCACAGTGTGATAAAATGTTTAGTCAAAGAGGGAACTTGGTTAGGCATATGAGAGTCCACTCCAAAGTGAACCCTTAAGCTCCTTCAGTCAAAATAAATTGGATGTGAACCCTCCTCATGGCTCCATAGAGAACAATCAATCAAACTTTTTTTGTTTAGCACTTCTAGTACATTTTTTTGCACAAAGTGCTTGAAATAGAAATGAAGAAACAAAATATATTAAAATAATAAAACGTTTAAAATAGCATACTATGAAAAATACAATCCATCCCCACCCTCATAATCCACAGACAGCACACACACTCACTTACACACACATACAATGACACGAGGAAGAGATGCTAACAGAAAACCGAGGAAGAGGACTTAGGAAACACGGTCTCTAATTTAAAATGAGGAAACTTTGGAGCTAAGACTAATATTACGATAAAATAACCAAGACATTAGATTGTAATAAATAAATAAGCATACTTCATAAAATAAAAAGGTAAATAAAAGAAAGTCGTAAATACTATGGTAAAATGAGATGAATATGAACTGAAGTAAGGTAGTGGGGAAAAAAACAATAAATAGATAATAAAATTACAAACAATATATCTGAGGTGAATTTGATAAATAAACCTAAGAAGGGGATTCATATGAATATATGAATAAGATTTAATAATAATAGTAATAGATATAATGAGACAAAAACCAGACTAAAAAGGTAGGTCTTGAGATTTCTTTTAAAATTATGAACAGCAGGTTCAGCTCTCAGGTCTGTATGTAGACTGTTCTACAGAAGAGGGACGTAGTATTGAAATGATGCTTCACCATTAAGTTCTAACTTTGGGAACCATCAGAAGACCACTACCTGCAGACCTGAGAGCTCTACTAGGTTTATAAGGTAAAGGCCGATTGGATGAGTAAAAATGAGTATACCATTCAGGGATTAAAACCTTAAAATCAATTCTAAAAGATAGCAGAGATCCTTCAGCAGTAATATTACAGCAAAGGATTCTTGATTTTCTTATTAAACAGGACGGAGGTCAGTCTTTCTGTCACAGCCAAAGTGATGAAAACAGGGGCAGGAGCACATGGAGAGGACTGTGGAGGACCTGAATCTGTCAGGGACTTGGACCCAAAGAGACATTTACAACCAGAGACAGAGGACAAAGCTGAAGACGTATCTGAAGCTGATATTGAAGACAAGACTGAGACTTTAGGATGGTGCCCAGAGAGCATCATCACGTCATGTTTTAACCTGGAAGGATCCTGAATTTCCATTTGGCCATGAGCTGTGATGCTGTTGAGGTGCTGATGACAAGCTGCACCACTGATTCAGACAATTCTAGCTCGTCACAATGACATCTCTAATTTTCCTAAAGCATTTGATATTTGATTATGAGTTGTTTCCCTCTCACTGAATAAATAGAGGACAAAGGACACAGACATTGGGCCTCATGTAAGAACCTTTCATACGAAAAAATATGTTCGTAAGTGTTGCGTACAAGTACAAGTGCCTTCCATACTGATTATACATTTAACTAATTTCAAGCGTTATTGGACTGGCCAATATAAAACGTTAAATGAGAGAGTAACCAGCTGCTTCATGGCTGAGCTTCTTCTTTTGGATGCCCTGGCACGCCAGGCACTTGGAAGAGAGCGTGTGTTCTGCGCCATCTTTATGATTGAACACTCCTGTTTTATGGTGTGGGAAACATATCCTTATATGGTATTCTTGGGGTGTTACTTATGCAAATATGCTATCCTCGTGCAGGCACGCTTAAGTACACACAGGTGGCATTCCTCATGTTTCTGCGGGTCATTTAGACACTTTTCTAAAGATAGAAGTGTTTTCTGAATCTGATGGAGTATGAACGCAACATAAGAAAAAGGTAAGAAACATTTAGGATGAGAATACGAAAATGTTCCTGCATGAGGCCTATTGTGTTAAACCAAGTTTTGCTTCAATTCCATAAAATGTGTCTTGAGCTGAATTAAATTTCTGTCTTCAAATTATAAAGTGCATGGAGCAGTGTTATCGTCAAAGCTACACTGTGTAAGCCATAGGCAGGCTTGTCTTGACAGCATCCTAACATGGACTTCTCTTATCATTATTTGATCTGAAGAAAATACAATACTTTCAGTTTTCTTGTGAGCAAAATGGTAGACTCTACTATAATGAAAACAGTGACAGTTGGAGATGGAGCAAAGGGATGGAGTGAGACGAGGAAAAGAAAGGTTTTTAATTTTTTTCCAATCATTGTTTTTTAAATAATCAATTAAACTGATATACACTGTATGTTCCAGCCCTTTTTGGCACCTACAGCTGATTTTAGCTTGAATGTAAAACTAGATAGTCACTGCTGAGCTCTGTGGAGACCAAAGCTGCACAAACTTCATCTGTTAGTAGTTCAGGTAACAGAAAAACTGATCTGCAGAATCCTGTTACCAACCTGTTGAAGAAAGTTTCTCTGATATTGATACAGTCCAATACTTTGTCTTCATGTGTGGAGATCTGCAGGCTAACTGATCAACAGTTCTTCTTCAATTTAACAGCTTTATCTGATGTGCCTTTGAAGCTCAAATATGCTGTATGAAATTGTAACCTGTTCTTTTATCTGAATTTAAAGCTGTGATAAACAGTTTGAAGCAAATGTGTGTTTTATAAATAAATACGAAAAAGTAACAAACTGAATTGAAGTGTGACATTTCTGCAGATAATCTCTGCACAGATGATGTGTGTGGAGACTGAAAGATAGGTGCTGTCCAGGAGAGAGGACTTCAGGATGATCAGGTAAATGTAAAGAGAGCAGCACAAGTCTGTGAGAGGTATGATCAGACTCTGGTCAATGATCTCTTAAAGTCTGAGACAGCAGAGTCCACAGCATCTGGACCTCTCCCTCTCCTCTCATGAACCAGTAACTGCATGAAATGTCTGATCCTGATCCCCTGAGTAGACCTGTCACTGTGGTGTCCTACCACTGTGTCTGAATGTCACTGCACACATCGCTGACACAAACTGAATGAGAAGATCACGCAATAAAGAGAAGAAAAAAGATGCTTGTGTCATGACAAACATTCCCTGAAAATGATCTAAATGTTTTGATTAGTGTTCGAGATATTTTGTTCACAAACAAGCAAAAGCAAACTCCCTATCGGAGGTAAAAAAAAATTTTTTCATAGACTTGGGAAGAGGACGTTTGTGGCAAACAACAGTGATATTTGGAAATGATCAACCTTACAGCAGAACACTTTACATGTTTTTGCAATTATCAGTGTAACTTGAAGCACAATAGCTCATCAATTTTATGGAAAATATTCACTTTAATGTCACTGGTCTTCTTCTTGACACATCTTACATCCTTGAGGAATCATCTTTTGTATTAGACCTGCGTGGTTTGACCCTCCTTATCTCCAACAGTGTTTCACCTGCCTCTATTTGGACAGTTTTCATGAGTCCTGTACATGTTCTAAAAGCCCTGAATTGCAATCTTTCTATTTTTTAGGGTAGTTTTTGCTGCTGCTCTATATATTATACAACCATAGTCTATTGCTGACCTCATCAGGGCTTTAAATATGTCCAGCAGAGCTTGTTTGTCTGTGCCTCAGCTGCATCTGGCAACAGCTCGTAACAGATTTTTTAAAAACATTTTGTTTCTAGATGTTGGATACGGGTTTTCCATTTGTATTTATTGTCCAACCAAAGGCCAAGATATTTAAACGCTGATACTTTCTGCAGTGGCTGAACATACAGTGTTAAATTTACTTTACTGGCCTTCCTTTTATTTGTTATCATCATGTGTCAGGATTTACTCACTGAAAGCTTGAAGCCTCACTCATATGACCACCTCTCCACTTCCTGAACAGCTGAACATCCTGATAAACCAGCAAGCTATAGACCTATAGCTTTGACATCAAGCCTTATTAAGGTAAGGTAATGGAGAGAATGGTTACTGATAGGCTGTCTTTTCAGCTTGAGAAATCAGGAAAAATAGCAAGTTGCCAGAGTGGTTTTAGAAAAGGAAGAAACAATGGATGCAGTAATACAGCTTGAAACTGAAATAAGAAAAGCCCAAACAAATAAGGAGTCAGTGATGGCAGTGTTCTTTGACATAGAAAAGGCCTATGACATGATGTGGAAAGAGGGGTTAATGATCAAACTGACAAGAATTGGGATCTCTGGGAAAATGTTTAACTGGATTAAAGACTTTCTTTTCGGCAGAAAAATTGAAGTACGATAGGGAATGGGGTCTCAAAGAAATTTGGGGTTGTAAGTTTTCAACAGAAAAAACAAAAACAGTGTGTTTTACCAGGAGAAGTGTCAGCCAGGGACCTAAATTAGGTATGTATGGAGAGGAATTAGAGAGAGTCCAAAATTTCAGATACTTGGGGGTGGTATTTGGCTCAAGGCTAACCTGGGTAGATCATATTAACAGAGTGGAAGGAAAAAGCAAAAAAGTGATAAATGTAATGCGATATCCAGCAGGGCAAGCATGGGGAGCAAGCTGTTTTTCATTAAAAATGTTATATGTTGCATTAGGGAGATCAGTGTTGGACTATGGAAGTGTAGCGTATGGATCAGCAGCAAAAAAGCCATCTAAAAAGGCTCGACATGATACAGGCGCAAGCAATGAGAGTTTGTTATGGAGCATTTAGATCAACACTAGTAGCAGCATTGCAGGTGCAAGCAGGAAAACTGCCATTGGAGCTGAGAGGGAAACAGTTAATGGGTAATTACTCGGTAAGTTTGCACGGTCAGCAGAGTAGTCATCCAACAAAACAGATGCTACAGGAGGTATGGGAAAATAAGAAGAGTACTGTGAAACATTTTGCAAAAATAGGGAACAAAATAGCAAAATAATTACACGTCGATAGGATTCAGATAACTCAAACAGTGTCATTTCTGACAACAGTGCCTTGGAAACTAAACAGCCCTGAGGTAGATTGAAGGCTTCTTGAGCTAAGGGGGGGGGTCAGTGCACAAATAAATGAAAAATACACAGGGTATGTACAGATATACAGATGGAGCCAAAAAACCAGAGACAGGGGTAACAGGATTTGGAGTTTCAATTCCAGAAAGAGGAGTTGGGATAAGCAGTTTTTTTTTCTTTGATGAGACGCAGCTGAAGTGAACAGAAACAAGAACTTTATAACAGAAGGTGGCGGTAATGCACCGAAGAAATTGATGCCAACCGTCGTTAAACAAGAAGAAGAAGAAGAGAAGAAGAAGAAGAAGAAGAAGAAGAAGAAGAAGAAGAAGAAGAAGAAGAAGAAGACAGATCTGCCGGAAATGAAGAAGAAGGAGGGAAAACACGAAAGAAGAACAAAAGAGAGACATCGTCCCGTTGCCTCAGAGTAATCCTCTAAAAGTCTTCTGGGGTTTCTTCTCCTCCTTTTACTCTTGGATGAGTGTCAGATGTCCGGGTTTCAGGATCTTAAAGAGAGAGCAGGTTTGTTTTCTTTCTTCTTCTCTGATCGTGTTTACTGTAGATGTAGCAGGTTAGCCTTTAGCTAACGTTCAGCTAGCTCAGACTGTTTGATGAATCAAAGGTCTGAGACTGAAGTTTACTCGCTCTTCCTTCTGGTCCTCAGAGACCAGACAGTCTGATTTGAGGTTTTAGATGCCTGGAGCTGATTTGAACCAAATCTCAACATTAAAATCACATCCAGGACTGAATCAGAGCTATCAGTCAATCAAACTTTATTTGTATAGCACTTTTCATACAGGACTTTGTAACACAGAGTGCTTTACATGAGAAAAAGATAAAATAAAATAACAATAAGTGGAATAAAGGGCAGAAAATTGCACAATTGCATTAAATGAAAACATAAGACCCCCACAACCCCCCCTTCCCCCAAACCCCATTCAATACAGACACTCACTTACTCAAACACACAAAGACATAAAAAGGAAATTGTGACAGAAAACAGAATAAGAGGACTGAGGAAACACTATCTTGAATTAACAATGAGTAATCACAGGAGCTAAAACTAAAATAATAGTTAAAAATACTTGAAAATACTCGAGGGTAGGATAAATAAATGTGTAAATACATCAATAAATAAAATTAAAAAACAGTATAGAAAAAAGTTGGATAAATATTATGTTAAAATGAGAAAGTGTAACATCAGGTAATAATAAAATCAGCTACAATAGGATAATAAAAGGAAAAGCATTTAACAAAATGAAATTCCAAATAAAAAGATATGAACTGAAATGTAGTAATAAAACAAAATAAAAGGGTTAAAATAAGTTAAAATATAACGTAAAATATTAATAAATAGAATCAGCTAAAAACCAGATTAAAAAGGTAGGTCTTGAGTTTGCTTTTTAAAAATATGAACAGTAGGTGCTGCTCTCAGGTCTTCAGGTAGACTGTTCCACAGACAAGGGCATAATAACAAAAAGAAGCTTCCCGGTATGTTTTAGTTCTTACTCTAGGAATAGTTAAAAAAAAACCCTACCTGAGAACCTGAGGGCTCTACAGGGTTCATATGTTAAAAGCAAATCGGATAAATATGCAGGAGCAAGACCGTTAAGGGATTTAAAAACAAATGAAAGAACCTTAAAATCACCTCTAAAAGATACAGGCAGCCAATGCAGAGACTTTAAAATCGGTCTGGTCTTCGTCAGCATACAAGCAGCTGAGTTTTGAAGGAGCTGAAGCTGTGAGATGTTCTTTGTTGGTTGACCAGAGAGGAGAGCATTACAGTAGTCAATTCTACAAGTGATAAAAGCATGAATAAGAGTCTCTGCATTGGCCTGAGAGAAAAACTGGTGCACTCTGGAGATGTTCTTTAAAGAGACTGTGAGGAGTTTCTAAGTAATTACAAAAAAATATCACTTTTAGATATATGCCTGATCGAAATACACACTTTAAGACGAGTTTTATAGCATCAAAATAGGTTATCTATAAATGGTATTCCTTAGCCTTCTGCTTGAGTCAGACAAGGCTGGGCTGGCCTGGATGCTCAACTTCAGGAACAAGGCAATTAAAACTAGAGCAAATTGATATTATTCTGACACGTCTTAGAGCACCGGGCTGTAAGTAGTGATATATAGCCGGCTACAACTACGATACTAAGTTTTCCAAAATTCCGAAGTCATAATTTCCTACTGGGAACTCAGTGAAACCTCGCCACCCCCGAGTTGACAATCGAAGATGGATGCCCCCAGTGTGAACAGTTATTTAGCTCCTGTAATAATCCATTTATTTGCACTTCTGACTGGGGTGTGCCGCTCTAGATCAGCTGCATACATATTATTGTTAGACTTATATTTACAAAAATTCTGCCATAGTGATAATCACATTCTTCACACAATAACGCAGGGAGTGCTAACAACAGCTAACTATAGCCTGGTAGATCAACATGTTTTTTTCCGTCTTCAACTGGAACCCCAATAAGTTGGAGATGATGTCACTCCCATTTCCGAGGTTACTGGAACGCAGCATTACGACAGTCGGCGTTCGTGCTCATGGGTAGCAGAGTCTTAATGTTGCTGGTAATAGATTCTCCTCATAGCACCTTTAAGTGATAAAATGATTTTTACCTCCGCCAAGGAGGTTATGTTTTTGGGAGAGTTTGTCCATCTATCCATCAGTCTGTCTGTCCGTCCGTCCATCCGTCTGTGAACAAAATAACTCAAAAAGTAATGGACAGATTTGGATGAAATTTCCAGGAAATGTTCAGCATGGGAAAAGGAAGAACTGATTAAATTTTGGTGTTGACCCGGATCAGCGTCTGGCCGCCATGGCGAAAAATGTGATTTTTGTGAATAACTACTGAACTAAAATAGATATCATTATGAATCCAGTTGCAAATGGTATGTTTTCATGGTCAAGGAATCGAAATATTTTGATGAAATAAAGGTTAAAAATATTAAGAAGATCTAATTTAAAAGATATCTAAATTTGTTTAAAAAAGGATGTGGGGATGGGATCCAAAAGACATGTTGCAGGTCTTAGCCGGGAGACAGCCTTGTCAAGCATTTCAGCATCAACCAGGACAAAGTTCTCCAGTGTTTCCTCTTTATGGATTAAAATTTTGGGTGTTTTAGAAGTTTTAGACTTGGTGTTGGTTAACTCTGTCTAATTAGCTCAGTTTAACCGCTGAAGTAGGCTGCAAAATCCTCACATGCTGAGTCTGTGGTCAGATGTAGGAGGTGATTAAAAACTGAATTAATGAAACAAACAATAGTTAAGAATAAAAAGTTTGGGTTGTTGTTATTCTCACATATCAACTTTGAGAAATGATTCCTCCTGGCTTTTTTGATTTCATTGTCATAAATTTTCATTTGTTCTTGAAAAATTTGGTAGTGTATGGTTATTTTATTCTTTCTCCATCTCCTCTCTGCAACACAACAGTTTCTTTTTAGTCGCATGATTTCATTATTATTTCTCCATGGAGGTTTTGGATTGTTTTTAATCTTTCTCAGTTTAAAGGGGCTACTTTATCAAGGGCTGATTTAAATCTATTATTAAAACTGTCTAAAATGCAGTCACAGGAGGAGGGTAAAATATCTGCAGGAGTGTTTCTTTAAATGTAAATAAATTCTGCAGCCACTTCAGCAGTCAGATAGTGTTTCAGTACAGTCCTCTCAGATGTGTCCCTTAAAAAGACACAGAAATGGACAGTAAAACCTACATCTTTGACTTCAGTGACATTTACTGACAGCCCATATGTTAAAAGCAAATCTAAAACATGTCCTCTTTTATGGGTGGGTTGGGTGACATGTTGGATAAAATTCATAGAATTAATTAGGTTTAAAATTCACTGGTAAAAGAGTTTGATTGATTGTCTACATGTATGTTAAAATCCCCTAAAATAATAGCTGTGTTGTATTTTGAATGAATTATTGATAGTATTTCTGCAAATTCTGAGATAAAAGAGGTGCAATATTTGGGCAGTCTGTATATGATGAGACACACACAGGTGGACTGTTAAAAACAAAACAATGGTATTCGAAGGAGGTAATATCAACAAATAAAATCTCATTAAAACAAAGTGGTGTTAAAAGAATTGCTGCTGTTCCCCCACCTCTTCTATCTTTTCTAAATGAATTTAAAAAATATAATTGGGTGGTGGAGTTTCTAAAAGTGCCACAGGTCCGTCCGTGCTGAGCCATGTTTCAGTTAAAAACATACAGTCAATGTTGTTTTCTAAAATCAGGTCATTGATTAAAAGTGTTTTGTGTAAAAGCGTTCTCACATTTAAAAGTGCCATGTGCAGGGTTTGTTGTTGTGATGAATTAACGGGTGGCGTTTGTGGGGGAATGTGTATGAGGTTATTGTTACATGAGCCTATAGGTTTACTTGAAATACAGTCTCTTGTTTGTCCTCTGTCGGTGATAATGGTGGGAATGTGTGACATTGTGGTGAGATCAGGGGGTCTGAGTCCAGTAAAAAATGTGGCACTGCTAAAAGTGGAACCATGTCCATAGTGACAGGGACCGGGGGGACATCAATAAGTGGTGGGCCGACCACACGACGTTGCTAAAAGTGAAGGTGAGAGGTGAAAGGTAAACTACAGCAACAAACTGATGCTGAACAAAACTGGAGAGAAATACAACCTGGATTAAAGTTTGTGTTATTTTGTAGAAGTATTTTTCCTCCATTCAGTCGCATGGTATTTTAATAGTCACAGTAAATAGTTTTATCTCCATGCCCTATTCAGACATATCCTGACTGTAGACCTGCTGTTTAATATAGAGCTGAGAGGATCAGCTGATTGGATAGTTTTACTTGACAAGTGACAAGACATCCTGATGTATACAAATATTGTTAATGGGTCATAAAATCAGTTTCTTTTTCAGTCAAGATCTGTTTTTGTTGATTTAGCTCTTTCTGAACTCTGGGTATTTAAAAGGGGCTGTTCTTCCTGATTCTGACACTGAGTGAATTGTGTATAATCTTGAGTATCCACTTTTAGATGCCAAAATCTCTGAAACAACCAACCATTTCTGGCTGAAATGTGTTTCCTAGGTAAATTTGCCCCAGGCTGTCATATACCTCTGATTAAGTTCATATGGAATGACCAAGTTTCTCCCCAGAGTTATTTATATAAAGTTTGGCCCCTGCTACATTTCTGAACTTTAATGTTTGTCCCTGTGACATAAATAATGATAATAAATGTAACAGAGAGGGAGAGTGAACTGACTGAATATCTGCAGCCAACAGCAGCCAGAGGCTTCACTAGAATATGAAAGAAATGTCCTGAATTTTGATGGATTATTGAATCAGAACACATCATGACACTCTGAAAAAAAAAAAAGGGCATTATCGTAATGGCAATAATTAATCAAGGAGGTAAATGTCTGTGTGAAGAATAAATTTAAGCTCCAAAATTTCTGTAACTTTCCTTTAAACATTAAAACACTGCTGTCTTCAGCTTAGAGCAGCTGCAATTGGATCAAATTGGAGTTCTTGATTCTGTAATAGGAATCAACCTTAGATTCACAAATTGGGGGAACCAAAGTAATTTGTTGGCTAATATCAAATGCTGGAGAGGCAGAATAAACACTCTGGTTCACAGACAATGGGGTGGAGGCTTCTCGCTCAAGCTCCAAGGCCATGATTCTGCATGGCTTGCACCTCAAGTCTCTTGCTCTCGGTCTCTACCTCCTTTATGCAGAGGGCTAAGCGGAGGTCCGCTGTGGTCATACTAGAGACTCGAAGAGGCTCTGTGCTGGGGAGTGTGCCAGCAGCCTCCACATGGGACTCTGCCTTTTCAGCAACAGCAGAGAGCTGAGGCAGAACACCATCTTTCCCAAGTTTCTCACAGTGTATTTGTTTTATTTTTGCCTTCCTCATGCTTTAAGTGATTTGGACGTTATTTTGCTGAATATCACATCTGCTGCACTAAGTTGTTTTCTTTCATCAAACTGGTGTCTGATTGATACATATTACTGAAGATTTTTATTTTTTTTCCCCCTTGTCTGCATTATGTTTTCTGCTGAGCACTGTGTCTGATGACAGCGTTGAAAAGACAAATGCATTTTTTTCTAGCAGTGAGAGATAAGTAAATATGATTCACTGCCATAGTGACCATCACCAGCCCTCCCTGTAGGCTACTCCATCAAATTAAACTTTATTTAACCCCTTATATGACCTGAAGCGGAGGGCCATGCCACACCACAGTGTGAAAGAAGGGGAAATAGAGACAGACAGGACAAGACAAGACAAAAGGGAGGAGGACAAATGGGTAGTGTTATTGATTTGAGATAGCAGCTCAAGTGCTGTGCTGATTTAAGTCCACACAGGAAGAAAAGGCTGTAAGAAACCAGGGACAACAGAGATGTGGGGTCTTGATAGTAGGAGGGGTGAGCCCACATGGATAAGACATGGAGTAGCATGCATCACAGGACGTGAGAAGATGTGTTAGAGTGCCCGACTCAGCATGTTCTGACGAAATCAGCCATTTCTGTTAGTTAGTCTTGACAGGTGCTTGAGTGTCTACACGCATGCATGTGAGGTGGTCACCGAATACCCAAGTAGTTGCCCATGCCCAGGGAAACCACAGCCATGGGCATCTCCCGGGCCACCAGGGCACCCGAGACTCACCATACAGTCCCCAAAGCTGCCGGGCCTAGGGCTGGGTATTTCCACCATCCCCACGATACGATACGTATCCCGATACTGAGGCCACTATACGATATGTATCCCGATACACATAAATTATGAACACTGACTGTGCTTTTAACAGAATTCCCAGCAACTTTTGTTTTTATTGCAAGAAGAAAAAGAACAAGCATGAGTTTTAAATAATTCTTCAACTTAAGAACTTTAATTCAGGTTCCCAAAGATAGTAGACTTAAGTTTGAAATTGGAACATGAGTTTTATCATGCAGCTTGGCATTTACTTTGAACTGTGCCATTTTTAACATTACCCAAAGTGTATTTACAACAACTGTCCAAACATTGAGGCCGTATCGATTCTGCAGAATCCGTATCGATACAAGTATCCCCAAGGAGTGCATGACGATATTTTGCCGTATCAATATTTTGAACACAGGCCTACCGGGCCCAGGGACAGCCCTAGGGGACACAGACCCGCCTCTCCAATGGCACCAAGGACAGCGCCCAGGGGTCCAGGGCAGCAGTCCCCGCAGACAGCACCCTCCCACCCGGCCCCCAGCCACACCTGTCCCCAGCACCCAGCCACCCCCACACCTCCACGGCAGGCCAGATCCCAAGCCAAATCCCCGAGACAATCCTCCCCCCGAGAGAGGGGGCTGCGAGCCAATCCTATGAGGCTCCAGGAAACATCTGTAGCAAGGCCAGGTGGGATGGGATGTGGGGGGTCAAGGTTACGTCCTGCCCCCCAGAAAAGCTGACTGAAGAATTTAACATGCAGCAATTCACTCACATCAGGGCATCACATCCAGGCACAAATGTTCAAAATGTTTAGTGATTTTCAGACAAATGACAAGACAGTCGATTATTAACACACTATCTGCCCCTCGCACAGTCGGAAGAGAGAAACAGAGCTTCTAAGAGATCATGTTGAACCTTGAGCTCTTAAATAATAAGCATCATCCTGATTTTAGATCAGTGGGAAACTCTGATCTGCTCTGTTAATTATCATAAGGTTGTAGGTTCAAGCCCAGCTCTGTCTGTCACCAGTGTTGGGAGTAACGGCATTAGAAAAAAACAGCCTTTTTTCATCTTTGTAACATCGCTAAAATCAAGCCTATCCTGTCCCAGAGCGATGCTGAAAAGCTAGTCCATGCTTTTGTTACCTCTAGACTGGACTATTGTAATTCTCTTTTTTCAGGCTGTCCCAGCAAGTCAATTAAGACGCTTCAGCTGGTCCAAAATGCTGCAGCACGTATACTGACTAAAACTAGGAGAAGAGACCAGATTACTCCTGTATTAGCTTCCCTGCATTGGCTTCCCATTAAATATAGAATAGAATTCAAGATTCTTCTCCTCACCTATAAAGCTCTCAGTGGACAGGCACCAGTCTATCTTAAAGAGCTTGTAGTGCTGTACAACCCCTCTAGATCATTACGCTCCCAAAATGCTGGCCTACTTGTGGTACCGTCAATCTCCAAAAGTAGTATGGGAGGTAGAGCCATCACTTGTCAGGCTCCTCTTCTCTGGAACCATTTACCAACCACAGTTCGGGAGTCAGACTCCCTCTCTACCTTTAAGGTTAGGCTTAAAACATTCCTCTTTGATAAAGCTTTCAGTTAGGGACCAGCTTATAGTTTATAAATTAGTTCATAAATTAGACTCATAGTTAAGATGCAATAGGCCTAGAATGCAAGGGGGGATCTGGCACATTGGGCTCTCTCTCTCTCTCTCACTCTCTCTCCACATCTGCCTTTGCCCCTTTTGTTTGCCCCTGTACTCGTCTCTGGCTGTTGTCTTGTGGGTGGCCTGGAATTCTTGGTGGAGACTTCCTGCTGCTGTGGAGTCACGAAGCCTCAAAAACTACAATTATAAACATGACACATAGTTGGCCATTTCATTAGGAACATTTCATTCCCATTATCATTACAGCTGTTAATGTGGATATTAGCATGATCTCCATATCCATGATCAATACATCTACAGTATAGGGGTGTAACGGTTACCATTAAAATGGTAAACCGCAGTAAAATTTCCCACGATAATCATTACCGTGTCCTTTTAAAATTACCGTTATACCGTGTTTGATCACCATACTGTGTCAATAACTCACAGTGATGCTGCTCTTTGCCTGGAAAGGCGAAACTATGTGCATCTGCCCCTCGATGAAGCAGCCGTTTGTCGCAAAGTTTAAAGTACAAATTCGTTTTTTTCTATTCTTGTTATTACACACAGTTTAAGCATGTATAACATTATAATGGCAAATATTTGCAAGAACTGTTTACTTTTATTTTCTAATGAAAAAAGTTTAAACAAATTACTTATAGGACATTTCCTGGCACAGTTGTTGACTAAAAAGATAAACGAAATGTTAAAATTATATTATTAAAGGGGTTACATGATTTCAAGACTGTGTTAAAGTACTTTTTGAACATTTTGAGCACACTACAACAATACCGCGATAATAATGATAACCCTGAAAATTTTGGTCACAATAACCGTGACATCCCTACTACAGTATTTTTTTTTTTTTAATCACCACATAGGCATGAGGTCCTTCTGTAAATGGGATGTCACATCTCAAGAGGCCTTTAACACATTCGAGTTCGTCACTACCATAAATTCTTATTTTCAGTAAGAATATCATTGATTATACTTCTATAAAATGATCACCACAACTTTTCAGACATGAGGACCCTCCTGAAAACGAGATGTAGCATCTCAAGAGGCTAACCTGTAATTAATCAGACGACAGGTCTATGGTTCATGAACCTGTCCCTAACTTTAATTCTTACTTTAGCCCACTTGTCTCCTCTTACCTCCCTTCCTTTGCCCAAACACCCATCACAGCATCGTGTGGATTTGCTGTTCATCATGAGACTGGGATCCACATTCAAGATTTCCTGCTGCTTAACAGAAGTTTTTTTCTTGCCGCCATGATGGAGGGATTCATGATTGGCTATATGGATTCATGTTGGGTGTTGGATGTATATATTTGTATATATATGTATATGTATCTTTATATGTATATATGTATCTATGCATATATGTGTATCCACAAAATGAAGAGTTCTTGCTCTATTGTAAAGTGTCTTGAAATGACACTTGTAATGTTTTGGCGCTATACAAATAAAGATTGATTGATTGATTGAACAACTAACGACTTTTGTTTTCCCAAGGAGCCCTGTAAAGGGAGGGCTGATCCCTGGAGAGCCACAGGCTTTCATGAGACTAGCGATGTCACATGCTCATAAAGCATGTTATGGACTGAGAAAAGAAATAAACAACACCTCACTTCGCTTCTCTAAGGTCCTTTTGCTGGTCTCAACCTCACAGCTTTGTGGTTTATTCAACTTCTATCGGCCTATATCCTATATCCTTGTATCCTTGTTCGGTATCATGTATACAATGTTATATATTTCTGTACCTCTGCGATCCACTTTTCTTCATCCATGGTGTCGTGTTGTCCCTGGGACCCTCTGACGGACTGCTGACCTGATGCTTGTGCCTCCAGTTTTGACATAGTGATAAAAGATTTACATTCGAGAGTCCGCGCATTGTGTTGTACTTTGAAACTTCTGGATACTCCACACGTTGTTTTCCTGTCTGCTGCTATCTTAACAACAGTGAATTCACAAGGTTTGGAAGCAGCCGCACAGAAAATCGGCGGCGCTTCACCAATGCAGCACAGCACAGTGCGGTGCCCTTGAAATGTACTGCAGAGCACTTCTTCCATTTCAGTCTATCAGGCAAATTCCCCTGCATGCACTGCCGCGTTGGAGAACTGATGATGTCGGAGCTGCTGCAGCAGGTAACAACAAGGAAGGACTCAAAGACGGAGACACACAGTTCAAGCAGCAAAAGCTTTTTCAAAAAAGTAATGCATCAGTTACTTTACCTGGTAACTAATCACATTTATGAAGGAGTAATTCCATTAGTAACTCAGTTACTTTTTTTGGAAAGTAACTATTGACTATAACTAATTACTTTTTAAAGGATCATGCCCAACACTGTCTGTCACGTGTCAGTATGTTGTTCAGCAAGACACTTCTCCCCAGTATGCTCCCACTGTGTGTGAATGAGTTTGAATGGGTACGAAAATGCTGATATGGCCTGTGATATAAAAGTGCTTTGAGTAGTCAGAAAGACAAGGAAAGCTCTTTCTATGCTAAAGTCCATTTATCAGTCGAAAAATTCTGTGCTTCTGTATTTTACAGGTTTGTGAGGAGGTCCAGCAGCCTTGAGAGAGTAAAGAGGTGGTTCCTTCAGAGCAGCAGGAGAGGAGCTCCAGTCTGAACCAGAAGATGACTGAGCCTCTGCACATTAAAGAGGAACCAGAGGAACCCTGGAGCAGTCAGGAGGGAGAGCAGCTTCAAGGACCAGAGGAGGATGATATCAAATTTACTTTTGCTCCTGTCCCTGTGAAGAGTGAAGATGATGGAGAGAAGCCTCAGTTCTCACAGCCCCATGAAATCAAAACTGAAGAAATGGAGAGAGGAGCAGATGGAGAGGAGTGTGGACCAGAGGCAGACAGAAACTCTGACCACCAGAGACATGCTCAAGCAGAGACTGAAGACTGTTCTGAAGCAGAGACTGATGACAGTGCTGATTGGAGGGAAGTGACAGAACAAAAATCACAAAACTGCTCTGAATATAGTAAAAGACTGAAACTTAAAGAGTCTCTTGAATTAATACACACAGTAGGGAAACCCTTCAACTGCTCTCAGTGTTTTAAAAGTTTTAGACGGAAAGGTTATCTGACTGAGCATATGAGAGTTCACACTGGAGAGAAACAATTTGGTTGCTCACAGTGTGGTAAAAGCTTTAGACGCAAAGGTAATGTGACAAAGCATATGAGAGTTCACACTGGAGAGAAACCCTACAGCTGCTTACAGTGTGGTAAAAGCTTTAGACACAAAGGTAGTCTGACAAAGCACATGATAATTCACACTGGAGAGAAACCCTACAGCTTTGCTCATTGTGGTAAAAGTTTTAGAGGAAAAGGTAATCTGGATGACCATATGACAGTTCACACTGGAGAGAAACCCTTCAGCTGCTCACAGTGTGGTAAAAATTTCAGACACAAACGTTATCTTAGTTATCACACAAGATTTCACACAGGAGAGAAATTGCTCAGCTGCTCACAGTGTGGTAAAAATTTTAGCAGAAAACGTGATCTGAATCAGCATAAGAGAGTTCACACTGGAGAGAAACCTTTCAGCTGCTCACAGTGTGGTAAAACTTTTAGCCAAAAAGGTAATCTGGTTGAGCATATGAATGTTCACACTGGAGTGAAACAATTTGGCTGCTCACAGTGTGGCCAAAGTTTTATGTGGAAAGTTAGTCTGACAAGACATATGAGAATTCACACGGGAGAGAAACCCTACAGCTGCACTCAGTGTGGTAAAAATTTTAGACAAAAAAGTAGTTTGACTGACCATATGAGAGTTCACACTGGAGAGGAACCCTACAGCTGCTCACAGTGTGATAGAAGGTTTAATCAAAGAGGGAGCTTGTCTAGACATATGAGAGTCCATTGTAAAGTGAAAGCTTAAACTCCTGTGGTTGAAAAAAAAATCTGAAGTGAACGGTCCTCATGGCTCCAAAGAGATCAGTCAATCAAACTGTATTTGTATAGCACTTTTCATACATTTTTTTGCGCTAAGTGCTTGACAAAGACATGAAGAAACAGCATAAATTAAAAAAATAAGTTTAAAATAACATACAATGAAAAATACAACCCACCCCCACCCTAATAATCAACATACAGCACATTCACGAGTAAGGACCACACCATCAACAGGATGAATTTGACAATTATTTATTGCGTACAGTGGATAACAAACAACATAGTAGGTACGTGAAGCGGATAAAGGTTTTGGGAAACTTCAAGGGGAATTCGCCGTAGCTCATGGGCTCGATGAACCACCTCTTTCAGGCCCTGAGGAAAGAAGGAAGAAAAAATTTTTAAATAAAGGGAGGGAGGGAGGGATGCGTCAAGTGTGCAAAACAAAAGAGGGAAATGGTCAGTTAGAATGTGGAGAAACAGGAAGAGGCCTGGTTAAGGTGTGGTCCTGCTCCCAAAATTCTGCTTTTAGCTCCACCACACTCACACACACATACAAAGACATGAGGAAGAGATTCTGATGATGATGATGAATGCTTATTTTGAGCTTAAATGGAAAACGTACTAATGAATACATCTATTCAAATTCAACACAATAAAATATAGATGTAGGCAAAGGCAAATAGCTATTACAGCATTTTTTCTACTCTCATTTATCTTTGCAAATAAAAAAATGACAGATTCAGTTTGAAAAGGGTGTAGAAAAAAGTAACAAACTTATCTAGTCCCACTCCTTATTCCTTTTCATAATGTCTTACCTAAGTTTACCCTGAAGCCCCTACAGGTCATAGCCAAAAATATATTTAGCAACTAAAAGCAACAAAAGGCTCAGACAAATATTAACAGAAACAACACATTTCAAAACAAAGACAATAGTGACATGTCACTGGATAAATAATGTTACTGATTTTTTCTTTGTTTTTCTATTCTGAATCTGTTTAATGTTTCAGTTTTAAAGACGTATTTAAACCTACCTATTGATTTACATGATTTCAGTTCATCACTGCAGCTGTTCCATAATGTAACTCTTGTAACTGAGACACACAGCAAGTTTCATATTTGTTCTCACTAGTTGTTTTTTTAACATAAAATTTCCTTGAAGATGATGTGTGTCTTTTCTCAGTTGAAACACCTTTGGATTCTGTTTGGTAGTTTATGATTTTTAACTTTATGCATAATTTTGATAGTTTTATAATCAACCAGATCCTTAAATTTAATGTAGTAAGTTGGTTTGTTGGTTGTCTGTATGTGGTTTTGTTTATGATTCTTATTGCTCTTCTCTGTAGGATGAAGACTGACTTTGTGTTTGTTTTGTATGTATTCCCCCACACCTCAACACAGTAATTCATGTATGGGAGTATGAAAGAGCAGTACAAAATGTATAAGGACAATATATGTAGAAAATATTGTTCTTTATATAAAATTGCAACTGACTTGGATATTTTTCCTTTGATGTAGTTAACGTGTGATTTCCAGCCCAGTTTCTCATCTATTATCACACCAATAAATTTTATTTCAGACACTCTTTCAATCTCTGTATCATTTGTTATGAGCTTTTTGGTTGAGTAAGTTGTACGGTTTCCAACCTGAGTTTGATTTCCAAGCCACTAACCAAGGCACTCTAGATACACTCATCTGTTTTTTTTTGTTTTTTTTTTTTAATTTTTAATTTTTATTTTTCACCATTACATCATTACATATATATACAGAGACATTGTAAACCGCATGGTCCAGACAAATTGTTCAAACAGATTGTTACAATGTACAGACACACATTTAACATAAATATATACACATATACAATATATACAGAAAGGGGTATGAAAAGGTTAAACAATGGATTTCATTGAGTTATAATGTTCCCAGGTTTTTTTAGCTGTTTTGTTTTCCATCTTTTTAATTAATTCCATGTAATATTTAATTTCTATTTTAAATTCATAATATTTTGGATTCTGTGGAGTCCATTTACTTTTATGGAAGTGATATTTCCCTAGAATTAGGAGGAGATTCAACAAAAACAATTCCTTGTCTCCAAGTTTTTTCCCATGATATGTAAGCATTATGTCTTTTTTTGTTAAATTAATCTTAATTCCTGTCAAGGATTCAAATAAAGATTCAAATGTATTCCAGAATAAATATGTGTATTGGCATTCAAAGAAAAGATGACATATACTTTCTTCTTTTTCACAGAATGTGCATTTGGAGTTGATAATATGAAATCTGGCGATGGTTTTATTAACAGGATAAATTTGATGTATAATCTTGAATGAGATTTCCTTAATTTTATTTGTGATGCAGTAACTGTTGCTTACTGTCCATACTGAGTTCCAATTTATATTTGTGAATTTTGTGTTCCAAAAAAAAATTGCTGAAGAGATTACAGGTTCTTGGAGAATTTTCCTGAAATGACTGTTAGTGCATTCCTTATCTATTAAATTTATGCCTTCTAACATTAAGTTAGATTCAAAGTGTACGTCGGTCTTTAAACTGCTCTCTCCACGCAGTAACATTAATAATTCTGCAGGAATAGCATCAAATATTATTGCGAAGTCTCTCGGTGTAATTGGAAATGTGTACTTTTGTAGAAACTCAGTGTAATTATATAGATATCCATTTTCATTTAATAACTGTGTCACAAACATTTTTTTTTATCAAACCATCTCTTAAAGAACAACGAGTTGTTCTTGTATCGATACACTCATCTGTTTCATACGTCACTCAACTGTTTCGGACGTCACTTATCACGTGACCGATACACGCTCCGGCACAGTGCTTCGATACGTTTGCTTCATGAGCATGCAATAACATGTATGCAATGTTATTGCATATGGGGTAAAATCTAAAACGAATATACCATGGGCCAGAGTCTGGATGTTACCCCACAGATATATGATCACTAATAAAATCAAAGAAGTTTCTTTTAAAATATTACATAAAATTTACCCAGTTAAAAACTACATGCAGAAATTCAAGAAAGATATTGATGTTAGTTGTTCATTTTGCTTAGTACAGCCTGAAACAGCCAATCACATATTCTGGCACTGCAGCTACACAAAAGGCTTTTGGAGAGATGTTGCAAAATGTATTTCTGATAAGTTACATATGAGCTTTGATTTGCAGTTCGAACACATTATTTTTGGTTTTCATTCTGACACCACAGTAGACTTGCATAAAGCATTTGTTGTTAATTTGATATTGTTTTATGCAAAATGCCATATACACAAAGCTAAATTTGCTGGAGACAAACCTAGTTTCACTTTTTTTTACAAGTGTTTTGAATTCTACTTACAAGCTTGCCCCGTTAGAAACAAGAAAGTGATAAAAACAAAAAATAGTTGTGAAATGTTTAATATTGGTAGGTGATAAGCTGTCATTATATTGACATCAGTTTCACTGTTTCTACATTTATTGTCATTACTTATGAATTTAGATGTATATCTGTTGTATGTACATCTATTTTGTTTGTATATTTCTATTTTTTTCTTCTCTGTCTTTATTAATTTTGTTGCGGTTGTTATTTTATTTTTTTATATTGCCCAGTAGTCAATGTTTATGTATCCTGGCTTTTTGCTTTGTTTCTCAAAAAATGTATTATTGTCTATAAATAATGAAAAAAAACGTTTGCTTCATGAGCTACGGCGCATGTGTCGGAGCCTCGGGTATCAGCGGACCATCACTACTCATCTCCCGGAAATGAAGAAGAAGAAGGAGGAAAACGGAAGAAGAAGAAGAACAAAAAGAGGGACATCAGCCCGTTGACTGAAAGTAATCCTCGAAAAGTCTTCAGAGTTTCCTTCTCCTTCTTGGATGAGTGTTAAATGTCCGGGTTTCAGGATCTTAAAGAGACAGCAGGTTTGTTTTCTTTCTTCTTCTCTGATCGTGTTTACTGTAGATGTAGCAGGTTAGCCTTTAGCTAACGTTCAGCTAGCTCAGACTGTTTGATGAATCAAAGGTCTGAGACTGAAGTTTACTCGCTCTTCCTTCTGATCCTCAGAGACCAGACAGTCTGATTTGAGGTTTTAGATGCCTGGAGCTGATTTGAACCAAATCTCAACATTAAAATCACATCCAGGACTGAATCAGAGCTACAGCAACAAACTGATGCTGAACAAACCGGAGAGAAATACAACCAGGATTAAAGTTTTACTAAACACGTTACAAGAAATCCTGTTGTATTCAAATATTGTTAATGGTCAAAATATCAGTTTCCTCTTCAGTCAAGATCTTGTTTTGTTGATTTAGAACAACATCAGTAATTCACAACAGTGCATAAAGTACAGTTTGGTCAGTCCATATAAATTCCAGAAAGTCCAGAAATCATCCACAGTCACCGACTCAGATTTGGGTTAAAAAACTGTGTTGGTACCTCTACATGTCTAGATAGATAGATACATAGATAGGAACTTTATAAATTCTTCCTAGTATATTTTTAGAGTTAGTTTTATTTTATGTGTTGGCAATGTATATAACTAAGGGGTGAATATCATTTACTGTTTTATGGTTGCCCATTAAATTCATGAGGTAACTTCTTACTTGGAGATATTTGAAAAACTGAGAATTTGGGAGATTAAATCTTTTTACAATGTTCTCGAAAGTATCCACCCCCCTTATCTGTAATCAACTGCAGGTATCTAGTCAAACCTTTTTCAATTTAAAAGTGTGATCCATCATACTCGGTTTAAAGTCTGTATCACTTGCTATCTCTCGTAAATACACCAAATCTTTTTTGAGTGTTTTTGTTTGTGTGGCTTTTATCCAAGCCCTTTATGTGCTATTTATACGTGTATTATCAGTTTTATCTGCAGCTGCATTTGTTAAATTACAAAATAAGTTTGTTCATCTTCTTTGTCATTTGTGCAGTTTCCAAACTTTTCCATTTGGTTTTACAGTCATTGTTCATCCATGCTAGAATATTTTTTATTTGGGCTGATAGAAATAATTTTGTAAGTTTGGTAGTGCTAATCCTCCGGATAATTTGTTTCTTTTAAGTATTGTGAGATTAATACAGGCTTTTTTTCCCTCCCCAAATAAAGTCCTTAAATTTTTTTATCCCAGTTGTTGAAAGTATTTTGAGGTATACATATTGGTAAATTTTGGAATAAGAACATAAATCTTGGTAAAATGTTTGTTTTAGTTGCTTTAATTCTTCCTGTGACAGAGAGTGGAATCATCGACCGTCTTCTTAAGTCCTCTTTTACACATTTTTCCAAATTTCCATAGTTATTTTCAAATAACTCGTTTGCATCTTTAGTAATGAAAATTCCTAAGTATTTTATTTTATTTTATTCCCATTTAGATGCATATTTCTGCTTAATATCTTGTATTATTGGCTGCCCAATTGCCATTGCCTCTGATTTACTAGTGTTACATTTGTATCCAGACACGTCGCTATATTGTTGAATTTCCTCCATTAATGCCTTGAGAGATTGAGCTACATGAGTTAAATACAGTATAACATCATCTGCATACGTGGCAATTTTATGTTCTTCTTGCCCAAGTTTTATTCCTTGCATTTTTTGAATATTCCTTATTTTCACTGCCAGTGGCATTTTTAACCAACTTAAAAAAAAATCAGTAAATTCAATTTTTTTACACGTTTCAAGAATAAAAGGCCATAGAACCCTGTCGAAAGCCTTTTCTGCATCGAGTGTCAACAGGAGTGACTGTTGACTTGTTTTCAGTGCATATTCCATTACATTAATAGTCCTCCTCACATTGTCACTCAAGTGTCTACCAGGGATAAAACCAGATTGGTCTGGGTTTATAATATTGGGGATTATTTTAGCTAACCTATTTGCTATGATTATAGTGAGAAATTTTTGGTCAACATTTAAGAGTGAAATAGGATATGATGAGCCGTTTGTTGGGTCTTTACCCTCTTCGTGAATTACAGTTATGATTGAGTTCCATGTAGGAGCGAACTCATTCGTATTGAGGGCCCAATTATATACCTTAACAAGGAATGAAACAAATTCTTGTTTAAATTCTTTTTAGAATTCATTTGTAAAGCCATCACTGCCTGGGCATTTTTCATTTTTAGTTTTCTGTATTGTTTCTGATAGTTTCTCCTCGGTTATTGGCTTTATCAACTGTGCATTTTGGTCTTCTTTAACTTTTGGTAGATTTATATTTTCCAAATAATTTCCAAGTTTTTCAGTATTGATGTCTACGTTTTCAGGAGTATACAGTTTTTGGTAGTATTTCACAAATTCATTTGCTATTTCTGTCCTATTGATCGAAAGTTTTGAGTAAGTACCCTTGATTTTAGATATTTTTGCTTTCGACCTTTGTTTTTTAAGCCGATATGCCAAACAATTTTGTGCCTTTGGTCCACTGTCATAATATTTCTGTTTAGTAAAAATGAAGACTTTTTCAATTCTTTCAAGATCAATTTGTTGTATCCTTTTCCTAACTTGTGTTATTTCATTTAGGATGACTTCATTTGCTTCTTTTTTTATGTTTACTTTGAAGCCTTTCTAAGGAGAATAATAACTGTCTTATTTTTTTTTCTTTAGCTTGAGAGAAGCTAACATTATCAGTTCTCCTCGAATAACAGCTTTTGCTCCCTCCCACATCATGATGGGGAGACCTCTCCACTATCATTGATTCTTAAATACTCTTTTATTACTTGTCTTTATTCTTAATAAAATTATCGTGCAAAAGTGAGTTATTCAGTCTCCAAATAGTTATATTTTTTCAGTTTGTAAGTTTATTTTCATAGATATCATTGCATGGTCTGGCATTTCTATTGCACCAATATTACATTCTAATACTTTTTCTAGACCTATATCAAAGATGAAAAAATAGTCCAGTCTAGAATATTTATTGTGGGCTCGCTGCTGAGTAAAATGTGCAATCCCTTCTATTTGGGTTTAACTTTCTCCATATGTCTATAAGACCAATTTCACTTTCAGCTCTTTTCAAGATTTGTGAGGCCTTCTCAGCTTTATATCTCAGGTTAAATTGGCAGTCTAGTTTTGGATTCATGATCAAGTTTAACCCCCCCCCCCCATAACCACTGTCCCAGTTTTTTCTGATATATTAGTGTCTGTTGTTGATATTGTTGTGCCTATACCCATCTTATGCTACTTCTCTCAAAGGTCCTACCTTTTCTTGGCACAGTCTGTTAAAGGAGACATATCTTGCTGAGGCATGATTTAATACTTACATATAATATAATAAATTTGAAAATAAGACCTTCCACCCCCTTAATTTTCAAAAAATGAAGTATTATATTTTTTCTGATATCCTAGAACGAGATTTGATGCCTCTGAAAATAGGTCATTGCGAGATGACCGTGAGATTTAAATCCTCATGATGACACGAGGTACATTTCTTTTTATTGGAGTAATCTGATAAAACACTTCCTCCTCTGTGATGTCCATTAGCCCCACAACATCCGTCAGGAACACATCCACCAAGCAGCAGTATATAGCTCCCTAGCTCACACTCACTCATTACCAGCTCTGGCCTGTAGGGGGACTCAATACGCGGTCGCTGCTTTGAGCCTGCTGGAAAATACAGTAGAAGAAGAAGGACAGGCTGGCTCAGCCCCCGATAGAACTGACCAATCAGAGCACAAAGGGCTGTGACGTTGCGAGGTAACTTTAGGTCATCCTGAGAACTGAGTGTTTCAACGACAGCTTGATAATGGCCTAAAATGAGGATTTTGAGAATGCTATTGTGGCGCAATGAAGGAACTAAATGACTTGTACTGAGGGCAGAAATGCTTTACAGGCATGCTAGTCTGGCATAGTGAAAAGGAGAAACAAGCATGATATGTCTCCTTTAAGTCAGTTATTCTGGGGCAGAAAATCCTTGTGCACGGTCCTCTCTGCCTCACGTCCACGCACTCGTTCCCCATTGGATACCGTCGTCTCCCACAGATTTTCACTCAGCATTTTTTCTTCCAAAACCGCAAAGTAGGATTTTGGCATCCATATATTCAAAGCCTTAGCAGCGGCATTGGCATCTTCATAAATGTCCACTCCTTCTTTTCCAAACACCTTTAACTTCGCTGGGTAAATGATGTGTGATTTCACCTGATGTTCCTGCAGGTGTTTCCGGATGGGATGTAGCCCAACTTTTGTCGTGTAATCTTGGTCAAAAAAGATTCTGTCACCATGAAGTATGATTTCCCTTTTTTTCCTTGCCGACATTAGAGCGTTTTGTTCTTGTTTCCCAGTCAAGAAAACAGGCAATAATTGATCGGGGTCTGGGCTCCCTGTCATGTGCACGCTTACTCCCAGGTGTGTTGTGTGCACGGATGATCTTTGGTCGGCGCGTACCTCCAGTTTGTTTGTTCTGCCTCTTGACTTCTTTTCCGTTTTCTTCTGGATTTTTGTGACTGCTCCTGAACGCAGGTTCATCCCTTTAATAAAAAGCTTAAGTGTTGTTTTTCCTATGTCCTTAAACGTTTTGGTATAGGGTTTTAATCGTATAACTTTAACTTTAACCCAGGTGGCGAGGAGCTCCGTGCTCACGCTGCCATCACCTGCGTGGTTCCGGCGGAAGTCCTATCTCTTCTTTGTGAGATAGTGGTCTCCAAAGTGGTGATGTTTTTTTGCGTGACAATGGAAAATAAACTATGTTCCAAAAGTCTGTTCCAAAAGTAATTTCCAAAAATCTGTTGATGCTGGACTCCTTCAATTTGAGGACAGGGTCCTCTGCAGGAGGGAACCTGAAAAGGTCTTTATTTAGACCATGGGACCTCTGATTGACTTCATATGGAATGACCAAGTTTCTCCCCAGAGTTATTTATATAAAGTACAGCCCCTGCTACATTTCTGAACTTTAATGTTTGTCCCTGTGATATAAATAATAATAAATATAACAGAGAGGGAGATTGAACTGACTGAATGTCTGCAGCCAACAGCAGCCAGAGGCTTCACTAGAATATGAGAGAAATGTCCTGAATTTTGATGAATTATTGAATCAAAGCACATCATGACACTATGAGAAAAAGATGGGCATTATCGCAATGGCCGTAATTCATCAAGGAGAAACATGTGTGAGGAGTAAATTTTAGCTCCAAAGTTTCTGTAACTTTCCTTTAAACATGAAAACACTGCTCTGTCTTCAGACTAGTTTGTCTCTGTCTGCAGGTTTATAAACTTTATACAATGATTTTATTTCAAATGAGAGAAATTTAAAGCTGTGAATAAAAAGTTCACTTAGTCCGACTGATGAGCAAACACAGACTTTGATTCACTAATTATTGTAATATAATGCATCCCATCCTTTACTTAATATGAAGTTATGGCCTCTGTCATTTCACTGTAATGTTGTATTTTATTTATTTTGATTTTTTTAATGAGTCAAACTATGAGCACTGTTGTTAAAATCAGAATCAAAAATACTTAATTTATCCCCCCAGGGGGAGATTCAATTGTCTGAGATACTTATATACATTTATCAGTAGGAATATAAGAAATACACTAAAATAGATGAGAGAATAAAAATAATTGAAAATAGGAAAGCACATTGCAGAATCTTTAAGCTGTGAATCAACTTCACGATGAATGTTAAATAACATGTGAGACTATGGACAAGCCAAGGGAACTAACACTGTTAACACCAACACTATATACAATATGAACACAATGAGATCAGTCTGCACAAAATGCTGCGGTCTCGACGGTCAGGTTTTGAATCAACATGGGAATCTGGCTACACACTCCAGGGGTGACCAACACAGTAACACAAGCATTGGCGATCTTTTACTTGAGTCACTGCTTAAGTTTATTTTTGAGTATCTGTACTTAAGTTGCAGTATTATTTTTATGGAAAATTATGACTTTATTTTTTAAAGTTTTTAGTCTTTTTGATATCTCCCAAACTTTGACTTCAAATATTGTACTTTTTAACTCCACTACATTTCTATGAAGGGCCTCATTATCATTACTTTTTAAGAATGGCTTGGCAGTCAGTGAAATTTCAGTAATTTTTTTCTCTTTTCTCTTCATTTATATATATGACATAGTGGTGATTAACATTCAGGTTGTACCTTTTGCACATGGGCTTCTCAGATTGGGCAGGTAAACACAGGTAATGGTTCGTCTTGGCAGTAATGATGGCTACAGCACACACCAGAGCACCCATGTCCATATCTGAAGTATGATTCAGTCTTGTTTCAGTAGGCATTTCTTTGAGCTTTGAATCATATTTTAAAAGCTTTTTATTCTACAGGCTCCATAAACACGTCAGTGCATTCAATTACCATGTTTACGTGAGAACTTTAATTCCCCTTTAATTCTGAAAATAAAACATAAATCCTCTTTAAAAAGATTAAAAATGACCATGTAAACACTTAATTACAAATGAAAATGATAATTCCCAAATAAGTGGCTGGTTTGTTCTGATTTCAAATCTGAGTTAAATAATTCCTCAATGATGTATAGGCTATGTTCATTCTGCTTTAAAATAATTCCAGTCGTTGCGCTTGCTTGTCCTCTGTCCTGCAGCAATGAGGCACAGGACGCTGACGGGAACAGAATGGCCACCTGAAGCAAGTGTTGGACTTGGGCCGAGACAACTTTTTAATCAGAACTTAAGAAGATTTGGAAATAATGAACAAGTGGATGTATGTAAGCATTAAAATGTGGACTTTTTCAAAGCTGTAGTGTCCAAGTTGAATGAAGTTTCCCTGACAGAGACGCTGAACTGGAGTTTTTCTCCTAGTAGACGTAAATACCTCACTGCGTCTCATCCATCCCCCGTCCAACCAAAACCATTCCCAGCCGCCACGCCTTGAATAAAGCCGAATAAACGTGTTTTCCATGCAAGCTTTTATTCTGAATTATTTATTTCAAGAAGAGGAAAACTTTAATTCCAAATAATTATTATTTAATTCTCAATAATTCATTCCCAAATAAAAAACATCATGTCACCATGGCCATTAAAGCATTGACTTTAAAACAAAATGTACTTTAATACTTAGGTATTTTTCAGAAGCAGGTACTCCAGTACTTTAACTTAAGTAAAAATTTGACTGAACAACTTTCACTTGTATTGGAGTAATATTTGACCAGCTGTATCTATACTTTCACTCAAGTAATGGCGCTGAGTACTTTGTCCACCACTGCTCTTTTTCCACTGCCAGCAGACCCAAGTCTAATTAGCAGCAGACAAGCTGCTTAGCTTTTTTTATTCCTCTGGAGCATCAAGCTGATGCCATCACGTTGATGACATCATCAGCGTGACGTAGCCCCACCACGTAACTAATGGAGAGGAGCATGGAGGCTGTGAACAGGGTTTTCTTTACTTTGTACTTTTGCCCCTCTATAAAAATGTGCAAACTCGGCGCTGATGATACAATTGACGTTGATTATGTCAACGTCATCCATAAATAAGCGGGTCGACCCAGGTGTGATGTTCTAACTGCAACCAATCGGATGCAAGCTGATTTAAACCTGTGTCACTTGCAGCGTTAGTCAACCTGGGTCGAAATGCAGATTAAACCCTTTCAAACTGCACACAGGAGCTGATTGTTACCAGGTTTAAACAGGTTTTTTGTTCAGTCTGAAAGGGGTAATAGTGTGTGCTACCCTGAGCCTGCTGCCTCAGCACACAACTGCATGTAGGACAGCACTGGCCACCACAGACTCGAAGAGCATCCTCAGCATCATCCTGCAGATGTTAAAGGACCTCAACCTTCTGGAGAAGAATAGGCAGCTCAGGCCTTTATTGTAGACGTCCTTGGTGTTCCTGGTCAAGTCCAGTTAGTGGTCCAAATACAACCCCAAGGATTTATATTCCTCCAAGATGTCCACCTGGATATCCTGGATGTAAATGGGGGGCTCTGGACTTTTTTCCCTTCTCAGATCCACGACCAGCTCCTTGGTCTTTGTCATGTTGACCTGTAGGTGGTTCTCCTCACACCATGAGACAACGCCACCCACCACAGTCCTGGTCCTCATCCCTCCTGTTGATACACTCCACTACAGCTGAGTCATCAGAAATCTTCTGAAGATGGCAGGTCTCAGTGTTGTGGCTGAAATCTGTGGTGTACAGGGGGAAAAGGAATAGAGACAGGACTGTCCCCTGGAAGCCAAATGTTATGTGGTCTTCCAGTCAGGTAGTCAATGATTCAGGACACCAGAGGAGGCTATATCTGCATCCCTTTCAGCTTCTCCCACAGTAAGGAAGGCCCAACTGTGTCAAAGCATGAAGAGGGCCTGATCCTTAGCCTGAGCTGCTCCAGAACTAGTCTCTCCAGAGTGTTTATGATGTGGGATGTCAGTGCCACAGGTGTGTTGCCCTTGATGTTGTTTGGGTACAATCACTCTCAAATTCACAGAAACTTTTTTGATTATTGTGATTTAATGCATCGCAAACTTTACCAAATATCAAGTTACCATCTAGCGGTGGCTGAGACCTAACATGAAGTTTCCCCGTTTCCACCGAGTCCCAAGCAGCCTGGAGTCTGTCAGCAGGTTTAAACGGAATCATTTATTTTGCAGTCAATATTTACAACAATAAGAATAACAGCTTAAATTACCTCAAAAAGACTAATTCTCCTTTGCCTTACCATAACCTACAAAACACAAAACAACACACGCTCTCAAGCACTACGCTGATGTAGCCGTTTAGTGCACGGTCGAGCCAGGGTTCCCTCCTCGCCATGGTGTCCCTGTTCATCTTCCTGCAGAAGAACAACAGCTCAACTACATTGACCTCAAATTTAGTGTCGTTTATGGGGTGAGAATTGATGTAGCAAAATTGCACAAATAAAGGGCAGACGGCTGCTTTAAATAGAGCAAGACGGTGAAAAAAACATTATCAAATTTTTCTACAGGTCTCATTAAATTCAAAGTTTAGCCACCACTCAAGAACTTGTAATGGCAAAAACTCACATGCTGAGAACACACCGCAAACAATTATCCAAATGTGGTACAGAGAAACCAGAGACAGCCAGCACTCTTTCTGTGTCAGGGCTCTCTTCACTGAGAGCAAAGACTCACAATTGTTAAATATTTTTGAACCTTTCAAGGAGCAAATTGGTATTTAATAAGGAATCCTCATCAAAGAGGGGATACACTACGATGGAGTCATTCGCAAGGCTGGGCACCTGCAATCCACGATCGGTAGGTACCACAACCTAGTAGCGGCTAATGGCAAACAGCAGTTAACAGCCATCAGCCGTAGCAGCTATCTGTTGTTAGCCACTACAACTAACAACTAGCGTCCATTAACTGTTGTTTGTCTTTGTTAACCATGCAGCAAACAGCTATTAGACGTTAGCTTAAACTACCTTCAGAATATCGTTTCACATTAAATTATACCACACAGATGTATCATTTAACTGTTATGTGTGACAAGAACCTCATCAAAACCATCCCTACAAAGTAAACTTCTGAGGAGAGCATATTTTGCCAAGTATCACTGAGTAACCTTGATGACCACAGGCTAACCGGCATTAGCTGCCATTATTTTCAAACATGCAGTCACTTCCTGTTACATCCGCAGCTCCCGCCTCTCTGATTGGGCTGTTAAGCATTTAGCCGAGTGAAGCCGTTGGACAATGAAGGTTGGCAAGACAGACCTGCATGATTTCAGAATCAGGCAGGTCTGTCAACTCTGCAAGGCTAAAAGGACACTTTTTGTTTGCTTAAATGAACAACAATGTGCTCTTAAGGCAGTTTTTAACCTTGCAAAATAAGTTCTCTATGGTCCTCAAGGGATTTAATATTAACAGAGTGGCACCACTTATCAAAAAGGATGCTCTTCTCACGCGCAAACTCTACATAGGTTTGGTTGGCAGTTTTAACATTTTATCCAAATGTTTGTCTGTTGGTTCAGGTACCAGCTCGCAAGCCTAAAGCACAGTTTTGTGAGTACATCATCATTTAAAATTGGACAAACTTGCGTACACTTCATGTTGAACCTTGAGCGCTTTAATAAAGAGCATCATCCTGATTTTAGATCAATGGGAAAATCTGATCTGCTCTGTTAATTATCGTAAGGTTGTAGGTTCAAGCCCAGCTCTGTCTGTCACATGTCAGTGTGTCGTTCAGCAAAATACTTCCCCCCAGTGTGCTCCCACTGTGTGTGAATACGTTTGAAGTGGGTATGAAAGGGTTGATGTGGCCTGTAATATAAAAGTGCTTTGAGTAGTTAGAAAGACAAGGAAAGTTCTTTTTATGATCCAGTCCATGTACCAGTCTCTGAAAATTCTGTGCTTCTGTGTTTTACAGGTTTGTGAGGAGGTCCAGCAGCCCTGAGAGAGTAAAGAGGAGGTTCCTTCAGAGCAGCAGGAGAGGAGCTCCAGTCTGAGCCAGAAGATGACTGAGCCTCTGCACATTAAAGAGGAACCAGAGGAACCCTGGAGCAGTCAGGAGGGGGAACAGCTTCAAGGACCAGAGGAGGATGATAACAAATTCACTTTTGCTCCTGTCCCTGTGAAGAGTGAAGATGATGGAGAGAAGCCTCAGTTCTCACAGCTCCATGATGTGAAAACTGAAGAGATGGAGAGAGGAGCTGATGGAGAGGAGTGTGGACCAGAGGCAGACAGAAACTCTGACCACCAGAGAGATGCACAATCAGAGGCTGAAGACTGTTCTGAAGCAGAGACTGATGACAGTGCTGATTGGAGGGAAGTGACAGCAGGAAAATCACAAAGTTGCTCTGAGCGTGGTAAAAGAGTGAAACTTAAAGACTCTCTTGGATTAATACACAAAGTAGGGAAACCCTTCAACTGCTCAGAGTGTGGAAAAAGTTTTAGAGGAATTAGTTATCTGACAAGGCATATGAGAATTCACACTGGAGAAAAACCCTACAGCTGCACTGAGTGTGGTAAAACTTTTAGACTTAAAGGTATTCTGGTTGATCATATGAATGTTCACGCTGGAGAGAAACAATTTGTGTGCTCACAGTGTGGTAAAGGTTTTAAATGGAAAATAAGTCTGACAAGGCATATGACAATTCACACTGGAGAGAAACCTTACATCTGCACACAGTGTGGTAAAAATTTTAGAGCAAAAGTTAGTCTGATTGGGCATATGAAACTTCACAGTGGAGAGCAACTATTCAGTTGCTCACAGTGTGGTAAAAGTTTTAGACACAAAGGTAGTCTGCCAAAGCATATGAAAATTCACACTGGAGAGAAACCCTACAGCTGCTCAAAGTGTGGTGAAATGTTCAGATCTAAAAGTAATCTGAATGGGCACAAGAGAATTCACACTGGAGAGAAACCCTACAGCTGCACTCTGTGTGGTAAAAATTTTAGACAAAAAAGTAGTTTGACCGACCATATAAGAGTTCACACTGGAGAGGAACCCTACAGCTGCTCACAGTGTGATAGAAGTTTTAGTCAAAGGGGAGCTTTGTCTAGACATATGAGAGTCCATTGTTAAGTGAAAGCTAAAACTCCTGTGGTTGAAATAAAATCTGAAGTGAACCGTCCTTTTGGCTCCAAAGAGATCAATCAATCAAACTCTATTTGTAAAGCACATTTCATACATTTTTTTGTGCAAAGTGCCTGACAAAGAAATAAGGAAACAGCATAAATTAAAATAAGTTTAAAATAACATACAATGAAAAATACAACCCACCACCAACTTAATAATCCACATACAGCACATTCACGAATGAGGACCACACTACAAACAGGATGAATTTGACAATTATTTATTGTGTACAGTGGATGACAAACAACATAGTAGGTACGTGAAGCGGATAACGGTTTGGGGAAACTTCATGGGGAGTTCACCGTAGCTCTTGGGCACGATGAACCCCCTCTTTAAAGCCTTGAGGAAAGAAGGAAGAAAGAATTTTTTTAATAGGGGGAGGGAGGGGTGTGTCGGGTGTGTGAAACAAAAGAGAGAAATGGTTGGTTAGAATTTATAGGAACGCAGGAAAAGGCGTGGTTGAGGTGGATTCTGTTTGGTAGCTTATGATTTTTAACTTTATGCATAATTTTGATAGTTTTATAATCAACCAGATCCTTAAATTCAATGTAGTAAGTTAGTTTGTTGGTTCTCTGTATGTGGTTTTGTTTATGATTCTTATTGCTCTGTAGGATGAAGACTGACTCTGTGTTTGTTTTGTATGTATTCCCCCACACCTCAACACAGTAATTCCTGTATGGGAGTATGAAAGAGCAGTACAAAATGTATAAGGACAATATATGTAGAAAATATCGGACTTTATATAAAATTGCAACTGACTTGGATATCTTTCCTTTGATGTAGTTAACGTGTGATTTCCAGCCCAGTTTCTCATCTATTATCACACCAATAAATTGATTTCAAACACTCTTTTGATCTCTGTACCATTTTTTACGAGCTTTTGGGTTGAGCAAGTTGGACGATTTCCAACCTGAGTTTGGTTTCCAAGACACTGACCATTATGTCATTCTGATGATGTGCAACCCACTGTGCTGTGGCATGGCCCTCCCCTTCAGCTCACATCAGGGGTTAAATAAAGATGATTTGATGGAGTAGCCTACATTGAGGGCTGGTAATGGTCACTGTAGCAGTGAATCATATTTACATATCTCCAACTGCTAGAAAGAAATTGCATTGGTCTTTCCAACGCTGCTATCAGACACAGTGACCAGCTAAAAAGACATTGCAGACAATGGGAGAAAAAGATATCTGCAACCCACCACTCCAGTAAATGTCATTTTCTGCCCTATTCAGCATTTTGCTTTTTCAGTTTTTTAATTTCATCTATCAAGTTCATGATTATCTTCTGTTGTTCTCAAATATCAGAAATCCCTTCTGACATAAAATTAAGAGATTTCTTGATTTCTTCAATTTAATCTCCTGTAATTTTGCTCACCTTTTGCCCCATCTCACCCCGTTGAGTGCTGCTGCAGTGGCTCCTGCCTTTAATAGAAACAGAGTAATGCTGCGTTCACACCGCAAGCGACCCAGCTACCAAAGTCGCGTCGCCCACTCATGTAGCATCGCGCGTCCATAAATACCTCATTTTGGTCACAGTTGCCATCGGCCGTCGCTAGGTGACGTCACATCTGCTCGAGTTTCACCACGATCATATCATATATCATATAATAAGATGTATAAGCGGACATTATTCCAGCTGTATCCTTTTCATTCACTTAAACACTAAACACTGCAGCTGATGCCCTGTAGCAGCATTATCTGTGAGTCTCCCGCGGTCCGTCTAGGTGGAACTAATGTCCTCACTGACTAATGTTTCCCACACAGACATAAATTGTTCCTCCAACTGTCTGTCACAGGCACCATCACACACGAACACACCACTGATTGGCTGTTGCCGCGCAGCACACAGGACATTGTCTGAATAGATCAACTTTTTTTTTTACTTTGACATCGCGCAACGAGTGAAATGATCGTTTTGTATGCAGCAAACGCATCGCGGGAGGGTTAGTCCCGCCCATCGCGGCTGTACATTGACTTTGCATGGAGAGTGATCGCCGAGGTAGTTCAAGTAGCGTCCGGTGTGAACACAGCATAAGAGAACTGAGGAAACACCATCTTTAATTATATATGTGGTTCTTTGAATACACTTACTGGTGATACTTGGACATGTCATCAGTGATGTACCCGGGGTCATGGGTGTTTCGGGTCTTTAATCATCAGACACCCTCGCCCGGGTGACCCAGCTGGGGTGATCAGCCCCCAGCTCGTGTCCATGTCGCAAGTTGTACCACGTGTCTCCCCTACGGATCTACAGCCACCATGAGGCCTTTTCTGTGGCCTCCAGAATGTTCTTGGTGACTCTCCTGGTCCGCAGTCCTCTTATGCCAAGGAGCTTCAGCGTTCACTGTGATGAGTTGCCTGTGAAGCCTCGACACCTGACTTCCACTGGCTTGCACCGGGCTTTCGAGCCGTTTCTGCAGCACTCAGCAACAAGCTCTGCATATTTTGACGTTTTCCGCTCATTTGCCTCTTTGATGCGGTCCTCCCAGGGAACTGTCAGTTCCAACAGAATCACCTGCTTGATTGAGTCTGATGTTAAGACCATGTGTGGGCGGAGTGAAGTGGTTGCGATGTTTACTGGAAATTTAAGCTGTCTTCAGAGGTCAACTAGGAATTTCCTGTCCCGAGCCGTGGTGAGGTGCCCTCCTGTAGAGCTGGGCTGGTGTTTAGCCTTCTCGCCTGCCTTGACGAAAGTGATTTTTTTCTTGTGGGGGGCCTGTGGCTTGTTGTTTTGCTTTGCTGTATAGATGGTGTCTGCCAATGACCTCAAAACTTAGTCATGGTGCCAGCGGTAGCACCCCTCCCCCAATGCCTTTGGGCAGCAGCTGAGGATGTGCTCCATCGTTCCCCACTTTCGGCACAGCTTGCACTCTGGTGTGTCTGCCAGTCCTCAGGTGTGCAGGTTCGCGTCATACACTGACTGAATGAGGAACTTGATGCGCAATGGTTTTACCCGCTAGAGGTCAGCCTAGGTGATGATTCGTTATTCTGTGTTCTCCCACCTGGTCCAGGCTCCTTGTTTGGCCATCTTGCATGTGCGTTCCTCTTCCACTTCAGCTCGGATCTCCTCCTGCACCAGTTCACGCCTTTCTCTTCCGTTAGCCAAATTGTACTGTGGTTTTGGGAAACAACCCAGACCAGCTCATCCCGTTGACACAGAGCCCAGTAAGCTTTTCTGCCTCAGGCGTGCCTCTGCTTTTTCGACTGCCTCATGTGCCTGCCACTTGCGTCCAGTCTTCACCTGCAATCCAGCCGTGGCAACCTTGGCGTCCCTGGAGTCCCTGTATAACATCACCTCTCTGCTGTGGGTGACTTTGAACTCCTCTGTTAGTCCGCTGAGGAGGAGATCATACAGGGCTATGATGCTCAGTGACCAGGGGAGCCCCAGCCATCTCCTGAGATGCTGACTGATGGACTTTTCCAGTGCCTCTACCGTTGTCACTGGAACCTCGTAGACGAGCAGTGGCCAGAGTTTTCTTGACAGAACCCTGTGCTGATAAATCCAGGCCTTAAACTCACCTGGGAGGCCGGTTTTATCAATGGCTGCAAGCCAGGCTGCCAGGTCGCTCTTTGTCTGTTGGAGTGCCGCTTTGTCCTTTAGAGTGCTGTTGAATGTTTTTCCCAGGCTCTTTTTTGGTTTTTCAGTCACTGATGGTACTTTAGTCCCTCACCGGGTGAAGTGGAACTGGTTGGCCACTTTCCCTTTCTTCAGAACCAGAGTCCTGGACTTTGCAGGCTTAAAGTTAATCCTTGCCCATGAGATGAGCCATTCAAGCCCTTGGAGGAGCCACCTGTACCTGGGATCAGATGCTGTCATGACTGTTAGGTCATCCATGAAGACCCTTTTGGGAGGCTGCCGAGTCCCAGATTTTGACTTTGGTCCTCTGCATTCTACTTCAGCAGACTTCACAATCATGTTCATTGCTAAAGAGAAGAGAGACACTGATATTGTGCTCCCAGTGATTATCTCCTTCCCCAGCCGGTGCCAGGCTGATTTTTCTTGGCAAGTGGAGATACATGTGTAGAAGATGTTGTAGTAGTCCATTATGAGGGTGTGGATCATCTCTGGAATGTGGTGTCTAGCCAGAGCGGTCTCGACCAGCTTGTGTGGGATTGATCCGTAGGCATTAGCCAGGTCCAGCCAGATCACAGCCAGATCTCCTTTGGTCTCTCTTGCCTCTCGAATCAACTGAGAGACCACTCCTGTGTCTTCCAGGCATCCAGGTATTCCTGGCACTCCCCTTTTTTGGACAGATGTGTCAATATACGAATTCTTCAGGAGGAATTCTGTTAGGCGCTGGGACAGGATCCTGAAAAAAAGATCTTGCTGTCCACGCTTGGCAGTGATATAATGCAAAACTGCTCTATGTCTCTTGAATCCTCTTCCTTCGGAATCCAGACGCCTTCGGCATGTCTTCACTGGGCTGCTTGTACATCTTGTAAGGTACTCCACTCGGGCCAGGGACAGAACCAGATCTTACAGCTTTAACAGCTTGTTTGACCTCTGAAAGAGTAGGCTCAGCACAGTTGAAGTGTGACCAGTGCTTTGTATGTGCTGAGCTCTTGGTCTCTTGAGGCATCACTGAATGAGTCGTTGAGGTGGTGGTTGATGTCCTCTACGGTGCAGGATAGATGACCGCTTGGCTTCTGGACAAGAAACTTCTTGGTGAAGCCGAAGGGGTTGCCAATGAAAGCTGTGCACTTCCTTGCCCTCTTCTTGCCCTTCCTTCTGTAGCAGCACGAGGGTAGGCAACGCCACCCTGGGAATTTCACCCAGAGAATTCTAACTTAAGTGAATGTACACTGAACTTACACACTGGTTTTGAGGTGTGAACAGATGAGCTTGAGACAGTATTCACAATAAGACAATTATTTATTATTTAAATTCATTAAAACTGCATCTTAAAAGTGAAAGACCAAACAAACATTCATAAAATGGGGGGAATGAAAGGGAATGTGGCTGAGGCTCACCAGGTGAGATGGGTCAGGGGAGGAATCCCAGTGAAGATAATCAAATGGAAACACCCCAGGCACACGTGAAGAACCAACACACCCACACACACTATTGTGAATTAACTCAAACAAAGCACATCCACGACCAGAATAATAAGGAACCACCACCGATCTCCACACCACCACCAGACTCAGCCACTGAAAAAGAAGCGAAAGGAAACAGTATTAAAATTGGAAACAATATAACCTATTTACCAATAACTCAAACAATATAGTTGGCAGCAAATGGGTAACTAATAAATAAATGAGTTAACAGAAAATACTAAAGCTGCCCAAAATAACTAAATAACTAGAACAAAACAAGTAACTTCAATAACTCATTCAAATGATCAATTGAATGACAAAATAAATACAACCAATACTAATGGCAGAAACACAAGTAACCAAAATAACTGCCTACTGTAAGTAAATCTAAACAAAACAAGAATCAATTCAAAAGGAAAAAAAAAATGCATATTAAGGCACAGAAAATAACTCCCAAAGTCTGTTCATATCAATAATGAAGAAAGGAGTAAAACAGTCCTGGCAGCACCGCTGCAGAGAAGGCAGTAACAGGCCCAGTCCAACTGCCTGTGAGAAGGCCTGCTAGCCGCTAGCTAGCCACAGCAGAATCACTCTGCAGGTAAGGAGAGTGAGCAGGGATGCAGGCCAGGCCACGTTAGCCACCTAACAGCTAAGACGCCCACGACGGACAGAGCCTCGCTCACAAACAGGGCTCAGGCAAGACGCGTGGAAAGCAGGCAGGCAGGTAGTAAGGCAGAAGGCAGGCAGGCAGGCAGGCAGGCAAGCAGCAGACAGGTATGATGGCTGTCAGTGTAGCAGACGCATAGCAGCAGAGCGGTAGCAGACCGCCTTGTAGCGCTAGTAGCTACGTAGAAAAAGCAGGGCAGTGAAACAGCAGCGGAGCAAAACAGCGGCGATGCAAAACAGCAATAAGTTCCGGTTCTCCCACCCACAGAGCTCACACACACCAGTCATCAAGTGCCTAACAAATACAAAAAATTAAGGCTGCATTAGCGAGAGCTGAGGTTACGTTTACCAATAATCAAGCGCCATTTAGCATACATACCGATCAGACGTCCACTGTGCGAACACGGAGAGGCATGCTTCATTATCATGCTTCAATAAATGGAGCATGCTGACTGAAGCACGCTGATGGTCAAAACACATACAACTATCCCAGCCGCTAACATACCTGAAACGGTGAATGCAGGGACACGAGGCGAGCGGAAAGGGAAGGAAGGTCCGCCTATGGAGAGCAAGAGGGGGCAGAATAGCATCTGCCTCCCCTTTATAGACTGCCCCTGGCGGCGACAGGCTAGCATGACAGACGAAAAGTAGGAGCTGCAGGACTCCTCCTGCTACACTTCGATGCCATTCTGCCCTCCTCAGTGTGATTAGACTCTTCCTCAGGGTGTGTGAGTTCAGCCATGGCAGTTCTCTCCTCTCCTTCAGCGACCCTGAACCGGTGCTTTAGGGACTTCAGTTCTCCTCGCAGCTGGCTTATCCTGGCGTCACTCCATTTTGGCTTTGCTGTTCTGCGCTCTTCCTGTGTCCCAAAGTGCTCAGCTCCTATGCTCATTATGAGGATGGTCATGATTTGCAGCTGCTGGTCAACACTCCCCTTCTTAATGTTTTCCAGGCTCTTGTCTACATCCTCATCCAGCTTGCTCCACTCCTTTTCATTGGCGGCAGGCCACTTCGCCCGGCAATGATCCAGTGTCATGCTTTTTGGAGGGACTTAGTTGCTCAGAGGTTTCGGGTACTGTGGGGTGACTCCAGACCTGACACCTCCTCCGTCTGACCAGGCTCTGCAGAAGTCACAATGAAAATTGTTGAGCCGGCTGCTGTTCCTGTGCGTTGCTTCACTGGTTCCCTCCTAAGGCATGCCAGCTTGATCTGGTGGATCTTCAGACCTCTCAGGTTCTTGCAGACATTACTACACATGCAGACTGCACTCATGATCCTTGTTAAAAAAATGGAAAAAAGTAACAAACTGAATAGAAGAGTGACATTTTTGCAGATAATCCCCGTACCTATTATGTGTGTGGAGATGAAAGAGTGGTGCAACTGATGCAACACAAAAATATCCTTCAAAAAAAAAAACAGTTAAAAAAAAAAACCTCAACTTCGCATGTATGCTGTAGTGAGAGTAGAAGGTTACCTACCTGGAGAAAGGGTGCAACACATCCCACTGCTTCGCTTTTATCCAAGGCTTCTCCCTCTGCGTTGTCTCTCTGGCTTGTGGTGGACGACCTGTTTTCCCGGACAGCAGCAGCTCCTTCCATCCTGGCAGCAGGTAAGCCATCCTCCGTCTGTACCGCTCCTCTTGTGCTATCCCCTGCACCTGAACAAGGTGTTGTCCTGCTGTCAGAGAGAGGATGAACACTGACTGGTGAGTCCTATAGCATTGAGGGAGTTAAAGAAAAAGATAGGAGAGCTGAAATTACCAAAGTCCTGAGGGATGGAAGTTTGTTTGTGATTCGTAAAACAGATGGACAGAAGACCAAAGCATTACAGTTTGAAAGTATTTGTAAGAAAATGGTGAGTGAAAGGAGAGTTTTGGGTGAGAGGAGATGGAGGTATGGGCATATATAGCTGCAGGTTGTAAAGGGAAGCCGAGTGTTGCTAGCAATTTTACCAGCAACACAGTGGAAAGAAGAAACAAGACCATTAAGATCAGTAATTTGCTCGGATTTCAGTTCATCCCTTATCAGTCTACAACACAATCACTCAGACAGTCGACCAGATATTTTAACAGAAATTAAACAAACATTGTACAGGATTCACATGATGGGAATAACAGTCGTGTTTGTATGGATACCTGCACATATAGGAATCAGAGGAAATGAGCAGGCAGACAGGGAGGCAAAGAAGGCCACAAACGACAGTCAAGTTGACATGATAGTGGGTTAGAGCAGAATGGAGTTGAAGGGTAGTGTGAAGATGAGATTAAACGACAGGTGGCAAAAACAGTGGGAGCAAGAAAGAACTGGGAGGTGGAATTATAGAATACAAAGGAATGTTGGAAAAATGAGAAGAACTAGTTTGAATAGAAAAAGTGAAACAGGCAAGATTAAGATTAAGATTCGGACATCGTGTTATAAATAGTACTTTATTTAAAATGTCAAAGCATGAAAGAGGTAGTTGTGGTAACTGTGAACAACAGGAAACAGTAGAGCATGTTATCATGCATTGTTTGAAATTTGAAGCTAACAGAAGGCAGTTAATTAGTGGTCTCAGGAGAGAAAATGTGTGTTTTGACATTATAGACATTCTACAAAAAATTCAGAGAGTAAGATGTTATTACAGTATCTCAAACAAACACAGCTGATAGAAAATCAGATCTGTTATTTATTTATTTATTTATTTATTTATTTATTTATTTATTTATTTATTTATTTATTTATTTATTTATTTTACATTCAAGTAGTTTAGATATTCTGGTCCACACTTCTTACCACTAGGTGGCGGAAATGCACCATTTCGATGTTTGCTAACCGCCAAAAACCCCAAAGAAGAAGATGGAAGCCGGAAATGAGGAAGAAGGAGGAAAAAAACGGAAGAAGAAAAAGAAAGAGGGACATCATGTTGTCTCTAAGTAATCCTCTAAAAGTCTTCAGAGTTTTCCTCTGCTTTGACTCTTGGATGAGTGTCAAATGTCCGGGTTTCAGGATCTTAAAGAGAGAGCAGGTTTGTTTTCTTTCTTCTTCTCTGATCGTGTTTACTGTAGATGTAGCAGGTTAGCCTTTAGCTAACGTTCAGCTAGCTCAGACTGTTTGATGAATCAAAGGTCTGAGACTGAAGTTTACTCGCTCTTCCTTCTGATCCTCAGAGACCAGACAGTCTGATTTGAGGTTTTAGATGTCTGGAGCTGATTTGAACCAAATCTCAACATTAAAACCACATCAGGACTGAATCAGAGCTACAGCAATAAACTGATGCTGAACAAACAGGAGAGAAAAACAACCTGGATTAAAGTTTGTGTTATATTGTAGAGTTATTGTTCTTCCATTCAGTCACATGGTACTTTCGTAGGCACAGTAAATAGTTTTATCTCCATGCCCTGTTCAGACACATCCTGACTGTAGACCTGCTGTTTAATAAAGAGGTGAGAGGATCAGCTGATTGGATAGTTTTACTAAACAAGTTACAAGACGTACTGAATATTCAAATATTGTTAATGGGTCATAAAATCAATTTCTTTTTCAGTCAAGATCTTGTTTTGTTGATTTAGAACAACATCATGAATTCACAACAGTGTGTTCATAAAGAACAGTTTGGTCAGTCCATAGAAATTCAACCAAAGTCCAGAAATCATCCACAGTGACCGACTCAGATGCTCCGGTCACGTCAGCCGTCTCTCGATTTCGCGTGGTCAAGCCAGCCGCTCCAACATTTAAAGTGCGCTATTATTACATACTTTATGGCAAGCGCACAGAAACAAGTGGTAAAGTCGGCGCTAACGAACAAGAGCGTGTGTGAACTTCCGGTTTACAAAATAAATGGTGGTTGTGAAATACAATAAGATGTTATTGAAAAAATATGAGAACTACATCAAAATATAATGTTCAAATTCATTGTTGGGAATATATTAAAATTCATAAAAAATTATACAAAAAATGTGTTCAAATGCAATAAATAGTGGTTTGTGTCATAGAGCAGGCTTAGATCTACCATTCTATGTTGATTTGGAGCCACAAGGTCACATGACCTGGTAGTTATTGAGCTATAATGTTCATATTTACATTATGAAATACATTAAAAAATTCATAAAAAATATGAAATGTATCCAAATGCAATTAAAAGTGGTGTGTGTCGTATAGCAGGCTTAGATCTATCATTCTTTGTTGATTTTGAACTACTGGGTCACGTGACCTGGTAGTTAATAATTGAGCTATAATGCTCATATTTACACAATAAAATACATTAATAAATTCATGAAAAATATGGAATGTATCCGAATGTAATAAAAAGTGGTGTGTCTCAGAGCAGGCGTAGATCTACCATTCTGTGTTGATTTTGAGCCACTAGGTCACGTGACCTGGAAGTTATTGAGCTATAATACTAATATTTACATTATGAAATACATTAAAAACTGCATATAGGACAGCACTGGCCACCACAGACTCAAAGAACATCCTCAGCATCGTCCTGCAGATGTTAAAGGACTTCAGCCCCCTGGAGAAGAACAGGCAGCTCAGGCCCTTCTTGTAGACAGCCTTGGTGTTCCTGGTCAAGTCCAGTCAGTGGTTCACATACACCCCCAATAATTTATATTCCTCCAGGATGTCCAACTGGACATCCTGGATGTAAATGGGGGCCACTGGACTCTTTTCCCTTCTCAGATCAACAACCAGCTCCTTGGTCTTGTCATTTTGACCTGTAGATGGTTCTTCTCACACCATGAGACAACGCCACCCACCACAGTCCTGGTCCTCATCACTCCTGTTGATACACTCCACTACAGCTGAGTCAGCAGAAATCTTCTGAAGATGGCAGGTCTCAGTGTTGTGGCTGAAATCTGTGGTGTATAGTGGGAAGAGGAATAGAGAGGACTGTCCCCTGGAAGCCGAACGTTCTGTGGTCTTTCAGTCAGGTAGTCAACAATCCAGGACCAGAGGAGCCTACATCTGCATCCCTTTCAGCTTCTCACCCAGTAAGGAAGGCCCATCTTTATCAAAACATGAAGATGGCGTCCTCGACACCACGTCAGAGCTGGAAGTAAGACTGAAGTGTATCTAAATGGTGCAAACTCTACATAGGTTTGGTTGGCAGTTTTAACATTTTATCTAAATGTTTGTCTGTTGGTTCAGGTACCAGCCTGCAGGCCAGAAGCACAGGTTTTGTTAAGCACATCATCATTTAACATTTGCTCAGTTGACAAACTTGCATACACTTCTTGCGCTTTGCCCACAAGCTTGCATTGAGGCAGCAGTGACCAAAACTCCTTGGGTCAGCTTAGAGCAGCTGCAATTGGCTCAACAGCTTGACACATATTATTGAAGAATTTAACACACAGGAATTCACTTAATCCAGGGCATCACATCCAGAAACAAATGTTCAGAATGTTTAGTTATATTTACAGAAATGACAAGACAATCAATAATTAAACACACTCTGCCTCTCACACAGTCAGAAGAGAAAAACAGAGCATTTAAGAGATCTTGTTGAACCTTCAGCACTTTAATAAAAAGCATCGTCCTGATGTTAGATCAGTGGGAAAATCTGATCTGCTCTGTTAATTATCGTAAGGTTGTAGGTTCAAGCCCAGCTCTGTCTGTCACATGTCAGTGTGTCGTTCAGTAAGACACTTCACTCCAGTGTGCTCCCACTTTGTGTGAATACGTTTGAGGTGGGTATGAAAGGGTTGATGTGGCCTGTGGTGGAAAACTGCTTTGTGTAGTCGGAAAGACAAGGAAAGCTCTTTCTATGCTCAAGTCCATTTACCAGTCTCTGAAAATTCTGTGCTTCTGTATTTTACAGGTTTGTGAGGAGGTCCAGCAGCCTTGAGAGAGTAAAGTGGAGGTTCCTTCAGAGCAGCAGGAGAGGAGCTCCAGTCTGAACCAGAAGATGACTGAGCCTCTGCACATTAAAGAGGAACCAGAGGAACCCTGGAGCAGTCAGGAGGGGGAACAGCTTCAAGGACCAGAGGAGGCTGATATCAAATTCACTTTTGCTCCTGTCCCTGTGAAGAGTGAAGATGATGGAGAGGAGCCTGATTTGTCACAGCTTCATGTAATTAAAATTGAAGAGATGGAGAGAGGAGCTGATGGAGAGGAGTGTGGACCAGAGGCAGACAGAAACTCTGACCACCATAGAGACGCACAATCAGAGGTTGAAGACTTTTCTGAAGCAGAGACTGATGACAGTGCTGATTGGAGGAAAGTAACAGAAGAAGAATCACAAAGCTGCTCTGAACGTGGTAAAAGAGTGAAACTTAAAGAGTCTCTTGAATTAATACACACAGTAGGGAAACCCTTCAACTGCTCACAGTGTGGAAAAAGTTTTGGAGGAATTAATTATCTAACAAGGCATATGAAAATTCACACTGGAGAAAAACCCTACAGCTGCACCGAGTGTGGTAAAAGTTTTAGACTAAAAGGTATTCTGGTAGAACATATGAATGTTCATGCTGGAGAGAAACTATTTGGCTGCTCACAGTGTGGTAAAAGTTTTAAATGGAAAATTAGTCTGACAAGGCATATGAGAATTCACACTGGAGAGAAACTCTACAGCTGCTCTCAGTGTGGTAAAAATTTTACCGCAAAAGATAGTCTGATTGGGCATATGAAAGTTCACAATGGAGAGAAACCATTCAGCTGCTCACAGTGTGGTAAAAATTTTAGACACAAAGGTAGTCTCCCGAAGCATATGAGAATTCACACTGGAGAGAAACCCTACAGCTGCACCCATTGTGGTAAAAGTTTTAGAGGAAAAGGTAATCTGGATGATCATATTAGAATTCACACCGGAGAGAAACCCTTCAGTTGCTCACAGTGTGGTGAAAGTTTTAGATTTAAAGGTAACCTGATTGAGCACAAGAGAGTTCACATTGGAGTGAAATCCTTCAGTTGCTCACAGTGTGGTAAACATTTTAGACACAAACGTAGTCTGCATGATCATATGAGAGTTCACACTGGAGAGAAACCCTACAATTGCTCACAGTGTGGTGAATGTTTTAGACACAAAAGTCATCTGAATGAGCACAAGAGAATTCACACTGGAGAAAAATCCTTCAACTGCTCACAGTGTGGTAAAAATTTTAGACACAAAGGTTATCTTATTTGTCACATAAGAGTTCACACAGGAGAGAAATCATTCAGCTGTTCACAGTGTGGTAAAAATTTTAGCAGAAAAGGTGATCTGAATCAGCATAAGAGAGTTCACACTGGAGAGAAACCCTACAACTGCTCACAGTGTGGTAAAAACTTTAGACAAAAAGGTCATCTGGTTGAACATATGAATGTTCACACTGGAGAGAGACTATTTGGCTGTTCACAGTGTGGTAAAAGTTTTAAAGGGAAAGTTAGTTTGACAAAGCATATGACAATTCACACTGGAGAGAAACCCTACAGTTGCACTCAGTGTGGTAAAAGTTTTAGACAAAAAAGTAGAATGACTGACCATATGAGAGTTCACACTGGAGAGGAACCCTACAGCTGCTCACACTGTGATAGAAGTTTTAGTCAAAGAGGGAGCTTGGCTAAGCATATGAGACTACATTCTGAAGTGAAAGCTTAATTTAAGGTCCTGTGGTTGAAATAAAATCTGAAGTGAGCCCCCTAATGACTCCATATAGAGATCAATCAATCAAACTCAATTCGTATTGCACTTGTCAGACATTTTATTTGTGCAAAGTGCCTAATAACAAAATGGAGAAACAACATAAATTAAAATAATAATTTCAAAATTAGGGCAGCACGGTGGCGCAGCTGGTAGAGCGTGTGCCTCACAGCAAGAAGGTTCCCGGTTTGATTCCGGGTCGGGAGGGCCTTTCTGTGTGAAGTTTGCATGTTCTTCCCGTGCATGCATGGGTTCTCTCCGGGTACTCCGGCTTCCTCCCACAGACCAAAAACATGCTCATTAGGTTAATTGGTAACTAAATTGTCCTTAGGTATGTGTGTGAGCGTGAATGGTTGTCTATCTCTCTGTGGCCCTGCGATCGACTGGCGACCGATTCAGGGTGTACCCCGCCTCTCGCCCAATGATAGCTGGGATAGGCTCCAGCCCCCCGCAACCCTGAAAGGGATAGCCGGGTATAGAAAATGAATGAATGAATTTTAAAATTACATACACTGAAAAATACAACCCATCCCCCCTGTGACAATCCACAGACAGCACACACACTCAGTTGCACATACATACATGAGGAAGAGATTCTGATGATGACAATGAATACTTATTTCAAACTTAAATGGAAAACATAAATATTTATACATCTGTACAAATCCAACAAAATAAAATATCAAGGTAAGCAAAGGCAAATAGCTGTAACAGCATTTTTTCTACTCTCATTTATCTTTGCAAAAAAATATGACATATTCAGTTTGAAAAGGGTGTAGGAAGAAGTAACAAACTTATCTAGTCCCACCCCTTAGTCCTTTTCATAATGTCTTACTTAAGTTTACCTTGAGGCCCCGACAGGTCATATCCAAAAATATATACAGCAACTAAAAGCAACAAAAGGCTCAGACAAATATTAACAAAAACAATAAATTTCAAAACAAAGACATAGTGACATGTCACTGCATACACAATACCCATGATGTGACCAATTTTCTCTTTGTTTATCCGTTCTGTATGTGTTTAATGTTTATAGATGTGTTTTAACCTATCTATTGATTTACATGATTTCAGTTCATCACTGCAGCTGTTCCATAATGTAACTCTTGTAACTGAGACACAGCAAGTTTCATATTTGTTCTCACTGGTTGTTTTTTGAACATAAAATTCCCTTGAAGATGATGTGTGTCTTTTCTCAGTTGAAATAACCTTGGATTCTGTTTGGTAGCTCATGATTTTTAACTTTTTTTTTTAAATGTATGTTTTTGGGCAATTTGTGCCTTTATTGATAGGAGAGAGACAGTGGATAGGCTTGTGAAAGGGGAGAGAGAGCAAGGGAAGACACTCTGCAAACTGGTCACAGGTGGGATTCAAACCTGGACCGGCAAAAGCATGTACATGGGGTGCTAACCACTACGCCAAACCAGCACCCCATAACTTTTAACTTTATGCATAATTTTGATAGTTTTATAATCTACCAGATCCTTAAATTTAATGTAGTAAGTTGGTTTGTTGGTTCTCTGTATGTGGTTTTGTTTATGATTCTTATTGCTCTTCTCTGTAGGATGAAGACCGACTCTGTGTTTGTTTTGTATGTATTCCCCCACACCTCAACACAGTAACTCATGTATGGGAGTATGAAAGAGCAGTACAACATGTATAAGGAAGATTTATTTAGAAAACATTGTACTTTATAGAAAATTGCAACTGACTTGGATATTTTTCCTTTGATGTAGTTAACGTGTGATTTCCAGCCCAGTTTCTCATCTATTATCACACCAATAAATTTGATTTCAAACACTCTTTCGATCCCTGTATCATTTGTTAAGAGCTTTTGGGTTGAGCAAGTTGGACAGTTTCCAACCTGAGTTTGGTTTCCAAGACACTGACCATAATGTCATTCAGCCTTGAGTATTGTTCAAGATCTGTAACCCACTGTGGTGTGGCACGGCCCTCCCCTTCAGCTCACATCAGGGGTTAAATTATGATTGATTTGATGGAATAGCCTACATGGAGGGCTGGTAATGGTCACTGTAGCAGTGAATCATATTCACATATCTCCAACTGCGAGAAAAAAATTGCATTGGTCTTTCCAACGCTGCCATCAGACACAAGGCCCAGCTAAAAAGACATTGCAGACAATGGGAGAAAAGGTTATCTGCAACCCACCACTCTAGTAAATGTCTTTTTCTGCCCTATTCAGCATTCTGCTTTTTCAGTTCTTTAATTTCATCTATCAAGTTCTTCATAATCTTCTATTGTTCTCAAATATCAGAAATCCCTTCTGACATAAAATTAAGAGATTTCTTGATTTCTTCAACTTCATCTTCTGTAATTGTGCTCACCTTCTTTGGCCCCATCTCACCCTGTTGAGTGCTGCTGTAGTGGCCTGGTGGCTCCTGCCTCTGACAGAAACAGAGTAATGCTGCGTTTACACCGCAAGCGACCCAGCTACCAAAGCTGCGTCGCCCACTGACATAGCATTGCGAGCCAGAAATACCTAATTTTGGTCATAGACATGAGAAAGAGTAGACACCGCATTGGCAGGCGGGGCGCAAGAAATACGGCCGCCATCTTGGTCCGGTCAGCCATTCCGTTCAGTGCAATGTATTTGCCTGGCCCATTGAAGTGTCAGCGCATTTAATCCCTCATAACTCCATGAAAACTGAATTGATTTCACACGTGTTATTTTCCTGCACATGTCATACATGTAGGTATGATATAAGATGCGTGGTTCAGCGTAATTTTAGTGAGCTTGACAGTAATAGAACTTTCTGTAGTGTGGCGTATCTGAATGACAGGTATTTTACAAACCACACACATATGTATAAATATATAAATACATATATGTATATATAAATATATATATCTATATATATATATCTATATATATATATATCTATATATATATATATATATATATATATATACATACATATATATATATATATATATATATATATATATATACATACATACATATATATATGGATGAATATAAGTATTCATGCATTGTTTCTTTATTTTTCAACTTATTACAATTGAGAAGTCCACATTCTGCATACTCTTGTTTCATGTATTCGCATTTATATTTGTGTACATTTACGCGTAAGTGTGTGAGAGAGAGATACCCTTCTTCATATCTATATATATATATATTAGGGCTGTCACGTTTGTGTATTAATTAGATTAATTAATTACACTGCAAAATAATATGTTAAAAAAAATCGCGATTAATCATAGCACACAAACATTTTAATATTGTCTAGCTGGAGGACCCGTACATGGCAGCGGCACGTCACTTCACACATGTGTCTCTTGTCAAACCCATGGATGTAATACATCCATGGTCAAACCAAACAAAACCGGGGTGACAAGAGGAACTGACATATATATATGTATATATATATATATATATATCTATTCAAATCCAACAAAATAAAATCTAGACGTAAGCAAAGGCAAATAGCTATTACAGCATTTAATGTAGTCTCATTTATCTTTGCAAATAAGAAATGACAGATTCAGTTTGAAAAGGGTGTAGAAAGAAGTAACAAACTTATCTAGTCCCACCCCTTATTCCTTTTCATAATGTCTTAAGTTTACCCTGAAGCCTCTTCAAGTCAAAGCCAATAATATATTTAGCAACTATAAGCAACAAAAGGCTCAGACAAATATTAACAAAAACAACAAATTTCAAAACAAAGACAATAGTGACATGTCACTGGATACACAATACCCATGATGTTACCAATTTTCTCCTTGTTTATCCATTCTGTATGTGTTTAATGTTTTAGTTTTAAAGATGTATTTAACCTACCTATTGATTTACATGATTTCAGTTCATCACTGCAGCTGTTCCATAATGTAACTCTTGTAACTGAGACACAGCAAGTTTCATATTTGTTGTCACTGGTTGTTTTTTTAACATAAAATTTCCTTTAACATGATGTGTGTCTTTTCATAGTTGAAATAACCTTTGGATTCTGTTTGGTAGCTTATGATTTTTACCTTCATGCATAGTTTTGATAGTTTTATAATCAACCAGATCCTTAAATTTAATGTAGTAAGTTGGTTTGTTGGTTCTCTGTATGTGGTTTTGTTAATTATTATTCTCATTGCTCTTCTCTGTAGGATGAAGACCGGCTCTGTGTTTGTTTTGTATGTATTCCCCCACACCTCAACACAGTAATTCATGTATGGGAGTATGAAAGAGCAGTACAAAATGTATAAGGAAGATTTATGTAGAAAATATTGTTCTTTATATAAAATTGCAACTGACTTGGATATTTTTACTTTGATGTAGGAACGTGTGATTTCCAGCCCAGTTTCTCATCTATTATCACACCAATAAATTTGATTTCAGACACTCTTTCGATTTCTGTATCATTTGTTATGAGCTTTTGGGTTGAGCAAGTTGGACGGTTTCCAACCTGAGTCTGGTTTCCAAGCCACTAACCATACTTTTTTTTATTTATTAATTTATTGTCTATTTAACAGGGACGATACGTACAACATTGCCACAGAAAATGGGAAAATGTGAGTGTATATAAGATGTGTAGCTTCAGCTAATTTGCAGTCTTTGTCCCTGGTCAGGATTTAGAGTACAACATAATACACAGAATACAATTATACAAAGACAGTAATACAGTGAATATAGTCAATGAGTAGCATGAATAAATAGACACAGTTGTAGTAAATTAGAGGCTAAAACAACAGTTACATTTAACATTAAAGATGATTAAAATAGTATACTGATAATTCCTTTTGAGGAATTAATGTTCAGATTTCTGCTGCTGTTTGAGCCACTGTTTAACTTTTGCACTAAACTTTTTAAGTTCTGTTTGAGATTTAATTTCAGATGGTAAGGGATTCCATAGGTGTATGCCTTATACTGAGAGGGATGACTGCCCAAATGTTGTCCTGCACCTTTGGATTTTACAGTTTTGTTTTGTTATGTTCGTTGTTGTTGTCCTCCAGCTGTCTGTCTTTGTAAAGTTCTGAGACATCACTTGTGGAGCCAGTCCATTTAAGCACTTGAAAACAACTTTCAGAAAGGATAATTTTATAAAGTTGGAAAAGCTCAACAAATTATATTTCTCAGTTATTTTGCAGTTGTGCCATTTTTGTGGCATCTGGTCTAAAATTTTCAAAGCTTGTTTATAAAGTGAGAAGAAAGGTTTTGTAGTTGAGTCCATGGCCCGGCCCCAGGCAGTGATGCAATAGGACAAATGTGAAAGGACCGTGGCACGCAGATATAAATGAGCTGCCTTAAAGGAGAGACATGACCTGATATGTCTAGAGCAGTTCAGACTGGTTTTCACAGGTTTGGCTAATTTCTTTATTTGTATATCAAATTTAAGTTGAGAGTTTAAAGTTACACCTAAATATTTTATATCATTTACCACATCTATTTCTTTTGCATCAATAGTGATGTGAAATTTATCTCGGACTTTCTTATTGAAAAGCACATTGATACTGTTTTTTGTAATTAAGTGTTAACTGGTTCCTTCGTACCCATTCTGAAACACTAACTATCTGTCCGCTTAAGACCTCTGAAGCTTGATGGGGGTTCTTTGCTGATACATACAACACTGTATCGTCAGCATACATTTGACATTCAGTGTCTGTACAAATAGTAGGTAAATAATTTATACTGTATAAAGACAAAAAAGAATAGAACCTAGGACTGATCCCTGTGGCAGGCCAGTCTTACTGTACAGAGGAGATGTTTTCACATTCTGTAAGCGAACATATTGTTGTCGATATTCTAAATATGAGCTAAGCAATGGCAGAAAATTAAACTGATGTCTTAGTTTACTAACAAGTATTTTTGACTTGCAGTGTCAAATGCTTTCTTCAAGTCCAGAAACATTGCTCCAACCACGTTAATAATAATATTGTCATTCAGACTTGAGTATTCTTCGTGTTTTGCAACCCACCACTTCAGTAAATGTATTTTTCTCTCCTTTTCAGCATTCTGTTTTTTTCAGTTCTTTAATTTCATCTATCAAGTTCATTATAATCTTCTGTTGTTCTGAAATATCATAAATCTTTTCTGACATAAAATTAAGAGATTTCTTGATTTCTTCAACTTCATCTCCTGTAATTGTGCTCACCTTCTTTGGCCCCATCTCACTCCGTTGAGTGCTGCTGTAGTGGCCTGGTGGTTCCTGCCTCTAACAGAAAACCGAGTCAGAGGACTGAGAAAGCACCATCTTCAATTAACAATGAGGAAACACTGGAGCTAAGAGTAATATAACAATAAAAAATACTAAATAAAAAAAAATACTAAGAAGAAAAGGGATTATGATGAATAAATAAGCACACTAAATAAGATAAATAGGCAAATAAAATACAATCTTCAATCTGGGGTTGGTTATTTTGAAAAACTATCATGAATTTGAATGTAGCATCTCCTCAGGACTCTGTCTAGCCCCTCCAACCCCTCCTCCGAAAATCAAAATTTTAGATTTCTTGTACACTTGTCTTAAAATGTGAGGGATACTGGAGCTTGGTTGGGATTGTGGGACGTCTCTCAGCAGACTTCCTTTATTTTGAAAGACAAAACCTGAAAGGCAGCATTCTCCAGCGGACTCTGATCCCTCTCAGCTTGGCTACACACACCGAGTCTGTGCATGCCGGGAAAGTACATGCAGGAGGCGGGGAGAAAGACGACGGGATTTGATTGGTTTAAAGACTGGTGTCACGGCATGATTATTGGATGCTGTTTTCCCTGTTTTACTCCTGCTGTAGATAGCGGATATTTTTCGTTTTGTTTTAAGTACACATTATGAGTTGATTGCCATTAGGTCATTAAGACTATTTAACCAGTATTACAAAAAGTGTTTCTTAATCAGATTACCAACCCCAGCTTAAAATAATAAAATGGTAAAATGAGATAAATATGTACTGAAGTCAGAGAGTGTGAAGAAAATCAATGAACCAATAAAATTACAAACAATAAATCTGAGCTGAAATTGAAAAACAAACCGATGAAGGTGATTAATATGAACAAATAAAGATTAAACAATAATAAAAGATATAATTGTCTAAAAGTGAGACTTAAAAGGTAGGTCTTGAGTTTGCTTTTAAAAATATGAACAGTAGGTGCTGCTCTCAGGTCTGCAGGTAGGCTGTTCTACAGAAGAGGGCCGTAGTCTTGAAATGATGCTTCACCGTTAAGATCTAACTTTGGGAAATATCAAAAGACCACAACCTGAAGACCTTAGAGCTCTACTGGGTTTATAAGGTAAAAGCAGATTGGATAAGTAAAAAGGAGTAAGACCATTCAGGGATTAAAACCTTAAAATCAATTCTAAAAGATAACAGAGACCCTTCAGCAGTAACATTAGAGCAAAGGACTCTCTTGATTTTCCTATTAAACAGGACGGAGGTCAGTCTTTCTGTCACAGCCAAAGTGATGAAAACAGGGGCAGGAGCACATGGAGAGGACTCTGGAGGACCTGAATCTGTCAGGGACCTAGGGCATTAATTGGTGTAGTTTTCATGAGTCTGGTGCATATTCTTAAAGCCCTAAATTGTAATCTATCTATTTTTGTAGGGTAGTTTTTGCTGCTGGTCTCTATATTACACAGCCATAGCCTATTGCTGACCTCATCAGGGCTTTAAATATGTCCAGTAGAGCTTGTTTGTCTGTGCCTCAGTTGCATCTGTCAACAGCTCGTAAGAGATGATCACTTTTTTACATTTTGTTTCTAGATGTTTGATATGGGTTTTTCATTTGTATTTATTGTCCAACCAAAGGCCAAGGTTTTTAAACTCTGATACTTTCTGCAGTGGTTGAACATACAGTGTTAAATTTACATTACTGGCACTCATTTTATTTGTTATCATCATGTGTCAGGATTTGCTTACTGAAAGTTTGAAGCCCCAATTATATGACCCCCTTCCTGAACTGCACTTGTAATATTTCTAATAACATGAGTGACACTTCTGCTTCTCATCAATATGGCACAATCATCCACATAAGGTCTGAATAAATACTCCAATTTAGTTTGAAAAAAATATCATTAATCATGACATTAAACAACAGTGGACTAATGACTCTTCCCTGGGGAATCCCATTTTCTACCTCTAAATCCTGGGACAACGCTCTTCCTACTTTAACTTTAATTTTCCCGCCTGTAAGAAACTCAGTATCCAGTTGTACTCTTCCACCAATACCCATTTGATTTGGTTTTATGAGGCCATCTCTCCACATAGAGTCATAAGCCTTCTCAATATCAAAAAATACAATAACCATTACTTCTTTCATTTTAAATGTCTTTTCAGTTTCATTGCTCACTCTCACTAATGCATGCACTGTTGAGCGTCCTTTTCTGAAACCATACTGATTATTATTTAGCAACCCTTTATGTTCCAGAAAAAATGATAATCTATTTACAAATTTTTCTCCATCCATTTGCACATCTGTGATGTCAGTACAATAGGACTGTAATTATTTGGGTTTGCAGGATCTTTCCCCGGTTTGCTGAATGGCAGTATAACTGCGTCCTTCCACCTCCTGGGTATCTGTCCCTCTCTCCATATTTTATTAAAAGATTCAACATTACTTGTAATGTTACTTCCAGAAGCTGTCGAATCATTGAATAACAAAGCTGATCCTTTCCTGGAGACGTATTTCTTGTGCCTTCTAAGGCTGTTTTAACTTCTTTCATTCTTAATTCCATATCTAGTGTTGAACTACACTTCTTTTTCCTCCCAGATATTTTTATGTTTCCTTAGAACCTGCTGTCTCTTTTTCCTGTGCAGCTCATCAAAGTGATCACCACTGAGAATTGCAATTGCCCACACACACACACACACACTACTTCTGACCCTGTAACTAAACGATGTCCAGAGCAGTGCTGCAATTCCTACATGACTCTGGACAGTAGAGGAAGATCTGATTAAATATAACATCTTCCTTTACCGTCCAGATTCACCAGCGTGGGGTGCAGTGATACGCCTCGCAGCGTCTGCTCTGCCGGAAATAAAGAGGAAGAAGAAGAAGAAGAAGGGCAAAACGGACGAAGAAGTTCAGTAGGTGACGGTAATGCGCTTTTCAGCTGGTTTGCCAACCGCCAAAAACACCAAAGAAGAAGAAGAAGCAGAAACGAAAGAAGAAGAGGAAAAGAAGAAGAAGGAGATCGTCCTGTTGTCTCAGAGTAATCCTCTAAAAGTCTTCAGAGTTTCCTTCTCCTTCTTTGACTCTTGGATGAGTGTCAAATGTCCGGGTTTCAGGATCTTAAAGAGAGAGCAGGTTTGTTTTCTTTCTTCTTCTCTGGTCGTGTTTACTGTAGATGTAGCAGGTTAGCCTTTAGCTAACGTTCAGCTAGCTCAGACTGTTTGATGAATCAAAGGTCTGAGACTGAAGTTTACTCGCTCTTCCTTCTGATCCTCAGAGACCAGACAGTCTGATTTGAGGTTTTAGATGTCTGGAGCTGATTTGAACCAAATCTCAACATTAAAAGTAGAAAAACACTCTGAGTGCGCAGACCTCCGCCAGCGCCACAGTCCTCACAGATATTGGGATGTTCACCATAAATATTAGTCCTAGCTTGATTTCATCTAAATATTTAGATTCATTGACCTTGAAAACATACCTATAGCAATTGAATTCATAATGATATTTATTTTAGTTAAGTAGTTTTTCACGAAAATCGCACTTTTCGTCATGGTGGACTTACACCGATCCGAATCACTCCCATAATCAAATTATTTGTTCCTTGTCCAATTCATGAAAAATTATTTAAAACCAGTCCATAACTTTTTTAAATTATGTTGCTCACAGAGAAACAAACAAACAAACAGACTCCGCCAATAACACGACCTCCTTGTCAGAGGCAATCACATCAGGACTCACTCAGAACTACAGAAGTAAACTGATGCTGAACAAACCGGAGAGAAATACAACCTGTGTAGCGACAGCTTTCCTTCAGCAGGAAAAGGCCGCTGGGAGTTTTAAAGGAATACTACACCCAAACAACGATTTGGCCTCATTTTCTACTCACCCTCATGCTGAACAACACTGTGGAGTAGTTTTGGAACATCTAGGATGCAGCCGGAGATCTCGGGGGATACTCGCTGTCCACTGACATTGATATCATGACTTAGATACGAGCCCGAACGAACAGTGTTCTTAAAAGTCCACAAAAAGTCCACAAAAAGTCGGCAATATTCCTCCATACTGCTCGTGCGCTGTAATCCAAGTGTCCTGTGCGGGTCACGTCCACCATTTACTCGAAACGACATCATTTAGCACATGTATATCGCCTAAACAAGAAATCCCACATTCTGCTGTGAGCGACGGAGCTGTGGACAGACACAAGAGGGGTCAGCAGAATGTGGGATTTCTTGTGTTCTTGTTTCTTATTCTACGCTCCTAGTTATTGCAGAGTGCGCGTTCCTTTGGTTTGGTCAGCCGCGGCTCCCGTAGGCACCCGTAAGTGTATCATAGAAATGCGAAGTAGTACTGTTTAGGCTACAAACATGTGCTAAATGATGTCGTTTCGAGTAAATGGTGGACGTTACCCGCTCAAGACACTTGGATTACAGCGCACAAGCAGTATGGAGGAATATTGCCGACTTTTTGTGGACTTTTAAGGACTCTGTTTGTTCGGGCTCTGACCGAAGTCATGATATCAATATCAGTGGACAGCGAGGATCCCCACAGATCTCCGGCTGCATCCTAGATGTTCCAACACTACTCCACAGTGTTGTTCAGCATGAGGGTGAGTAGAAAATGAGGCCAAATAGTTGTTTGGGTGTAGTATTCCTTTAAGCTCTTCTCCATTTTGTAGAGCTTCCCCTCCCAGGTAAACTTTGGCTGTGGCTACCATAGTCATTGGTTTAGTGAAAAACATAGATACAATTTTTTTTAAATTAAGGCAAAGACATGAATCTAATAACCATTTCTGTAGCTCATTTAGGGCTGTTGACAGTTTAAGGGCTGCCTCCTCAGCACTTTTTGCTTGTGTAAAAATTACTGTATCATCAGCATACAAAATAGTGTCCACACTCTTGCCACCTGTTGGTAAATCATTAACGTAGAGAGAAAAAAGTAGGGGACCCAGAATTGATCCCTGAGGAACCCCTACTGTGTAATTTAGATATGGTGACTTGCTGTCACAGACTTGGACAGACTGCCTTCTGTCTGCAAGGTAAGAGTCAACCCATTTAAAGGTGTACTCAGCGATCTTCTAATCTTCTAATCAAATGCAGTATTTGTGAAATTCACCGTATGTCTCCTCTCCATCCACAAGATGTCACCACTGACAGCATGTTGAAAAAAAAATCTGGTCTCAATATACGGCCTTGACTCAGAATTTCAGCAGGTAAATACTGTGGCTCGGACCGAGTTATCAAAACAAAGTGAACCCCCCACATCCAGGGGGTGATCATACTCATGTGCAGATCAGACAGAGGGGGGAGGGGGAGTCGTAGTTTGCGTAGCGTGCGCAGTTAGCGTAAGAGAGAGATACAATAGTTGCGGTAGCAATGGCTGAAAACAGCCCAAAGAAAGAGGTCAGAGGAGTGAAAAGTGGAAAAGAAGGGCTATGACCAAAAGAGCAAAGACCCGGTTCAACATTGGTGTTGCTTTCCGACGGTGGAGGGAACTCCGCGAATTGAAAGACCTGAAAACGGACACGGATGTCGCCGTCCGTCTGCTGGATAGGTAAGCAACATTAGCTTTGTAGTGCTTCACGTAACAGTAGCAGCCGTCAGGCATTCATCTTATTGTATAATCTGCCAAAATGTACTGTTGTTGTGATGTTTTCAATATTGGCAGTTGAGTTGTCTGACCAGTCGGGGTTTCCTTAGCTACGTCAGCTACGCAGTTTCTACGGCCATTTCCATGACGATGCACGTCAATCAGCTTTCGGGAGGCGGGTCTAAATTCGAATATAAACAAACCCTCCGCTCATTTTCTCCCACATCGCTGACTACACCTTTAACTGGATGGTCACTAAAGTTAAAAGCATACAGTCTGGAAAGAAGTTTCACATGATTTACTGTGTCAAAGGCATGTTTAAAATCAATAAAGACAGCTGCTACACAACTATTTTTGTCTAAGTACGACTTAACCTTTCCAACAAACACACAGACAGCTGTTTCAGTTGAATGCTGGGCCCGAAATCCGAATTGCATGGGGTGCAGGCCCGGGCCACTGTTATTAAGATGTTCTGTAATCGATTTGACCTCCCACTTTTCAGGAATTTTTGAGATTGTTGGCAGAATGCTGATGGGCCAATAGTTAGCAGGGTCTGTTTTGTCCCCTGATTTATATATGGGAATTACTTTGGCCACCTTCCATTTCAGTGGAACAACTGCCTGTGTGACTGATAAATTAATCAGATGTGTGATGGGCTTTAGGGGGCAGGACTTGTGTTGTTTCAAAAAAGTGATATCTAAACCAAATTCATCCGTTGCCTTTGAATTTTTCATTTTGGAGATTATGTAAGACACATCAGTTTCTGAAACTCTTCTAAGATTGAACTCTGAGCCAAGTGTAGAATCGAGTACCGGAAGTTGAATTAATCATTTCCTTACAATAACTTGGGTGAGAGTCACAGGGAGTTGTAAATATTTGTGTGATGTCATTTATGGTTCTCTGAAAATAATCATTTAGTTTAGTTGCAAGGATAACAGGTTCAGAAACCAATTCATTGTCAAATTTAAGTTCAAGTTCTTTTACACTTCTTTCTAGTGATTGACCAGTTAATCGTTTTATATTGTCCCAAACAAGTTTACAGTTACCTTTTGCATTATCTATCACAGTCATGAAGAAGTTTGCTTTTGCCATTCTGAAAGTTTGAGTGACTTTATTTCTTGCTGATAAAGATTGAAATCCATCAGTTGTTAAACCTGACTGTGAAGATTTTTTAAGGAGTTTGTCCCGATAAATCATGAGTTGTTTACATTCCCTATTGATCCAGGGCAAAGAATATACTCGTTTTTTACAAAATGTTTTTCTTTGGAACTGTTTCAATGCAAAGTTAGTTGAAGAGTACATGAGATCACAGCATTTATTAACGCTAAGACAGGCCATCATTTCAGACCAGTCTAAGTTATTTAAGGATATAGCTACATTTTGTTCTTGACTTTTTGGTCTGAATGACCGCTTTGGATTACAGCTTTTGTGATTATGACGCCTTTTAGTAAGTTTTCTAGAAATAAAAATCGCATTATGGTCTGGTAGGCCAGTCAAAAAAATTGTGCGATTTTATTATTTTTTCTGGTTTGTTAGAGAACATCAGATCTATTTGCGTTCTAGAATTTTTTAAATTAAAATCACAGTTATTTAATAGGGCCTTGAGTTGTTCATAGAATTCAACCTTAGAAGAGGGTGGACGATAAATGCAGATCACAGAAAAGGACATTTCAGCAGACAGTGACACGTTAATACTAACACACTCAAGTATAATATCAACAGGCCAAAAAATTTGTGTACATTTTATAGCGTCCTTCACATATAACAAGACACCCCCTCCCTTCCCTAAATGTCTGTCCCTTCTAAAGTCATTAAAGCCGTGAAGTGTCACAAGTGCCTCTGGAGAGGAATGAGATAGCCACGTTTCGGTGAGCCCATGAAGTCAATATTAGAGTTTATGAGAAGATGTTCCAATTGTTCTTTTTTGAAGCCATGCTCCGTATATTCAGATGCCCCCCAAGCAGCCCCTTGTTTTTATATTGTACATCCCATAAGGTCCTAGCTTGATTGAGAGTCTGAAATATTTTAGTAGCACAGTGTTTCTTCAATACAGAGTTTCTAGGTTTAGGTGTGGATGTTGATCCTAGCTTACTAAATCCTGCAACATCAGAGTCACCTATACACAGCACTCCAGGCGTCACCAGTTTTTCTGTCACCTGGCAGATGGATACCCATCTGCCTGAGGTGGATGTTCAGCTGGCTGAGGTGGAGGCCCAGCCAGGAGTGGTGGAGGCTCATCTGCCTGAGGTGAAGGCCAGGCTAGCAGAGGTGGAGACCCAGCTAGCAGTGGTGGAGGCTCATCTGCCCAAGGTGGAGGCCAGGCTAGCAGTGGTGGAGGCTCATCTGCCCGAGGTGAAGGCCTGGCTAGCAGAGGTCGAGGCCCAGCTAGCAGTGGTGGAGGCTCATCTGCCCAAGGTGGAGGCCTGGCTAGCAGAGGTCGAGGCCCAGCTAGCAGTGGTGGAGGCTCATCTGCCCAAGGTGGAGGCCAGGCTAGAAAAAGTGGAGACCCAGCTAGCAGTGGTGAAGGCTCATCTGCCTGAGGTGAAGGCCTGGCTAGTAGAGGTCGAGGCCCAGCTAGCAGTGGAGGAAGCCAAGCTAGCATAGGTGGAGGCCCAGCTAGCAGAAGTGGGGGCACAGCTAGCAGTGGTGGAGGCCCAGCTAGCAGTGGAGGAGGCCCAGTTAGCATAAGAGAAGGCCCAGCTAGCCTTGGAGGAGGCCCAGCAAACAATGGAGGAGGCCCAGCTGCCCAAGGTAGAGGCCCAGCTAGCAAAGGTGTGAGCCTGTCTGCTCTAAGAGAGGGTTCAGTCAGTGGTTATGTTAGTCTAGCTAGCAGAGGTGGAGGCCCAGTTAGCAGTGGAGGAAGCCCAGGTAACATGGGTGGAAACCCAGCTAGCAGAGGTGAAGGCCTAGTTAGCAGTGGAGGAGGCCCAGGTAGCAGAGATGGAGGCCCAGCTAGCATTGATGTTAGCCTGGTTGCCTGACATGAGGACCCAGTTAGCAGTGATGTTGATCCAGCCAGCAGAGGTAGAGGCTCAGTTGGCACTGGTCCAGGGTTTAGTTCAACATCACCAGCTAAAAGAAGTATCAACAAGAGACTGAACGCACCCATGAATGGTCTGCCTGCAATTGCCTGTTCTTGCTCACGTGGTGGTGGCCTGGCATGACCCAATCCAGTACACTTGTAAAAAGCATGTGTTGACTCCATCTGGCTGGATACAAGGTTAAAGTGTCCCTTTTTCTTGGACATGTTGAACTTAATAAAAGAAAAAGAGTTATCCACACAACAAAGAAATACACTGATAGCACAATCCAGGGCTTTTTTTGCTCTCAGGAAGACTTTTTAAGCAAACACACAGGACCTGCCAAACTGTGTGTCTGCACCCCCTGCCATCTTGGATCAAAAAGTTGAAATCATTCTGCAGCTACTTCAACCGTACGATAATCCAATCAATGTTAAAGCTAGGGTCTACGATTTGAAACCGCAGCCTGCCCCCCCTTCCCTCACCTCTCCCCTCCGTGTTCCAAGATCCCGCCCCCAACTCGTGTCGCCCCATAAAGCCCCCTCGGACAGAGCTACGAGCGACTAGCACAATATATCAGCAGCAAACTCAATCAAAAACAGCTCAGCTCAACTGAAAGTATCAAACACGACAGACATCTCACTTATAACACACAGCAGTAGCCATTTCAACTGGACCGGCGGCAATGCGGGTCTGGCGCCGCCAGAGCGGAGCCGAGTGTGGGGGAGGATTCATCTTTCTCAGCCTGTCCTCCCCAGCTCAGCTTACAGTGCAAACGATTAGCGGCTAACAGGCTAACCCGCTCCCCTACAATTTATTAGCCCGTGCAGGCACAAACTAACCAGAGTTATTCAGCAGACATCTCCCACTGTAGTAAACAAAGCCATTACCTGATCAACCAGGGGCGAAACGGTCGATGCTGAAGGTCTGACGGCTGGCTGAGGCTATTCGTTAGCCGTTAGCCGTTAGCCCGCTAACAGGCCTCAACCCGCGGGCAGAGCTCCGTTGGGCCCTGCGGGAGAGGGAGGCGGCTTCGGTCTCGGCGCTAGGCTTTTCCGGCTCCATGATAGTTCAGTAGCTAACGCTGCTAGCTGCTCACTGGAGGTAGAGAGGACGGGACCATGGGCATGACGCTGCGTAGCGAGGGAGACGAGGATTGGATGGACTCACAGACCAACTCACGGACCAATCGATCCTCGCAGGTTCTTAGGTTTGATTGGTCAGCTAGTATGCAGCTTTTCAGCGGATATACTGAATGGATTTTTTTCGTTCTTTTTGGTCTTTATACTGTGTAGATAGGACCATAGGACCATAACAGCCTTATAAACGGTGTTATTAATATGTACAAAGCTTCCAAATCATAGACCATAGCTTTAAGTGTCCGTTGGGACCTGTATTGCTCATATTTCTTCCTTACTTCAGCCTTTTCCTTCAAACTTTTACGTTTCCTTCTCTTCGATGTGGAGGGTAACAAAAGCAGCCCCCCAGCTCAATGATGCTTCAGTAGCTAATGCTGCTAGCTGATCACTGGTACATGAGAGAGGTACTGGGGAGGAGGCGGGACCATGGGCAAGACGCTGCCTAGCAGGGGAGACAGGGGATTGGATGGACTCACGGACCAATTGGTCAACTATTGGTCAACTATTATGCTGCTTTGCAGCGGATATACTGAATGGATTTTTTTCATTCTTTTTGGTCTTTATAATGCCTAGATAGGACCATAACAGCCTTATAAATGGTGTTATTAAGATGTACAAAGCTTCCAAATTGTACTCCATAGCTTTAAGAGATCATGTTGAAACTTGAGCACTTCAAACCTTGTGGACTGTTGGGGATAAAAACAGTCACTTTAAGTAAAATTTTCTCAGTTATTTGACCATAACTTTTCTTGTATTGCAGCAAATTGAATGAATTTTGTCCAGAAAACTTATTTTTACATACATTATGTAAATACGATTTCAATTTTTTCAAAAGGTCAAATGATCACTGTGGACAAATTTACTATACACTCGTGCTGTTATGGCTGTTTTCAGCCACTATACGTTTAACTGCTCTAAAAAATATCAAATCAATTTTTTTCTTTACTTTGTTGCTTATATATCTTCATTCACTTCTGCCATGCTTAGAACTACCAAGCATCGGAAAATTAATAAAACATTTAACCTCTTAATGGCCATTTAAAGAAATATGAATCAAAGAAATGGGATGGATGATGGGAAGGGAACAGCATCAAATGACTTATTTTTCAATATAAAACATGATCAGAGACAGGACATTTTTTACGTGGGATTATAGTCTTAGATATGTCAAAGATTAGTAGCATCATTGATTTTTAATCATTTTTCATTTATTTTGTAGTATCAGTTTTTTTCAAAAAAATTATGCATTTACTGCCATGGCTGTTTTCAAGCCACTATACTTTTAACTGCTCTAAAAACATATCAGATCAATATTTTTTTGGTTAAATTTCCTAATCCACTTCTGCCCTGCTCAAAACTACCAAGCATTCAGCAAAAAAAAATAAAACCCTTTTAAGGGCTGTTTCAAGAAATAAGGTCTCTTATCATGGGTAAAACATGAATCAACCCATTTTCAATATAAAAAATATAAAGAAGTTTTATGTGTCTTTAAGATGTTAAGATTTGTCATTTATTTTTCAATGCTTGGTAGTTTTGGGCAGGGCAGAAGTGGATTAAGAGATTTATGTAAAAAAGTAGAAAAAATATTGATCTGATATGTTTTAAGAGCAGTCAAAAAGGTTAGTGGCTGAAAACAGCCATAACAGTAACAGTGTAACTTTTTGTTTTAAATCTGATGCTACACAAAAAATAAAAAGACATAAAAGTCAATGATGTCACTAATCTTTGACATATCAGAGACCATGATACCCTGTAAAAAATCTCGGGTCTCTGATGACTTTTTATATAGAAAATAGGTCATTTCGTGTTTAACCCTCCCGTAATCAGTGGCGTTCTTTGTTAAATTGCCCTTAAGGTGTTCAGTTTTGTTATTTATTTTTCAATGCTTGGTAGTTTTGAGCAGGGCAGAAGTGGAGTAAGAGGTTTATGTGAAAAAAGTAGAAAAAAATATTGATCTGATATGTTTTTAGAGCAGTCAAAAAAGATAGTGGCTGAAAACAGCCATCCCAGTTCCTGTGTATAGTATACTTTAACAGTCTACAAGCAGGGGCGTGCTGGGGCGTCTTTTCAGCCCGGGACTTTATGATTTTTACCGGCCCTCATGTAGTCGACAAGTTAGCTCAATGAGTAGCGCGAATACCTTATGTGTCAAAGGTTGTGAGATCGACTCCTCCTGTAGGTTAGATTAGGTTTTCATTTGGGCTACGGTCGAATAGTAATAATCTCAGCCAGATGCATCTCCATAGTCAAAACACTTGTTGTACACACACTGTTGATAATATTTACCACTGTATATACATATGCCACACACATTTTTACTCACACGAACATAAAATTATACTGATGCGCCGATTTGGACTGCTAACAACTCAGGGGTGTTCAGTGTATACAGCCTTCGGTTACAATGAATGAAATTATGTGCTGGCAATGTGCTCAAGCTTGAGCAGAGTGTTTTTTAGCAAATCAATAAAATATTTGCCAGTGAACTTTTCACAGTTAGCTATACCAACCAAACGTTCATGAACTCTGTCTGTCACCAGTGTTGGGAGTAACAGCGTTAGAAATAACAACGTTACTAACGCCGTTATGTTTTCCCAGTAACGGGTAATCTAAGTAATTACTTTTCCATATGTTACAACGCCGTTACTGTTACTGACAGTGAAGGATGGCTGTTACTTTGCACCAATGTTTAGCAGCTGTTATCCAACCTGCCTAACCCCCAAAGTCCACGGCACGCAAAAGGGCCGTGTCGCGGTCTTGCTCTGACAGACTACCCCACTGAAAGATGTGCGCCGAGGAGCGCCGCGGCGCTGTAAGGGGAGGGCTGATCCCTGGAAAGCCACAGGCTCTCATGAGAATAGCGATGTCGCACGCCCATAAAGCATGTTATGGACTGAGAAAAGAAATGAATAACACCTCACTTTGCTTCCCTACGGTCCTTTTGCTGTTTTCAACCACACAGCTTTGTGGTTTATTCAACTTCTATCTGCCTATATCCTATATCCTTGTATCCTTGTTTGGTATCAAGTATACAATGTTATATATTTCTGTACCTCTGCGATCCACTTTTCTTCATCCATGGTGTCGTGTTGTCTCTTGGACCCTCTGACGGACTGCTGACCTGATGCTCGTGCCTCCGGTTTTTGACATAGTGACAAAGAAATTTACGTTCAAGAGTCCGCGCATTGTGTTTTATTCTAAAAACTTCTGGATACTCCACACATTGTCTTCCTGTCTGGTGCTATCTTAACAACAGTGAATTTACGAGGTTTGGAAGCAGCCACGCAGAAAATCGCAGGCGCTTCACCAGTGCAGCACATCACAGTGCCCTTGCAAAGGTACTGTGGAGCACTTCACTCCCATTCCAGTCTATCAGGCAAATTCCCCTGCACACGCTGTGGTGCGTCGGCACTGTGTTGGAGAACTGATGATGTCAGATCTGCTGCAGCAGGTAACAACAAGGAAGGACTCAAAGACGGAGACAAACAGTTCAAGCAGCAAAAGCTTTTTCAAAAAAGTAACACATCAGTTAATTTACCTGGTAACTAATCACATTTATGAAGGAGTAATTCCGTTAGTAACTCAGTTACTTTTTTGGGGAAGTAACTGGTAACGACTAGTAACTAAACTAAATACTTTTTTAAAGTAACATGCCCAACACTGTCAGTCACATGTTAGTGTGTGGTTCAGTAAGACACTTCACCCCAGTGTGCTCCCACTATGTTGATACATTTAAAGTGGGTATGAAAGGGCTGATGTGGCCTGTGGTGTAAAACTGCTTTGAGTAGTCAGAAAGACAAGGAAAGTTCTTTTTATGATCCAGTCTATTTACCAGTCTCTGAAAATTCAGTGCTTCTGTATTTTACAGGTTTGTGAGGAGGTCCAGCAGCCTTGAGAGAGTAAAGAGGAGGTTCCTTCAGAGCAGCAGGAGAGGAGCTCCAGTCTGAACAAGAAGATGACTGAGCCTCTGCACATTAAAGAGGAACCAGAGGAACCCTGGAGCAGTCAGGAGGGGGAGCAGCTTCAAGGACCAGAGGAGGATGATATCAAATTCACTTTTGCTCCTGTCCTCGTGAAGGGTGATGATGATGGAGAGAAATCTGAGTTCTCACAGCTCAATGAAATTAAAATTGAAGAGATGGAGAGAGGAGCTGATGGAGAGGAATGTGGACCAGAGGCCGTCAGATACTCTGACCACCAGAGAGATGCACAGTCAGAGGCTGGAGATTGTTCTGAACCAGAGACTGATGACAGTGCTGATTGGAGGGAAGTGGCAGAACAAAAATCACAAAGCTGCTCTGAACGTGGTAAAAAAATGAAACTTAAAGAGTCTCTTGAATTAACACACACAGCAAGGAAATCCTTCAGCTGCTCACAGTGTGATAAAAGTTATAGACACAAAGGTGATTTGACAAAGCATATGAGAATTCACACTGGAGAGAAACCCTACAGCTGCACTCAGTGTGGTAAACATTTTAGACAAAGAGGTCATCTGGTTGACCATATGAATGTTCATGCTGGAGAGACACCATTCAGCTGCTCACAATGTGGTAAAAGTTTTAAATGGAAAATCAGTCTGACAAGGCATATGAGAATTCACACTGGAGAGAAACCCTACAGCTGCACTCAGTGTGGTAAACGTTTTAGAGCAAAAGATCATCTGGTTGGGCATATTACAATTCACAGTGGAGAGAAACCCTACAGCTGCTCACAGTGTGATAGAAGGTTTAGAGAAAAACGTAATCTAGATAATCATATTAAAGTTCACACTGGAGAGAAACCCTACAGCTGCTCACAGTGTGATAGAAGGTTTAGAGAAAAACGTAATCTAAATAATCATACTAAAGTTCACACTGGAGAGAAACCCTACAGCTGCTCTCAGTGTGGTAAACATTTTAGACGAAGAAACAGTATGACTGACCATATGAGAGTTCACACTGGAGAGGAACCCTACAGCTGCTCACAGTGTGATAGAAGGTTTAAATGGAAAAAAAGTCTGACAAAGCATATGAGGGTTCACACTGGAGAGAATCCTACAGCTGCACTCAGTGTGGTAAACATTTTAGAGCAAAAGTTAGTCTGATTGGTCATATGAAAGTTCACAATGGAGAGAAACAATTCAGCTGCTCACATTGTGGTAAAAGTTTTAGACACAAAGGTAGTCTGACAAGGCATGTGAGCATTCACACTGGAGAGAAACCCTACAGCTGCTGCTGTGATAGAAGGTTTAGTCAAAGAGTGACTTTGTCTAGACATATGAGAGTCCATTTTAAAGTCAGAGCTAAAGCTGAAATAAAATCTGAAGTGAACCGTCCTCATGGCTCCAAAGAGATCAGTCAATCAAACCCTATTTGCATAGTACTTATCATAAATGTTTTTGTGCCAAGTGCTGGACAAAGAAATAGACAGCATAAATTAAAATAAATAAGTTTAAAATAGCATACAATGAACAACACAACCCACCACCACCCTAATAATCCACATACAGCACATTCACGAGTAAAGACCACACCACCAACAGGATGAAGTTGACAATTATTTATTGCGTACAGTGGCTGACAAACAACATAGTAGGTACGTGAAGGGGATAACGGTTTGGGGAAACTTCATGGGGAATTAGCCGTAGCTCCCGGGCACGATGAACCCCATCTTTAAGGCCCTGAGGAAGGAAGAAAGAAGTTATAAATAAGGGGAGGGAGGGAATGGTGCATCAAGTGTGTGAAACTAAAAAGGGAAATTGTGGATTAGAAATTATAGGAACACAGGAAGAGGCGTGGTTGAGGTGTGGTCCTGCTCCTGAAATTCTGCTTAAAGCTCCACCACACTCACACACATACAAAGACATGAGGAAGAGATTCTGATGATGATGAAAACTTATTTTGAACTTATATGGAAAACGTACAAATTATTACATCTATTCAAATCCAACAAAATAAAATCTAGACGTACGCAAAGTCAAATAGCTATTACAGCATTTTTTTCTACTCTCATTTATCTTTGCAAATAAAAAATGACAGATTCAGTTTGAAAAGGGTGTAGAAAGAAGTAACAAACTTATCTAGTCCCATCCTTTATTCCTTTTCATAATGTCTTACCTAAGTTTACCCTGAAGCCTCTTCAGGTCAAAGCCAAAAATATATTTAGCAAATAAAAGCAACAAAAAGCTTAGACAAATATTAACAAAGAAACTTTCAAAACAAAGACAATAGTGAGATGTCACTGCATACACAGTATACATGATGTTACTGATTTACTCTTTGTTTTTCCATTCTGAATGTGTTTAATGTTTTAGTTTTATAGATGTATTTTAACCTACCTATTGATTTACATGATTTCAGTTCATCACTGCAGCTGTTCCATAATGTAACTCTTGTAACTGAGACACAGCAAGTTTCATATTACATTGTTTATAGAATGAAGTAGAACAATATACTCACCCAGAAGGCTTTCCTGATCCAAACAGTGCTTCGGGAGATATTTAGATCCAAAATCGAGCGGCGGATATCCGTACAAACGTAGCACAATAGGGCATGCATAGTGCCGCTCCTAAAACTGCATTAATCGTCCATAAAGTCACTATTTATTATTTCACCAATATTCCATCATGATCCACTCGCGTTACTCCTCCATTACAGTCTGTGTCACTCCAGACATATCTTTGAGCCTCTGCTGACCTCTGAGCTGACGAAGAAGACCGGGTGCCTCTGCACATGCGCAGTACGGCTCATTGTTCCAGGGGCAAACGCCGGCTTCACAACGACTTTCTTCCTCCAGTTTTGAAGTTTTTCAGTTCTTTTATTTCATCTATCAAGTTCATTATAATCTTCTGTTGTTTTGTAATATCAGGAATCTCTTCTGACGCAAAATTAAGAGATTTCTTGATTTTTTCAACTTAGTCTTCTGTAATTGTGCTCACCTTCTTTGGCCCCATCTCACCCCGTTGAGTGGTGCTGTAGGGGCCTGGTGGCTCCTGCCTCTAACAGAAAACTGAGTAAGAGGACTGAGGAAGCACCATCTTCAATTAACAATGAGGAAACACTGGAGCTAAGAGTAATATAACAATAAAAAATACTAATAAGAAAAGGGATTATGATGAATAAATAAACATACTAAATAAAATAAATAGGTAAATGAAATACAATCTTCAATTGGGTTGGTTAATTTGAAAAACTAGCATGAAATTGAATGTAGCATCTCCTCAGGACTCTGTCTAGCCCCTCCCACCCCTCCTCCAAAAATCAAAATTTTAGATTTCTTGTACACTTGTCTTAAAATGTGAGGGATACTGGAGCTTGGTTGGGGATGTGGGACGACTTCCTTTCAAAGACAAAACTTGAAAGGAAGCATTCTCCAGCGGACTCTGATCCCTCCCAGCGCGGCTACACGCACTGAGTCTGTGCACGCCGGGAAAATGTACATGCAGGAGGTGGGGAGAAAGGCGACAGGATTTGCTTGGTTTAAAAGGTGTCAAGGCATGATTACTGGATGCTGTTTTCCCTGTTTTACTCCTGCTGTAGATAGCTGATATTTTTTGCTCTGTTTTAAGATAAGATAAGATAATCCTTTATTGATCCCCAGAGGGGAAATTCAGATGTTGCAGCAGTACAGGGCAAGTACAAGGGTAGCAGAATGCATTGGAAGAAAAAAATAAAATAGTTTCGGACAAAGCAAGGGTGACATGAAATAAACAAAACAAAATTGAGAGCAATGACCATACAGTAGCAGCAACAGTACGAGTTATTCACAGTAGTGGATAATGTAATTCAGGGCAACTGAGCTATGCAGAGCAGTGCAGAGAAGGCAAAAAAGTGACAGTGATTTTAAAGTGACAGTATGAAGGGTATAACAGGAGTTATATACAGTAATTACAGTTATTACAGTGCAACAGAGTATCAACAGTATTGACAGTGCATTGACAGTGTGACAGTGCAGTTGTACACAAAATATATTAAATATTAAAATGCAGAGCAGTGTAATTAATTGTCATAAACATTGATTTGTACCGGGGAGGTCAGTGCAGTGATGCTCTGTGGCCTCTGCTGCTGTTCAATAGTCTGATGGCGGTGGGCACAAAGGAGCGCCTGAAGCGCTCAGTTCTGCTTCTGGGTGGGATGATGCGCTGGCTGAACGAGCTGCCCATGTCCCACAGCTCATTGTGGAGAGGGTGAGAGGGGTTGTCCATGATCGCCCTGATTTTGTCCATAATCCTCGTCTCTGCCACGGTCTCCAGAGTGTCCAGTCGAAGGCCCACAACAGAACGGGCCTTTTTTACCAGTTTGTTAAGCCTGTTGACCTCACCAGTCTTGATGCCACCCCACCAGCACACCACAGCAAGGAGGAGTGTGCTGGCCACCAGAGACTGGTAGAAGGTCTTCAGGAGCCTGCTGCAGACGCCAAACGACCTGAGTCTCCTCAGGAAGAACAGCCTGCTCTGTCCTTTCCTGAAGAGGGCATCTGTGTTGTGGGACCAGTCCAGTTTATTGTTGATAGAACACATTAAGTACACATTATGAATTGATTGCCATCCAGTCATAAAGACCATTTAACCAGTATTACAAAAAGTGTTTCTTAATCAGATTACCAACCCCAGCTTTAAATAATAAAATGGTAAAATGAGATAAATATGTACTGAAGTTAGATAGTGTGAAGAAAATCAATGAACCAATAAAATTACAAACAATAAATCTGAGCTGAAATTGAAAAACAAACCGATGAAGGTGATTAATATGAACAAAGAAAGATTAAACAATAATGATAGATATAATTGTCTAAAAGTGAGACTTAAAAGGTAGGTCTTGAGTCTGCTTTTAAAAATATGAACTGTAGGTGCTGCTCTCAGGTCTGCAGGTAGACTATTCTACAGAAGAGGGCCGTAGTCTTGAAATGATGCTTCACCGTTAAGTTCTAACTTTGGGAAATATCAAAAGACCACTACCTGAAGACCTGAGAGCTCTACTGGGTTTATAGGGTAAAAGCAGATTGGATAAGTAAAAAAGAGTAAGACCATTCAGGGATTAAAACCTTAAAATCAATTCTAAAATATAACAGAGACCCTTCAGCAGTAACATTAGAGCAGAGGACTCTCTTGATTTTCCTATTAAACAGGACGGAGGTCAATCTTTCTGTCACAGCCAAAGTGATGAAAACAGGGGCAGGAGCACATGGAGAGGACTCTGGAGGACCTGAATCTGTCAAGGACTTAGGACGGCATTAATTGGTGTAGTTTTCATGAGTCCTGTGCATATTCTTAAAGCCCTAAATTGTAATCTATCTATTTTTGTATTTTTGTAGGGTAGTTTTTGCTGCTGGTCTCTATATTATACAGCCATAGTCTATTGCTCAAACAACTCAACTTTATTTATAAAGCACTATAAAAACAACCACAGTTGAAACAAAGTGTTGTACACAAATAGAACGGATAAAATAAAAAAGATATAAATACTAATACAATTGTTTCAATGTTTTTTAAAAACCCAATTTAAAAACAGCAGAAACAATAAGTAAAAGCAAACCATCAAACACTAAAACAGGGGCCGAGTCTCATGCAGGGTCAAAAGCCAAGGAATAAAAATGGGTTTTAAGACGAGTTTTAAAAATGGACAGTGAGGAGCTTTGTCTGATATGGACGGGAAGCTCGTTCCACAATTTGGGGGTCGCCACAGAAAAAGCTCTATCCCCTCTGAGCTTTCGTTTGAACCTCGGTACCTCCAGGAGCAGCTGATCAGCTGACCTGAGGCACCGAGCAGGAGCGTAGGGGTGAAGAAGCTCAGAGAGGTAAGATGGAGCCAGACCATATAAAGATTTAAAAACAAATAAAAGAATCTTAAAACGAACTCTAAAATGCACAGGCAGCCAGTGGAGGGAGGCCAGGATGGGAGTAATGTGCTCCCTCTTACGTGCTCCAGTTAAGAGGCGAGCAGCTGTGTTTTGCACCAACTGGAGACGTAAGAGGGAGGACTGGCTAACACCAAAATAAAGTGCGTTACAGTAATCCAGCCGAGATGTAATAAAGGCATGGATTACTGTTTCAGAGTGCTGTTGTGCAAGAAAGGGCTTCACCTTTGCCAGCTGCCCAATGTGAAAAAAGCTGGACTTTACCACAGTGCTAATTTGCTTTTCCAATTTAAAATCACTGTCCATCTTAAAACCCAAGTTTGAGACTGTTGTCTTAAAATGAATAGCTAAAGGACCCAAATCTAAAGGAGGGGATTCGCAAGGGCCACTAGGACCAAACACCATCACTTCTGTTTTTTTCTCATTAAAATGTAAAAAGTTCAAAGCCATCCAGGCTTTGATGTCTTCGAGACATGCAAGAAGTGGTGTGAGGGAGAAAGCACCATCCTTCTTCAGTGGCACATAGATCTGGCTATCGTCAGCATAGCAATGGAAAGAGATGCCATGCTTTCTCAAGATGGAGCCCAGAGGCAGTAATTACAATGAAAACAGCAGGGGCCTCAAAATCGACCCCTGTGGAACCCCATACAGCAGTGGAGCAGAGCTGGACTCTGAATCTCCAAGGCTCTCATTGTTCTGTCTGCTAGATATTACCTCAACCACTCCAAAGCAGTACCACGAATACCTACGAGGCTATGTAGCCGAGCCACTAAGGTATCGTGGTCCACTGTGTCAAAGGCCGAGGACAGGTCCAACAGAACCAGAACTAGGTGATCTATTGCATCAGTTGCCAGGAGAATATCATTACAAACTCTCAATAAGGCTGACTCTGTGCTGTGGAGAGTTTTAAAACTAGACTGGAAGACCTCCAGGACACCATGCTCATCCAGAAAAGACTTAAGCTGTGCATATATAACTTTCTCTAAGATTTTTGAGAGAAAAGGAAGCTTGGAGACGGGCCTAAAATTGGCCAGCACAGTGCAATCAAGGCCTGATCTTTTAAGTAGCGGCTGCACCACTGCATGTTTAAAGCTTAGTGGAACAACACCACAAGACAAACTGCTGTTCATAATAGCAAGAGCAGACTGCCCTATACTAGGGAAAACCTCCTTAAACAGCCTAGGAGGGATGACATCACAGGGAGAACCTGATGGCTTAATATGGCCAACCAGATCTTCTAAATCTGCCAAAGAGACTGGCTCAAACCTTGCAAGGACTGCAGAACAAGCACCTCATCAGGGCTTTAAATATGTCCAGCAGAGCTTGTTTGTCTGTGCCTCAGTTGCATCTGGCAACAGCTCGTAACAGATTTATCACTTTTTTAAACTTTGTTTCTTGATGTTTGATATGGGTTTTCCATTTGTATGTATTGTCCAACCAAAGGCCAAGGTATTGAAACTCTGATACTTTCTGCAGTGGTTGAACACACAGTGTTATATTTACATTACTGGCACTCCTTTTATTTGTTATTATCATGTGTCAGGATTTGCTTACTGAAAGCTTGAAGCCCCAATTATATGACCCCCTTCCTGAACTGCACTTGTAATATTTCTAATAACATGAGTGACACTTCTGCTTCTCATCAATATGGCACAATCATCCACATAAAGGGCTGAATTAATACTCCCATTTAGTTTGGAAAAAATATTAATCATGACATTAAACAACAGTGGACTAATGACTTCCCTGGGGAATCCCATTTTCTACCTCTAAATCCCAGGACAACGCTCTTCCTGCTTTAACTTTAATTTTCCTGCCTGTCAGAAACTCATTATCCAGTTATACCCTTCCACCAATACCCATTTGATTTAGTTTTATGAGGCCATCTCTCCACATAGAGTCATAAGCCTTCTCAACATCAAAAATACAATAACCATTACTTCTTTCATTTTAAATTTTTTTTTTTTTAGTTTCATTGCTCACTCTCACTAATGCATCCACAGTTGAGTGTCCTTTTCTGAAACCATACTGATTATTATTTAGGAACCCTTTATGTTCAAGAAATAATGATAATCTATTTGCAAATTCTTCTCCATCCATTTGCACATCTGTGATGTCAATGCAATAGGCCTGTAATTATTTGGGTTTGCAGGATCTTTCCCCGGTTTGCTGAATGGCAGTAACTTCAGCACCTCCTGGGTATCTGTCCCTCTCTCCATATTTTATTAAAAGATTCAACATTACTTGTAATGTTACTTCCAGAAGCTGACGAATCATTGAATAACAAAGCTGATCCTTTCCTGGAGCCGTATTTCTTGTGCCTTGTAAGGTAGTTTTAACTTCTCCCATTCTTAATTCCATATCTAGTGTTGAACTACACTTCTCTTTCCTCCCAGATATTTTTATGTTTCCTTAGAACCTGCTGTCTCTTTTTCCTGTGAAGCTCATCAAAGTGATCACCACTGTGAATTGCAATTGCCCACACACACACACACTACTTCTCACCCTGTAACTAAACGATGTCCAGAGCAGTGCTGCAATTCCTACATGACTCTGGACAGTAGAGGAAGATCTGATTAAATATAAGATCTTCCTTTACTGTCCAGCTTCACCAGCGTATCACCAGTGGGGGGCAGTGATACGCCTCGCAGCGTCTGCTCTGCCGCAAACGAAGAAGAAGAAGAAGGAAAAACGGAAGAAGAAGACCAAAAAGAAGAAGAAAGAGATCGTCCTGTTGTCTCAAAGTAATCCTCTAAAAATCTTCAGAGTTTTCTTCTCCTTCTTTGACTCTTGGACGAGTGTCAAATGTCCGGGTTTCAGGATCTTAAAGAGAGAGCAGGTTTGTTTTCTTTCTTCTTCGCTGATCGTGTTTACTGTAGATGTAGCAGGTTAGCCTTTAGCTAACGTTCAGCTAGCTCAGACTGTTTGATGAATCAAAGGTCTGAGACTGAAGTTTACTCGCTCTTCCTTCTAATCCTCAGAGACCAGACAGTCTGATTTGAGGTTTTAGATGTCTGGAGCTGATTTGAACCAAATCTCAACATCAAAAGTAGAAAAACACTCTGAGAGCGCAGACCTCCGCCAGCACCACAGTCCTCACCAATATTGGGATTTTTCACCATAAATATTAGTCCTCGCTTAATTTCATCTAAATATTTAGATTCCTCGACCATGAAAACATACCAATAGCATTTGGATTCATCATGATATTTATTTTAGTTCAGTAGTTATTAACAAAAATCGCATTTTTCATCATGGCGGTTTTACACCGATCCCGATCACTCCCGAAATCTAATCATTTGTTCCTTGTCCCAATCTGGACATTTCCTGAAAATTTATTTACAACTAGTCCATAACTTTTTTTGTGAAAACAGGCCCACTTGCAAAGTATTCACATAGTGATAGTAGTATTTTAAAAGAGTTCTATCTTAATCAACTTTTAGCATTTTATTACCTTTGTCATATCCTATCATGGTTTTATTTATTTACCTATTTAACCAGTCAGTTTAGTTTTAGCTCATGTATTTCCTCATTTTCAATTCAAGATAGCGTTTCCTCAGTCCTCTGTAGATTTCTATAGAGTCCTGGCTTACAGTCCTTGTGTGTGTGTGTGTGTGTGTGTGTGTGTGGGGGTGGGGGGGGTGGGGGGGGGTTACATGATTTTGCGTGTGAGTGGCTGTCTGTGTTAAATATGGGGTGGGAGGGTAGGTGGGACCCTCTATTTTAATCTGTATCTCTCTGATCTGCTTGTTTATTTTAATGTACAGCACTTTGTGATACATCTTTTGTATGGAAAGTGCTTTATAAATAAAGTTTGATTGATTGATTGATATTGTTTTGCTGATATTAATTAGCATGCTGGTAATTTTTGCACTTTCAGCTTTCAACATTTCAACTTCATTTGGTTTTAGGAGAGTAAAATGGCTCAGCTTTCATCAATCTCTGTGATTGCCGACCGCCCTATAAGAGGCAGTGTTGGTTGGATTTCAAATCTACCACAAGCCAGTGAACATCTCCAATGAGATCAACCACAAATCCTGCACCATTCGATCTGTAGCATTTGGTTAGTTCACTGTCATCCAGTGTAGGAGAATATCTCTTCTGCTTCTTCCATCTGCCATTTTGTCCTCTGCTTAGGGAACTCCTAAGTCGTTTAAAGTCCTCTTCCCTGCTCTTAACAGATCTCAACTTAAGAGCTCTTTTAAGAGCTGGGATTCTTTAGGAATAGCTTTTGTGTTTACTAGGATCTACTGTTCACTTTTCAGGAAAATTCTGAGGAAAAAAATTGTTTCAAGTATTTTCTATAATTTCACCACTAGGAGCAGCTCTGCACTAAGAGGAATACTGACCCTGATATTTAATATAGAGCTGAGAAGATGGGCTGATTGGATAGTTTTACAACACGTTACAAGATATTCCGATGTATTCAAATGTTGTAAATGGGTCAAAATATCCCAGTTTGTCCCTCAGTTTAAAATATTTTTTTTTTTGATTCAGGACAACATCAGGAACTCAAAACAGTGTTTTCATAAAGTACAGTTAGGTCAGTCCATTGAAACTCAACCAAGTTCCAGAAATCATTCTACATCACTGTAAAGCCAAAACATAAAAAGACATTTAATGTTGTTTAATTATTGGTTGATTAGTTTATTTTTTAAGAAAATGATGGTAGTACTGGAGAGCTCCTTTATAGTTTTTGCTGCTGCGAAGAAAGACGGCAGAGTAGAGAAGGGGAGAGAGAGAGAAGCATGAGCAGGTGAGCTGTATGCTGCTGAATTAGACAGGCAGGTCAGAGCTGCAGGGGAATGTGCAGCAGGAGCAAAAAGGAGACTCCAGAGGCACCAGTGGTCAGTTAATCTGTTTTGTTTAGTAAATGGAGGTTGATAAAGGCCCAATATGTATGATTCCGTTTATTCTGCTCTCTAGTTCCCTCTGTGGTCGCTGGGTGTAACTGCACTGTCGTAAAACCGAGCGCCGCACAACAGGCGTGCATTTGTTGACATAAAGAGGAAGAAGCAGCGAGCCGAAAGGACCTCCAGAGACATATAAACCATGTGGACTGATAAGGTACAGTCTGAGCATGTTTCTTTCCTAATATATCATTTTTCAAGCATTAGCAGTCAGTAGTTAGCTCAGCGTTTGCATGTGTATTCTGTAACTTTGACCGTAGCTTTTAGGCTGGGGCGAGTGGCTGATGTATAATGGCTACCCAGGAGGGACTCGAGTCGTTTGTTACCCGCTAATAGAGAAAACTTTACGTGTTACAAACTTTGTGAGCTAAGTTTAGGCCCTCTGAGACATGACTGTGGTAGGATGACTCTATGCTCTCTGCAAAGCTGCTAAATATGAGACAAAGAAAACGCTGAAAATGACAGAGCAGAGTGATGACACAGCTGAGCTAGACCATCATCTACAGTTTATGAAACACGTAAAGAATAAACTTCATCAGCTGTGAAAAACTTTAACACGTACGAGTTAGACAGTGGGCATTTGGCAAAAAGTTACGCTGTAACGTTACGTCTGTTCATTTGTGTAATTTTCTGCATCCATGTGTATGTTCGATATAGGACTGAGACTACATTTCAGACCCCTGAGAAGTTAGAGGATCAGGAGAGTCGTGCAAAGAAGAAGAATCAGAGATGTGGAGGTCTGGAGGAGCAGCAGTGTTTTGGGCAGAGAGAGATCCAGCTGACCAGAGGACACCTTCTAATGTGTTTCTGTTATGATGTGCAAAACTCAGATATAATACTGTGTCACTCATTTGTATTAACATTATTAAAGTATATTTAACTTAAACTGCAGACCTACTCATTTCAATAACAAAAAACTTTATTTGTTCACAAAAGGCAGCTCAAATCTTGGGAGCAAATTGGTTCAGGACGTTGAATATGGAGTTATTAGGAAATAGGATAACTACACTGAAATGCAAATAGAAAACTTGACACTGGAGTATTCAGTGCTAGTTGTTAATTTGAGCACATTTTAATAGTTTAATTTAGTAAAAATATTCTGAATATTTACTCACATGATGTAAAGCAAAATTTTCTGGTTTATGATATTTGCTGTAGTGCAAAATAAAACTACCATTGTACAATTAGAATAAATACAGAAAAAATGAGGTGATAGTAAAACTGAGTATAAGGCTAAAATAATACGAGATAAAGATCGAATTGGCAAATATAAAAATGCCTGAAAGGCAAGGAAAAAAGTGCTGGGACACTGAATATCAACTTATAGAAGCATGTAGAAATGTTTTTATTCAGAGTAAATATGCAGGATATCAGACATGATTGAAGAATATTCTCTTGTGTAAATACTTCAGTGTTTGCTAACTTGCAAAATAAAACTGCCCAAAATCTCCCCCTTATTGACTGTATTATACAGAGAAAGAGCTGAAGTGGAAATGAAAGAACTGGCAGCAGGTTTCTGGGATCACTGAAGGCTCGGTCCATTTTGAATCCTCATCAGAATAACGGCTTTCTGAAGGTCGTGATGTAACTGTGTTCTTCTGTGTCTTTAAAATCCTATAAACTCCAGCTCTGGGGTAGTTTTGATTGTAGTTCTGTTGATACCTGGAAAGAGAAAAGCAATTTATTTTACAGTTTTTAATTTCACATCTGTTTAGTTTGTAGTTGTGACAGTCTGTCTCATTGAAGGGCAGTTAATGAAACAAATTCTAATATACAGTGAGCAGAAGAGAAACGATGGCCATATTAACCCAAGAAAAACAGCTTTGAGTGATTCCTTCAGTAAAATGAGTGAGTTCTGCACATAAAATGTAGTGAAATACCAAGTATTTTGAGTATAATTTGTGGTGTATGAAGATTAGATGGATTGTAATGAGTAAACCTGTTTGTTATTTCACCATGAAAGAATAAAATCATTATGAATTCACCTAAATAAAAAAGTCGGGCACATTGTTACTGTAAATATGACAGGTATAGAAGAGAGATCAGAAATAATGTACAGTATTTATTACACTATTTGATTTATAGGTTAACAGAAGCACTCTGCATTGTACCTAATTATTATTTAATACAGACTATAATCTTCACACAGTTCTTTTTTAACTATTTGGATAGATCAAGCACACAAAGGTTCATTAATGACAGTAAATGGTGAAACTATAATCAGAAACTTTGAGCCCTGCAGACATTTCAGAAAACATACCTCCTGTTTTCTGACTCCTGTGGTGGTTTTAGTGTCTCCTGTCTGAAGCTGATGCTGATACCTGAGCTGAGACCTGAAATAAATACTGAGGTCAGTGCCGCAGTGAACTAAACAGAATATATAATCGTCATCTCATGCAGCTGGACAATACGTTTTCTATGTAATCATCTCCAATATTACAGAACAATAGGACCTGAGCTAACTTCAGATCATCTGATTGTTGGTTGACAGCCTCTGAAGTGTTCAACACCCAACATCACTGCTGTACTAATCATAATAATATTATCAGATTCTAAATCTAATCGATTATAACTCATAACAATAGCATGTGAGGCTAAGACACATGGTAACAGTAACGGTGTATTTCTTTCTTATTACTTTGATCAACAGTAAAGTGACAGAATAAAACCCCAGCAGCTCAAATCAAGTAAGAAACTTTCAAACACTTCTTTACTCACCCTCTCACAGCAGCAGAAGAGCTCACAGTCTGACTTCAGCGTAGTTCAAAACATCGCTAAAACCCCGTCCAATCGTCTCTCTGGTTCAGCTTTTTACTCGTTTTTTTCCTCCTCTTTCTTTCCTAATCCTCACCCGTCACAGTCCTTGTTCGTGTCATAGCCTCAGCTTTCATAAAAACTGGACACACGCATCTGTGGTCCGCTGTTTATATCGGCCATAAGCTGAACTCAGGTTGGTGCCGTAAAGCAGTTCATTGCTCGACCGCGGCTCGCGGTTAACAGTTACAGAGTGCCAGAGGAGATCCCCCCGCAGCACAGAGGGAGAGAGGGAGGGTCTATTTGTATTATTTACTGACTCTCCACTGTTAGATGGACTTGAACACAGTTAAGATAAGGTGTAAAAGTTACATATTGTTACTTTAAGTGATATTTTGCTAAATTGAAATGCTTATGGTCAATTTTTGTCAACGTTTTCAACCTTTTCTTATGAAGACAAATAAAAGGAAAATAATCTTCATGAAAAAGGAATTGAGTTGTCCCGTGCCCTCTGAAGTACTGCCTTTAGCCTTTACAAGTTCAGGCATCCTGAAAGTAACCCTTTGAGAATCACTATCACCAACTCAGATTTGGCACAAAAAAAAAAGCTAGGAGAGTTATTGAGATAGTGGTCTCCATAGTGGTGATGTTTTTATGTGTTACAATGGGGGAAAAAAATCTTCATAGGCCAGTGTCAGCCTACAGTAATTTCCAAAAATCTGTTGATGCTGGACTCCTTCAATTTTAGGTCTGGACCGTCTGCAGGAGGGAACCTGAAAAGGTCTTGATTTAGACCATGGGACCTCTGAGTTCATATGGAATGACCAAGTTTCTCCCTAGAGTCATTTTTATAAAGTATGGTCCCTGCTACATTTCTGAACTTTAATGTTTGTCCCTGTGACATAAATAATAATAAATGTAACAGAGAGGGAGAGTGAACTGACTGAATGTCTGCAGCCAACAGCAGCCAGAGGCTTCACTAGAATATGAAAGAAACATCCTGAATTTTGATGAATTATTGAATCATAACACATCAGGACACTAAAAAAAAGATGTGATGTGCAATGACACTGTTCAATATCACAATGACCATAATTCTTGAAGGAGATAACTGTGTGATGAGCACATTTTAGCTCCAAAGTTTCTGGAGCTTTCTTTGAACCTTAAAACACGACTCTGTCTTCAGACTAGTTTGTCCGTGTCTGCAGGTTTACAAACTTTGTACAATGATTTACAATTGATTTCTTAAAGGTGCAGTGTGTAGAATTTGGCATTTTAGCAAAATATAGCGTTCAAATTCTAGAATGAACCTAACCGTAGCCAAGACGTCATGTTGCTGAGCAACGGAATCCTGTCAGGACCAAAAAGGTCGCTTATGGGTGTTATTTACATTATCAACACAATACAGGAGTTGTGTAGCAGCTCAGTGGTTTACAGTCTGTATTGATCCAATAAAGAATGCAATTGAAACATAATAAACACTGTCACAAAACGTAATGAAACTGCATATTGCACCTTCACCTGTCCAGCAGAAAACAAGCAACTTCAGCGTTAGTCTTCAGACATAACTTTGTAAACAAGACTCTCCTGATAAAAGCACCCCAGTGTTTACCCTTGTTGTCGGACGTTTTCTGTCATAATTCTGCCTCATTTCGTCATGCTTTCTTTTTTTTTTTTGAAAGAAGTTGATCTCCACTCTCGAGTGATTTTGAATGTATGTGGTCCTCCATTTCCAAAGCTTTAACTGTAAAATACACACAGTTTAAATCCTTTGTGCAAAGTAACAACTTTCTATACATCCACCGCTCCCCTCTCTCCTCTTCTTTGCCTGCATTCCAGGTAGATTTCAGAACCAGCAGATTTATTTGCGTTTCGTTTGTTTTTGTCCCTAAAAACCACCCCTAGACATTACAACATGGCGTAATGTTGCCCTACTTGAAAGCGGCCCGCGGTAATGTAATTCTTTAATGCTTTTTCTAACTAAGTAAAAATAAAAGAAACGTTTAATTGGGACGATTGTACTCCTATTTGGCGGACTTTCCATACAAATAGAAAGATTATAACCTTTATTCAACGTTTGTTTGGCGAAATGCAGCCAAATTCCACACATTCTGCACACCGTACCTTTAAAGGAGTGAAGTTTAAAGCTCTGAATAAAAAAGTTCACTAACTCCCCCTAATGGGCAGACATACTAAGATTCACATAAACATTTTTATTGATGTGTTTGAATGCATCCCTTCTTTTACTAAAGATTAAGTTATGACCTCTGTAATTTCGCTGTAATGTTGCATTTTATTTTCTAATTCATTTAAATGAGTCAAACTCATAAAATCTTAGCTACTAATGTTTGAAATTTCTCCAGTGTTGTTGTAACTAGGGATGTAACAGTTGCCGGTAAAATGGTAAACCGCGGTTAAATTCCCCACGGTAATCATTACTGTGTCCTATTAAAATTACCTTTTGCCATGTTTGATTACCACACAGAGTCAAAAAAGCTCAGTGATGCTGCTCTTTGACTAGGAAGGTCTGAACTACAAGGCTCGATGAAGCAGCCTCAGGGGACGCACATGTGCAGTTTGCATTGTTTGGCCTCAGAGCAAAAGTTAGAGACAGAAGAGATTTCCCTCTCAAAGCGGACTCTGGAGTCTGGTTGAATGTTGGATTTTACAAGGATGCTGAGGGGAAACTGATAGAAGACAGTCACCCTGTCTAAACATGAAGCTGTGGCGAAAGAAAAAGACATGCGCGGTTAAAACTGCTGCAACTCCTTGAGTGAATGAACTGACAGAGCCTTAGAGGTAGAGAGAGAAGATTCAGTGAGCCATATCCGAGAGAACTACAGGTGGTTTATAAGTATTCTTTGTCTGAATAATATATAAATCTTAAAAATAATAGCATTAGTATCATTCTGGAGTGTGTAGTTGCCATTCTTTTGCCGTGTATTCGCTGTAATTTTTAAATTGATCGTCTTTTTTTCCATCAAAGTTCCTGTTTTATGGATTTAATAGATCACGATGTGGAAATATCAAGGATATCTTCCAGGGAGAGGGGACACTAGAGAAGAGTAATAAAGGGGACTCACTGCTTCAGGGACTATCGTCAGTAAAACAAACAAAAACTACTGCTGCACATGGTCTAAAACAACAAGCTGTGACATGGGCACTAATGTAGCAGGAAAATAAAAGTGTGAGTGTTTGTAAAAAAGGTTATTTGTTGTTCATTTTCAATTTTTTATAAAAAGAATCCTTTTTTTCTTGTCTTGTAATTACACACAGTTTAAGCATTTATAGCATAGTAATGACAAATACTTGCTAGAATTGTGTACTTTTATTTCTAATGAAAGTAGGGTAAAAATGTACTCAAAGAGCTTTCTTGACACATTTATTGACAAAAAAGACAAAAGAACTATTATGATAATAATATTAAAGGGGTCAGATGATTTCAATTGTGTGTTAAAGTTCTTTTTGAACATTTTGAGCACACTGCAACAATACCGTGATAATAATGGTAGCTGTGATCATTTTGGTCACAATAATTGTGATACAAAATTTTCACATTATTACATCCCTAGTTGTAACACACTGCAGTCAACATGCCCTCATCTACCTTTTGCTGAATATCACATCTGCTGTACTGAGTTATTTTCTTCCATCAAACAGGTGTCTGTTTGATACATATTACTGAAGAATTATTATGCAGCATTTCACACACATGGACTTCATCAGAGCGTCACATCCAGGCTCAAAACGTTCAGCATGTTGATTGATTTTCAGAAAACTGATGAGAAAATTGATTATAAAACACACTCTCTGCCCCTCACACTGCCAGGAGAGAAAATCAGTTTTCTAAGAGATCATGCTGAGTTTCGAGCACTTTAATAAAAGCATAATCCCGACTTTAGATCACTGGAAAAGTCTGATCTGCTCTATTAACTTTCTTAATGTTGCAGGTTCAAGCCCAGCTCTGCCTTCACATGTCATTGTGTCGTTGAGCAAGACACTTCACCCCAGTTTTCTCCCATTGTGTGTGAATGAGTTTGAATTGGTGTGAAGGGTTGAATGTGGTCTGTGGTGTAAAACTGCTTTCTATACTCAAGTCCATTTACCAGTCTCTGAAAATTCTGTGCTTCTGTGTTTTACAGGTTTGTGAGGAGGTCCAGCAGCCTTGAGAGAGTAAAGAGGAGGTTCCTTCAGAGCAGCAGGAGAGGAGCTCCAGTCTGAGCCAAAAGATGACTGAGCCTCTGCACATTAAGGAGGAACCAGAGGAACCCTGGATCAGTCAGGAGGGAGAGCAGATTCAAGGACCAGAGGAGGCTGATATCAAATTCACTTTTGCTCCTGTCCCTGTGAAGGATGAAGATGATGGAGAGAAGCCACAGTTCTCACATTTCCATGAAATCAAAACTGAAGCGATGGAGAGGGGAGCTGATGGAGAGGAGTGTGGACCAGAGGCAGACAGATACTCTGACCACCAGAGAGATGCTCAATCAGAGACTGAAGACTGTTCTGAAGCAGAGACTGATGACAGTACTGATTGGAGGGAAATGACAGAACAAAAATCACAAAGCTGCTCTGAGCGTGGTAAAAGATTGAAACTTAAAGATTCTCTTGAAGACCGTGAGAGAAGTTATTCAAGTGAAAAGCAAGTCAGTAACTCTGACTGCAGGAAAAGAATGGCCTGCAAAGGTTCTTTAAAAGTTCGTGTGAGACTTAAAAGCAGAGAGAAACTGTTCGGCTGCTCTGATTGTGGTAAAAGTTTTAGAACAAAAAGGCATCTGAAAAAACACAAGGTGGTTCACACAGGAGGGAAACCCTTAAGCTGTTCACAGTGTGGTAAAAGTTTTAGATACAAAAGTACTTTGATTGAGCACATGAGAGTCCACAGTGAAGAGAAACCCTTCAGCTGTTCACAGTGTGGTAAAAGTTTTAGATACAAAAGTACTTTGATTGAGCACATGAGAGTTCACACTGAAGAGAAACCCTTCAGCTGTTCACAGTGTGGTAGAAGTTTTAGATACAAAAGTAATTTAATTCAGCACATGGGAGTTCACACTGGAGAGAAACCTTTCAGCTGCTCAGAGTGTGATAAACGTTTTACAATGAAACGTAATCTTCTTAAACACATGAGAGTTCACACTGGAGAGAAACCTTTCAGCTGCTCACAGTGTGGTAAAAGTTTTAGACACAAACGTGATCTGACAATGCATATATGGGTTCACACTGGAGAGAAACCTTTCAGCTGCTCACAGTGTGAAAAACGTTTTACAATGAAACGTAATCTTCTTAAGCATATGATGGTTCACACTGGAGAGAAGCCCTTCAGCTGCTCACAGTGTGGTAAAAGTTATCGACAAAAAGGTGATCTGACAAAGCATGTGAGGGTTCACACTGGAGAGAAACCCTACAGCTGTTCACAGTGTGGTAAATGTTTTGGACAAAAGGGTTATCTGACAAAGCATATGAGGGTTCACACTGGAGAGAAGCCCTTCAGCTGCTCACAGTGTGGTAAAAGTTATCGACAAAAAGGTGATCTGACAAAGCATATGAGGGTTCACACTGGAAAGAAACCCTATAGCTGCTCTTTGAAGAACGACTTAGCCTTTGTACCTGTTGTATATAATGTCATGTATTTGAATATCTTTTTATAACCCTGTTGTATTACTCTCCATTGGCCAATTAATGTTTTATATTGATACTTATGTTTAACCAGGTCACTTTAATGTTATATTTCTCATTTTACTTTTATGGTTGTATTGTTTGGAATTAAAAATCCTACTGTGTGCATGGACTGGGTGGGGCTCACATATATGTATATTTGCCCTTTAAGTTTCATTTCACTTGATTTGCCATCAGGACCTGTACCCCTTGTCAGTGAGTGGTATTGTTTGATAAGATTGAGGCCATATTGTTAATTATGGAGTCACCGTAATTAAATTTAGGTCTTGTTATTGTTCATGTTTCAGGTTTACAACCTAATAAAAAGTCGTCTTTCATGCAAACAAAGTGAGTGAGCGTTTGCATATGCTTGGGTGCAACATACATTCAAGCTAAAAGAAGACTAGAGTTGTGAGAGCCGTACGTGTCCTGATTACTCTTCCAGACGGGAGTTTATTAAGTTACAGCAGGTAGTCTAATAAAATCTGGACACCTGTCCTAATCTTGTTTAATTGTCCTTTTATTTGAATAACTCTTTATAACCACTTTGTAATCATGTTTAATAATCATTGTTTAGCTTTTGCATTCTTCTGACACACACACTACATGGCCTCGTGCAGGCTCCTTCTTATCGAACACCATGACCAGGCTGGGGACATCTTCCCAGACCAGCTCAACCTGAGACGGGGAGGAGCCTGTGCGGAGGTCACTCCATACACACATGTTCTTATCACCCTTATAAAAGAGAGAAAACATTGTATTTCTCCAGTTCAACATTCAGACTGCTTTACTGTATGCTATTCATGAGTAAAATTCCATCTGATTACAAGCAGTTGTTTCTCGTCATCTTTATTGTGAATTATATCAGGTGTTGGTGCGAACCTTGAAATTTACACTGAGCTCTTAAAACTGTAAAGGGAAAAAATCCTGACATAAGTTGGTCCTTCGAGCCGCTCCTCACAGCTGTGACCCGTGCACGGCCTGGAAAAAGATTTCCAGCATTGAAAAGCCCATCTTGAGGGTTCGGTGGTCTCCGCACTCGACTGGGGTCCGGTGACGAGGATCCACATGAGAGACAGCTGGCTGCAAACTGGTGAGCCTAGATCTTTTGTTTACCCTTTACTATCTAGAGTAGTATAAGAAAGAAGCTTCAGAGCGGATTTACCACCCGCTGTTTATGGTATGGGAGACCTTTGAGCAGTCTTCCAAACCGCTGGTTTTCGGTGTAGGATGACCCAGAGCGGATTTGTAACCCGCTAATGCCCTACACCAAGAGTTCAGGATGAACCAGAGATAGTGTGTACAGCTATCTAATTGTCCCTAAACTAGGATACTATCAGTGATTTTTAACTGCTGTAGAAGGCAGTCTCAGGAGTGAAGACAAGGTGCGACAATTGTATAACGTGTGTGTGTGTGACACTATTGGCTGCAGTTGTTCTCTGTTCCAAAATGAGAGACTGTGGATGTGTGTGTGTGACGCTGATCAAATAGAGAGGCTGCAGATAAAGACGGCTACATCCGCTGTGAATTAGTCACAGTAGAAGCTTGAAGTAGTGGCGATCTTTCTCTGATGGTGGCTGATCTGTATTGATTGGTGTATGACATATATATTGAAACATGGGAAAAGAGAACAGTAAACTGAGTAAAGAGGAACAAGATAGAATAAGGAGTATGGATTTGATGGAAACGGATCAAGAAGCCAATAAGAAAAGAGATAACTGTAACATGTAACAGCTGTAGTCGGATCATTAACAAAATACGGTGACTTTCCAAGTAAAAAGTAGAAAATTTAAATTCAGTTTTCACAAATTTAAGTTAATGGGAGGTATTTATGAGCATGTTGACCATGTTACCAACAGTAATAGACAACTAGAACATTTTTTTTTTTTTTAAAGACGTATTTAGTTTTCTGTCTTTCATGTAACCACGCTTTAGGTTATCATTACAAAATTCATTAATGCAGGAAAATGGATCAAAAGACAAATCCTAAAATATCTGGAAACTGATGAAAAAACAATTAAATTAAACAGTACTTTTTAAAAAATTAATTCTTAAAATATTGAACATTATAACACAATTTCAGTGATTATGCTTGATTGGAGTTCATATATACTTTTGATAAAAGATAAAACATGCTGATAAAGTTACTGACATTTACTATGGATGAAGTCAAGTGACAATATATTTGGATAAGAGTTTAATCGCAATAACATAATAATATTTTAAATACTGTCTTAGGATATATGACCCTGGGAGTTCTCTTTCATATTTTTGACCTTTCAAAATGAAAGTCTGTGATACCAGTGACACCAATGACACCCAATCAAAGGATAGATATTCGTTTAAAAATGTTTTGATTATTAAATAGGCACTTAAGTTTTAATTTTATTTATATATTAAGCCCAGGGATTTTCCATAATTGACCAATTATCATTTTATATATATAAAGAGAAAAAAAGAGTAAATATTTTAAGACTGTTCAGTAGCATTGAATTATGTGGAACAAAAGTTCTTTTAGATACAAAGGGAATTATACTGAAATTTAAAAAAATGGAAATAAATAAACTGAAATCATCTTCATTTAAAATGGTATCTAATTACATAATTTTGGTTCAGTATAGATTATTTTTTAAAAAGTTTGATTTTATTTAATATTATTATTATTTTATTTTTATTACTTTTTGTGTGCGTCTGGAATATGCAGGGACATGTTTGTCACAGTACTTTGAGAATGACCCAGTCGCAAGCAGCAGTAAATGCTGAAAAGTAAGAGGAGCAGAGCAAAATTAAGCAAACAGATATGTTCGAACAACAAAAACAGAAACAATTAGAAGATGATATGATAACGTGGCATTTGTTTAAACAAAATGAACAAACAAAACAAGATAAGGGTGCAATGGAGGAAGTCCTAACGCCTAAAGAAAGACAAACAAAACCAGATTCAAAAGACCAGATATCAGTAGAGGTCCCTGAAACAGAGGAACCCCTCCATCTGCCTCATCCCCCAATCACCCTTAGATCGGCCCTTAGACCTAAAAAGAATTCTCTTCAAAGAAAAATTAGAGAGACTTTAATGTTCAATTCTTAAATGAACTCTAAATGCTCCTAAAACAAATAATACATCAAAATCAAATTAGTTATGAATTAATGACCTCATTAAGGCTGTAATAACCTCACACCAAAATAAAAAAATCCACTTTTTAATTTATTTAAAAAAAATTGCAGAATTAAAGTTTCCCCCTTCTGAAAAAACAGAGGTTTCATAACAAAAAGTGCATTAAAACACAAAAAACTTTAATAATAATGAGATATTTTATATCTATACTTAAGTCAGAAGTTGTTGAAAAGGTTGAATGCTATGAAATTAAAAGGATTGTATTGAGATTTCACTTTTATTACTTTAATGAGAGGAACTGTTTTGGCGCACGAGGGACTTTAGAATGCATTACTCAATTAATTAATTAAATTTAGGATCACAGAGAAAAATGAACACAGGCCTAAATAGAGACAATATTCTTTAAAGCCTGGCGCACTAGCAGGTATTACGCCTGTAATACAATAATACAAGACTTATTAAAAGCTGGAGCCCTAATATCATGCGAGGACTCACCTGTAAATACATCATTTTTTCCTGTAATGAAAGCTCGACCCAGTACAGGATTCAGAATGGTACAGGGTTTACAAACTGTAAAAAAAGCTGTTTAAACACGTGTACTACTTGCGTCAGATCCACATACATTGCTAACTAACTTATGGCCAAAGAAAAACATTTTACAGTTGTGGATCTAGCAAATGCAATTTTTTTCTATATCTGTAGATAAAAATCCCAATTTTGGTTTGGATTTACTTTTGAAAATTAAAGGTATACTTATACCCGCCTTCCTCAAGGCTTCACTGATTCGCCAACTACATTTTCTCAGGCTATGACTGCAAACCTTTCTAAATTTACCCCACCTTGTGGTTTACAAATTATTTTGTATGTTGATGATATCCTTCTCGCCTCAGATGATGAAATGAAATGCTGCAAAGATTCATTGGCATTGCTTAAATTTCTTAGCTGAACAAGGACACGAAAGCAGCAAAAATAAATTGCCATTTGTTTGAGAATTAGTTAAATTCCTGGGACACACTATTTCTCAAAGTTCCAAATCTCTTACAACATGACCTAAAGAATTTATGGCGTTCTTACAAACTCTTAACTACTGCAGATTATAGATTCCAAATTTCTCTGCTATGTCAGGACTGCTGTACTCGCTGTTTACATTCAAAGATAAAGTTTTTCTACTATCTATAAAGAATGAAAACCTCTGTGATTATTTGAAAAGGGCAGTTCATCAGTCCCTGTCATTAAAACTGCCTGACTATGACAAACCATTTCATTTTTCTGCCACTCTAAATGTGGTCACATGATGCAGCATTGGCACAGAAAGAAACAAAAAGCTATCGACCTATAGACTATTACTTTAAAAAGCTTGACCCCGTGGCACAAGGCCTCCCTCCTTGTGTCATGGCTGTCACAGCAGCTGCAGAAGCAGTTTCATCCAAAGCTGATGTTGTTCTTTTTCATCCTTTGTCCTGATGTGCTGCTACAACAGGACAGGATTAGTTTTCTTTCACCTGCTAAACATCAGCACTGTATGACTGTTCTTCTATCTCAGCCACACTTAGAAAGAGTATGTCGCACAGTTTTAAAACATGCAACTCTTTTACCAGATGTTGACTTTAAAGACATTTCTGCCCAGACATTTGATAGACACACCTATTTCTGATTCAATTTGGGTTTTTACTGATGGCAGCTCTTTGAAAGATTCTTATGGCAAAACTCACTCTGCTTATGCTGTAACTACTCTGACTCTGTGCTGATGACATAATCTGCACAGCTGAACTGAAAGCTGTTATTTCTGCCTTACACTATTGTGCCGATTCCCCTGTTACTATTTTCCCTGATTCTAAATATGTTTATACATCTTGCCATTATCACTGTGCTCAATGGCACCTTAGAGACTTTAAAACATTATCTGGTTCTGACATTAAGCATGCAGCCCTGCTTAAGACCTTGATAAGGCTCTTAAACTTCCCTCAGCTTTGGCGATTGTCCACGTCCCTGCTCATACACAGGAAATGACATTTTTTCACGTGGAAATGCCCTAGCTGACTCTGCTGCTCAGGCTTTAGCTCGTGATCAGCCTGCTACACCATCTTTACTGCTCTGATAACTGATGATTTTCGTGACATTTGCATAACCACTACCACCATGCCATGCTTGTGTGTTATTCTTAACACATGAGGATGACCTTTTTATTACCCAGATAGAAGTTTACTTTGGTTTCCTCCTTCCTTGTATCCCTGGGCATGTCAGGTGTCCCATGGACCTTGTCACGTGACAGCAGTGGGGATGTTAGGGGGGTAGACAAATGTTTTTATGCTCCAAATTTCCAAAAAGCAGCACATGATCATGTTAAAAAATGTTTAATATGACCAAAGAATAATGTTCAAGGGGGCACACGAACAAGACAAAGTTTATTTCCTGAACCAACATCACCTTTTAAAGTTTTGAGTGTGAATTACATTGAATTAGATAAATGTCAAAATAAAATGTTTTGTTTAGTTGTTTAGTTGTTGTATGACATTACAGTAATTGGGCTGAAATATACCCAACTGCACATGCTGGTGCAGAGTTCAAGTGCTGAAAGAGAGTATTTTCTTCAGATTTGAAAAACCTGAAATTATACATTCAGTTGTGCTGTCAGACAATTAAAAAAAAAACTAATTAATTACCAGATTTATAAATAATTAATCTTATTAATCAAATTGTAATCTCATATCTGCTTAAAGTACCCAAATAAAGAATTTGAATTCTACGATATTATAAAGTTGTAGTGCATGACTAATCAAATGAAAACACTAAGAAGTGAAGATTTGTAAATCCACATTTTTATTGGCCACTAAAACCAAAGTCAGGGCAAGTTGTCCAGAAAAGTCTAAGCTCAATCAGGGAACTCAAATTACACTTTAAGTGTGTTTCATAAATCAAATTCAAAATAAGAAAAAGGTCGAGGACATCCAGCAAACCAATTAGGCCTGATGCATTACTAAAGAATGTAGTACAAATATAGATAAATAAATTCAAAATTAAAATAAGGCTAAGTCTTAAATATGCCATTCCTGTTGTCACCTGGGCTTTGTTTGGTTTTATTAGAGAGGCATGTGTGAAGTGACGTGCCACTGCCATGTACGGGACCTCCAGCTGGCCAATATCAAAATGTTTGTGTGCTATGATTAATCACAATTAATTTTTTAGCGCATTAATTTGCGGTGTAATTAATTAATCTAATTAATGCACTGAAGTGACAGCTGTAATATTCAGATAATGATACTGTTAAACAACAACTAATCAAAGCAATAAAAACAAGAGGAAACTCATGGCCTGCTTGTTTACACCTGGTTAAAACTTCCATTAATACAACACCATGTGGCAAACATAAACTAACACCATTTGGATGTATATTTCTTAGACCTTACCAGCTGCCTGAGCTGAGCTGACAATAATTCAACCTAACCTAAGAAACCTGTGAAATACTCTGAATTAATGACACATTTACAACAATGTTTTAAAGTAAAAGAACAAATTGATGCAGCCAAGTCTGTTTCTGTGTCCCAGGGGGGAGAGCCAGACCCGACGCCTACACCTGTCAAACCGGGAGATCTCGTGTTCATCAAGGCCCATCAGAGACAGAAGTGGTAGTCTCCACGTTGGACTGGTCTGTACCGAGTTCTCCTGGCCACACCCACGGCACTGAAACTTGCTGAAAGGCCGTCTTGGATCCATCTCAGTCACTGCAAACTTCTGAGGAGTGAGGATGGGAGGCTGCATCTGAACTCATCAAGGCGCCCCGGTGATCCAGACGGGCCATAAAGGGGGGCGGAAGACTAGCTCCGTTCATCTCAAACCCGTGAAGAATCCACCACGGGCAATCCCGCCCTGGTGTCGCTACAGGGATATGCCTCCAAAACTAACTGTTCATCTCCTAACTGCAGTGTTGTGTGGAGTCATTATCTGGACTTGGACTGATTGGTTTCTGGCTCCCTCTGGTGGACATGTTTTGGACAAGCGAGATCACAGCCCCTTGGACTGGTACACCAAGGCTTTCAAATTCTCATCATCTTTTGAACTGAACATTTGGTACCGATATGCACAATTCGTGGCAAAATCTCAGAATCAAACTAACTGCTATGTGTGCACCAGGATGCCAATTGCCTCTAAAAAATCCACATATCATACCTAAACCTGTCACAAATGTCAGCTCTTTGTTTCCACATGTTCTCAGCTCTTCTCTTGCAGTTACATTCCTGAACCAAGCATACTGGTCTATGATTTCAGGCCCTGGACCGAACGTGAGTAAGTTGGCTTTTACACACTTCCTCAGTATTAATGATACCTAAAACACTCCAATTTTGTTTTTGCAATAAAAATAATCCTTTTAATTTTGCATCTATCCCTATGGGTACTGTTGATCCAAGGTACTGCTCTAGTTGTTCATATGCCCTGCTTGAGGAATGGTTCCAAGAACTACAATAAGACTAATAAACCATTTGGTGTTATGTGTACAGATTTCTTGACTGTTCTAGATGTTATGGGTACACATCCACAAACTGATTTTGTATTGCTATTTGTCTTTGCCTACAATTAATTATATTAATAATTAATAATTTATAATATTTATTCCACTTTATCAACAACCCCACCAATTGGAGAGGAGGAAACAATTTAGTTTCTTCGCAGATACTTTGCCTATATGATGCCTGTACAGTAGTCTAACTGAAATGTGAGTGGTTGATGTGAGAAGTGCATTGTTATCTGTTCAAATAAATCAAAAACAGGGGGGTGATGTCAGGAAATGTATGTAGTTTTTTATGTATTGAAAAATCTTTTTCTCACTGTATTCTTATTCTCTGTATAATCACTGCTTAGCTGACTACATGTTTTCTCACACATAGACACACACACGCATGACCTTGCATAGCACCACTCCTCGTCATGCTTATCCTTGTTTATCCTTGTTATGTCTGCACCTTCAGGACCAACTCAAACCGGCATGAGAAGTGGAGCTTATGTGGAGGTCACTTCATCTCACACCCCCACATGTTACACACACACATTCTTATAAATGAGAGAAGACATTGTATTTCTTCAATTCAACATTTCATGTTGTAACATGTATGTTGTAAGTCCTTGTTATAACAAGTAAAATTTGCCTTGATTGCATCCAGCTGCCTCGTCATCATCTTTTATTCTAAATTATGTCAGGTGTGGTATGAACTGGTGTTTGAGCAATCTTAGGACTGTAAGGGGAAAAATCCTGACAATAATGTTGTTTCTTTTCTTAGTTATGCCTTTGCTAATTCATCAGCCATCTCATTCCCTTTCACCCCCTCGTGTGCTGTTACCCAACAAAACTGTACATCCACACAACTCCTGCAATCTCAATAGGCAATGCTGTAGTTCCATTATGAAGTCTTCCCTGTTTGATTTAGTTGATTGTATACTTTCTAGTGTTGCTGCTGAGTCCGTGCACACCACCACCACCTGATCTGATCTGACCTCCTCCATCCACTGTAGACATAAAATGACAGCCACACCCCTGCTGTGTAAACCGACAGTTTATTTGAAATTCTCATGGAGATATGCACATTGAATTCTGGAATAAAACCCCAATACCCACACAATCATGTTCATTTTAAGAGCCATCGGTGAATATTTTAAAGTACATGTAGTAGTTTTGTCAGAGATATACATTTGTTTTAACTCCATTTTCTGTCAAGTGCCATTCTCTTTTCTTTTCTTGAAAACTCACTTTTGTTTCGTACAGCCATGGAGGGAAACTACTTATAGGATGAGCTTTGGTTCAGTTCTTCATGTTATACTGTTTCACCTTATCGCCTATCTCCCATCCATAGCTTCTCCTCTGACCTGCAGAGTACTCCCAATACAGCTTTATTGTATTAGTTGAGTGGTTTTCATCACTGATTCCTTTCAGTTTAGCCCAGTATGTTAGTGTAAATTTTTCCTTCCTTTATCTCCAACAGTGTTTCACCTGCCTCTATTAGGACGGCATTAATAGCCTCAGTTGTATCCGGCAACAGCTCGTAAGAGATTATCACTTTTTTACATTTTGTTTCTAGATGTTGGATATGGGTTTTCCATTTGTATTTATTGTCCAACCAAAGGCCAAGGTATTTAAACTCTGATACTTTATGCAGTGGTTGACCATACAGTGTTAAATTTACATTACTGGCCTTCCTTTTACTTTTTATCATCATGTGGGAGGATTTACTAACTGAAAGCTTGAAGCCTCACTCATATGACCACCTCTCCACTTCCTGAACAGCACTTGTAATATTTCTAATAACATGAGTGACACTTCTGCTTCTCATCAATATGACACAATCATCCACATAAAGGGCTGAATTAATACTCCCATTTAGTTTGGAAAAAATATCATTAATCATGACATTAAACAACAGTGGACTAATGACTCTTCCCTGGGGAATCCCATTTTACCTCTTTATCCTGGGACAATGCTCTTCCTACTTTAACTTTAATTTTCTGTCCATATTTTCTGTGCAATAAAAATAAAAAAATTAGAATAAATAGAAGCAATAACAGCAACAAAAACAATAAAAGAAATGAAAAGAATAAATGCAATAAGAGCAAAAAAATACAATAAAATAAAGTAAAACAAAGTAAAAGTAAAAGTGTCACCACACTACCGGGTATTAAAAGCCATCTTTATAGATATGTCTTCAGTCTAGATTTGAAAAGGCCCAGGTCAGAAATGAGACGCATTTCAACAGGGAGATTATTCCAAAGCCTGGGAGCAGCCATGGAAAAAGCTTGATCACCCCAGTGTTTGTATTTTAACCGGGGCACTTCAATATTACTTGTAATGTTACTTCCTGTCGAATCATTGAATAACAAAGCTGATCCTGTCCTGGAGCTGTATCTCTTGTGCCTTGTAAGGCTGTTTTAACTTCTTTCATTCTGAATTCCATATCTAGTGTTGAACTACACTTCTCTTTTGCCTCCCAGATATTTTTGTGTTTCCTCAGAATCTGCTGTCTCTTTTTCATGTGAAGTTCATCAAAGTGATCACGTGAATTGCAACAAAACTTTCCCAAGCAGCTCTGCTTGTCCTTTGTCTGAAGTTACCAAATCATCCTCATTGATCAAAGCTGGAGTTTTGCCTTTCAGTCTCCACACCCATGATAGGTGTGGAGATGGAGCATCTGCAAAAATTCTTAATTTTGGAGTGACACTCGATAGTGAACAGGTAGTGTGTAGGGGGTAGTGTGTAGCCCCCCCCCCCCCCCCCCCCCCAAAGAAAAAAAAAAAAAAACAAAAACATACACACATAGAAAAAACACACAGTACTCCTCACCCGGTGACCAAACGATATCCATTGCAGTGCTGCAGTTCCTGAATCTTCTACCGACATCAGGTAGTTCCTGATGTGATAAAATACAACACCAGTGGGGGGCAGTGATACGCCTCACAGCGTCTACTCTGCCGGAAATGAAGAAGAAGAAGAAGAAGGAAAAACGGAAAAGAAGGCCAGAAAGAAGAAGAAGGAGATCGTCCTGTTGTCTCAGAGTAATCCTTTAAAAGTCTTCAGGGTTTTCTTCTCCTTCTTTGACTCTTGGATGACTCTTGGAACCCAAATGTCCTGGTTTCAGGATCTTAAAGAGAGAGCAGGTTTGTTTTCTTTCTTCTTCTCTGATCGTGTTTACTGTAGATGTAGCAGGTTAATCTTTAGCTAACGTTCAGCTAGCTCAGACTGTTTGATGAATCAAAGGTCTGAGACTGAAGTTTACTCGCTCTTCCTTCTGATCCTCAGAGACCAGACAGTCTGATTTGAGGTTTTAGATGTCTGGAGCTGATTTGAACCAAATCTCAACGTTAAAACTAGAAAAACACTCTGAGAGCGCAGACCTCCGCCAGCACCACAGTCCTCACCCATATTGGGATTTTTCACCATAAATATTAGTCCTACCTTTATTTCATCTAAATAGTTAGATTCCTTGACTTTGAAAACATACCAATAGCAATTGATTTCATCATGATATTTGTTTTAGTTCAGTAGTTATTAACAAAAATCGCATTTTTCATCATGGCGGTTTTACACTGATCCCGATCACTCCCAAAATCTGATTATTTGTTCCTTGTCCCAATCTGGACATGTCCTGAAAATTTATTAAAAACCAGTCCATAACTTTTTTGTGAAAACAGGCCCACTTGCAGAGTATTCACATAGTGATAGTAGTATTTTAAAAGAGTTCTATCTTAATCAACTTTTAGCATTTTATTACCTTTGTCATATCCTATCATGGTTTTATTTATTTACCTATTTAACCTATCAGTTTAGTTTTAGCTCATGTATTTCCTCATTTTCAATTCAAGATAGCGTTTCCTCAGTCCTCTGTAGATTTCTATAGAGTCCTGGCTTACAGTCCTTACAGTCCTTGTCTGTGTGTGTGTGTGGGGGTGTGTGTGTGTGTGTGTGTGTGTGTGTGTGTGTGTGTGTGTGTGTGTGTGTGTGTGTGTGTTGGGGGGGCTGTTGGTTGCGTGTGAGTGGCTGTCTGTGTTAAATATGGGGTGGGAGGGTAGGTGGGATCCTCTATTTTAATCTGTATCTCTCTGATCTGCTTGTTTATTTTAATGTACAGCATGTTGTGATACATCTTTTGTATGGAAAGTGCTTTATAAATAAAGTTTGATTGATTGATTGATTGATATTGATATATTGCTGATATTAATTAGCATGCTGGTAATTTTTGCACTTTCAACTTTCAACATTTCAACTTAGTTTGGTTTTAACGAGAGTGAAATGGCTCAGCTTTCATCAATCTCTGTGATTGCTGACCGCCCTATAAGAGACAGTGATGGTTGGCTTTCAAATCTACCACAAACCAGTGAACATCTCTAATGAGATCAACCACAAACATAAATCCTGCACCATTCAGTCTGTAGCATTTGGTTAGTTCACTGTCATCCAGTGTAGGAGAATATCTCTTCTGCTTCTTCCATCTGCCATTTTGTCCTCTGCTTAGGGAACTCCTAAGTCGTTTAAAGTCCTCTTCCCTGCTCTTAACAGATCTCAACTTAAGAGCTCTTTTAAGAGCTGGGATTCTTTAGGAATAGCTTTTGTCTTTACTAGGATCTACTGTTCACTTTTCAGGAAAATTCTGAGGAAAAAAATTGTTTCAAGTATTTTCTTTAATTTCACCACTAGGAGCAGCTCCGCACTAAGAGGAATGCTGACCCTGCTGTTCAATATAGAGCTGAGAAGATGGGCTGATTGGATAGTTTTACAACACGTTGCAAGATATTCCGATGTATTCAAATATTGTTGATGGGTCAAAATTTCCCAGTTTGTCCCTCAGTTTAAAATATTTTTTGTTGATTTAGGACAGCATCAGGAACTCAAAACAGTGTTTTCATAAAGTACAGTTAGGTCAGTCCATTGAAACTCAACAAAGCTCCAGAAATCATTCTACATCACTGTAAAGCCAAAATATAAAAAGACATTTAATTTTGTTTAATTATTGGTTGATTAGTTTATTTTTTAAGAAAATGATGGTAGTACTGGAGAGCTCTTTTATAGTTTTTACTGCTGCAAAGAAAGACGGCAGAGTAGAGAAGGGGAGAGAGAGAGAAGCATGAGCAGGTGAGCTGTATGCTGCTGAATTAGACAGGCAGGTCGGAGCTGCAGGGAAGTGTGTAGCAGGAGCAAAAAGGAGACTCCAGAGACATCAGCCATCTGTTAATTTGTTTTCTATAGTTAATGGAGTTTGATTTTTTGTTAAATTGAAATGCTTATTGTCAATTTTTGTTCAGGTTTACAACCTATTCTTGTGAAGACAAATAAAAGGAAAAGAATCTTCATGAAAAAGGAATTGAGTTGTCCAGTGTCCTCTGAAGTACTGCCTTTAGCCTTTACAAGTTCAGGCATCCTGCGAGTTACCCTTAAAGAACTCACCATCACCAACTCAGATTTGGCAAAAAAAAAAAAGTTAGGAGAGATATTGAGATAGTGGTCTCCATAGTGGTGTTGTTTTTATGTGTGACAATGGGAAAAAAAAAACTTTTTTCAGAAGCCAGTGTCAGTCTACAGTAATTTCCAAAAATCTGTTGATGCTGGACTCCTTCAATTTGAGGTCTGGACCATCTTCAGGAGGGAACCTGAAAAGGTCTTGATTTAGACCATGGGACCTCTGATTGAGTTCATATGGAATGACCAAGTTTCTCCCCAGAGTCAATTTTATGAAGTATGGTCCCTGCTACATTTCTTTAATCTTTGTCCCTGTGACATAAATAATAATAAATGTAACAGAGAGGGAGAGTGAACTGACTGAATGTCTGCAGCCAACAGCAGCCAGAGGCTTCACTAGAATATGAAAGAAACATCCTGAATTTTGATGAATTATTGAATCATAACACATCAGGACACTCTCAGAAAAAGATGTGATGTGCAATGACACTGTTCAAAATCACAATGACCATAGTTCTTGAAGGAGATAACTGTGTGATGAGCACATTTTACCTCCAAAGTTTCTGGAGCTTTCTTTTAACCTTAAAACACTACTCTGTCTTCAGACTAGTTTGTCCGTGTCTGCATTTTTACAAACTTTGTACAATGATGTACAATTGATTTCTTAAGTGTGTCTTGCAGTGTGTAGAATTTGGCATTTTAGCAAAATCTAGCGTTCAGATTCTAGCATAAACCTAACCGTAGCCAAGACGTCATGTTGCTGAGCAATGGAATCCTGTCAGGACCAAAAAGGTCGCTTATGGGTGTTATTTACATTATCAACACAATACCGGAGTTGTGTGGCAGCTCAGTGGTTTAAAGTTTGTGTTGATCCAATAAACAATGCAATTTAAACAAAATAAACACTGTTACAAACGTAATAAAACTGCATATTGCACCCTCACCTGTCCAGCAGAAAACAAGCAACTTCAGCGTAAGTCTTCAGACATAACTTTGTAAACAAGACTCTCCTGGTGAAAGCAACCCCAATGTTTATCCTTGTTGTCGGATGTTTTCTGTCACAATTCTGCCTCATTTCGTCATGCTTTCTTTTTTTCGAAAGAAGTTGATCGAACTTTCCACTCTCGAGTGATTTTGAATGTACAGTGGAAGGGAAAAGTAAGTACACCCTTTGTAATTTTGTACATTCTGCCTTAATTGGTCATAAAATGTAGTCTGATCTTAACTCAAATCACAAGAATGAGTAAACAGTGTCTGCTTAAACTAGTGCCACCCAAAGATTACATGTTATCATTTTTTTATTGGCCATAAGATGTAAACATTCACAAGACAGGGGGGGTAATAAGTAAGTACACCCTTGGATTCAATAGCTGGTTGACCCTCCTTTGGCAGCAATAACTTCAACTAGACATTTCCTGTAGCTGCAGATTAGGCATGCACAACGATCAGGATGAATGTTGCACCATTCTTCTTCATAAAATTGCTGCAGTTCTGCAAGATTCTTGGGACTTCTGGTGTGAACAGCTTTCTTGAGGTCATACCACAGCATCTCAATTGGGTTTAGGTCAGGACTTTGACTGGGCCATTCCAGAACATTTATTTTATTCTTCTGAAACCATTCTAAAGTTGATTTGCTTCTGTGCTTTGGGTCGTTGTCCTGTTGCAGCACCCATCCTCTTTTGAGCTTCAACTGTTTGACAGATTGTCTCAGGTCTGTCTGCAAAATATCTTGGTAAACTTGTGAGTTCATTTTTCCATTGATGATGGCGAGCTGTCCAGGACCTGAGGCAGCAAAGCAGCCCCACACCATGATGCTCCCCCCACCATACTTAACAGTGGGAATAAGGTTTTGATGATGGTGTGCTGTTCCATTTTTCCTCCACACATGATGTTGTGTGTTCCCACCAAACAACTCAACTTTGGTTTCATCACTCCACAGAATATTTTCCCAGTTGTGCTGTGATGCATCTAAATGCTTTTTTGCAAACTTCAAACGTGCAGCAATGTTCTTTTTAGACAGCAATGGCTTCCTGCGTGGTGTTCTCTCATGAAACCCATTTTTGTTTAATGTTTTACGTATTGTAGATGTGTCAACAGAGATGTTGGCATGTTCCAGGGATTTCTGTAAGTCTTTCGCTGGCACTCTAGGGCTCTTGTTTTACCTCGTTGAGGATCCTGCGCTGTGCCCTTGGAGTCATCTTTACAGGGCGACTACTCCTTGGAAGAGAAGCAACCGTGCCGAACTGTCTCCATTTGTAGACAATTTTTCTCACTGTGGATTTGTGAACATCAAGACTTTTAGAGATGGCTTTGTAACCCTTTCCAGCTTTCCACAAATCAACAATTCTTGATCTTAGGCCTTCAGAGAGTTCTTTTGAGCGAGGCATGGTGCACATCAGACAGTGCCCCTCATCAAGAGACAAGTCATAACTGGGATGTGTTTTCCAGTGGGCAGGGCAGCTTTAAGCCACAACTCAGTAACTGAACTTCAGATTGGCTCACACCTGACTCATAAATTTGACTAACTAGCTCTTGGAGGATCCTTAGCCAGAGGGGTGTACTTACTGGGGGATTCCACTGGATGCGTATCCGGTCCTTCTCCGCTCCGCTCCGCTCCATCATCTGACGCGCGTCAACTCCCACTGGATCCGTCTGCGGAAGCATTGCGGTTCCGCCTTGCAGCGGGTCAACGAGCTCACAAAGTATTTTGTGGTTTTGCACCTCCAAAATCAAAAGCTCCTCACCCATGGTGAAGTGAGATGAGACTGAACTTTTGACACCAGGTCTGTCTCCGCCCTAAATTACGTTTTTCCAGATACAATACTTTTCCGTTGTTGACACGGTTTATTTTATTTTGAAACATCTACGGATATTTTTTTTTGTGTTTGTGCTCAACTTCCTGTCCCGCACGATATTCTGTGTGCTAAATTGCTGCGCCGTGGTCCAGCATCCAGCAAAAATAGAAGCTCTGCGTATCTGGTCCGTCTGCCGGAGGCGGACGGAGCAGATACGCAGCCGTGACGGAGCCGTGCCGCAGCTGGTGGAAGTACACGCATTGCTTATAATGGAAACGGATCAGCTCCGCTACCAGCGAAGCGGAGACGGACCGGATACGCATGCAGTGGAATTTGGGCTTTACCTTTTCCTCCCTGTCTTTTGATTGTTTACATCTTATGACCAATAAAAAAATAACATGTAATTGTTTGGGTGGCATTAGTTTAAGCAGACACTGTTTACTCATTCTTGTGATTTGAGTTAAGATCAGACCACATTTTATGACCAATTTAGGAAGAAATGTACAAAATTACAAAGGGTGTACTTACTTTTTCCTCCAACTGTATGTGGTCCTCCATTTCCAAATCTTTAACTGTAAAATACACACAGTTTAAATCCCTCGTGCAAAGTAACAACTGTCTATACATCCATTGCTCCCCTCTCTCCTCTTCTGTGCCTGCATTCCAGATAGATTTCAGAACCAGCAGATTTATTCGCGTTTTGTTTGTCTTTGTCCTTAAAATCCTTTTAAGGGTCCTTAAAAGTTTAAAGCTCTGAATAAAAAAGTTCACTAACTCCCCCTAATGGGCAGACATACTAAGATTCACATAAACATTTTTATTGTTGAGTTTGAATGTATCCCTTCTTTTACTAAATATTAAGTTATGGCCTCTGTAATTTCACTGTAATGTTGCATTTTATTTTCTAATTCATTTAAATGAGTCAAACTCATAAAACTTTAGGCACTGATGTTTGAAATTTCTCCAGTGTTGTTGTAACTAGGGATGTAACAGTTGCCGGTAAAATGGTAAACCGCGGTAAAATTCCCCACGGTAATCATTACTGTGTCCTATTAAAATTACCTTTTACCATGTTTGATTACCACACGGGGTCAAAAAAGCTCAGTGATGCTGCTCTTTGACTAGGAAGGTCTGAACTACAAGGCTCGATGAAGCAGCCTCAGGGGACGCACATGTGCAGTTTGCATTGTTTGGCCTCAGAGCAAAAGTTAGAGACAGAAGAGATTTCCCTCTCAAAGCGGACTCTGGAGTCTGGTTGAATGTTGGATTTTACAAGGATGCTGAGGGGAAACTGATAGAAGACAGTCACCCTGTCTAAACATGAAGCTGTGGCGAAAGAAAAAGACATGCGCGGTTAAAACTGCTGCAACTCCTTGAGTAAATGAACTGACAGAGCCTTAGAGGTAGAGAGAGAAGATTCAGTGAGCCATATCCGAGAGAACTACAGGTGGTTTATAAGTATTCTTTGTCTGAATAATATATAAATCTTAAAAATAATAGCATTAGTATCATTCTGGAGTGTGTAGTTGTCATTCTTTTGCCGTGTATTCGCTGTAATTTTGAAATTGATCGTCTTTTTTTCCATCAAAGTTCCTGTTTTATGGATTTAATAGATCACGATGTGGAAATATCAAGGATATCTTCCAGGGAGAGGGGACACTAGAGAAGAGTAATAAAGGGGACTCACTGCTTCAGGGACAATCGTCAGTAAAACGAACAAAAACTACTTCTGCACATGGTCTAAAATAACGAGCTGTGACATGGGCACTAATGTAGCAGGAAAATAAAAGTGTGAGTGTTTGTAAAAAAGGTTATTTGTTGATCATTTTAAATTGTTTATGAAAAGAATCTTTTTTTCTTTTCTTGTAATTACACACAGTTTAAGCATTTATAGCATAGTAATGACAAATACTTGCTAGAATTGTGTACTTTTATTTCTGATGAAAGTAGGGTAAAAATGTACTCAGAGAGCTTTCTTGACACATTTATTGACAAACAAGACAAAAGAACTGTTATGATAATAATATTAAAGGGGTCATATGATTTCAATTGTGTGTTAAAGTTCTTTTTGAACATTTTGAGCACACTGCAACAATACCATGATAATAATGATAGCTGTGATCATTTTGGTCACAATAATTGTGATACAAATTTTTCACATCATTACATCCATAGTTGTAACACACTGCAGTCATCATGCCTGTCCAGATTTTACTAAACTACCTGCTGTAGCTTAATAAACTCCCCTCTGGAAGGGTATCAGGACACGTACGGCTCTCACAACTCTAGTCTTCTTTTCGCCTGAATGTATGTTGCACCCAAGCATATGCAAACGCTCACTCACTTTGCTTGCATGAAAGACGACTTTTTATTAGGTTGTAAACCTGAAATGTGAACAAAAACAAGACCCAAATTTAACTATGGCGACTCCATAATTAGCAATATGGTCTCAATCTTGACAAACAATACCACTCACCGACAGGGCGTACGGTCCCGATGACTAACCAAGTGAAAGTGAAACTTAAGAGGTAGACATACATATTCGTAAGCCCCGCCCAGTCCATGCACACAGTAGGATTGTGAAATTCAAACAATACAATCGTAAGAGTAAAAAATGAGAAATATAACATTAAAGTCACCTGGTTAAACATAATTGTCAAATAAAACACTAATTGGCTCATGGAAAGTTATACACCTCCCACTTGGTCTACTGATTCTTGAATTTAAGTAGGCCACAACCAGTCTGAACAGCTACACTAGGTATATATCCACTCTTTAACTAGGCACAAAATGTTACACTTTTAAATATCAACATGCCATGTTTCTTCATTATGAACAATTTTTAGGCAACAAGCAGTCTCAGTGTCCCCGAACGACACACACTGTCCTTGATAATATCCCTCACCGAAACACACCACCAGCCTCTAGGGAGGATGGTGGTGGGGAGATCTTGATCCTTTACCGAAACACACCACCAGCCTCTAGGGAGGATGGTGATGGGGAGGTCTTGATCCTTTACCGAAACACACCACATGGTGGGGATCCATTACCGAAACACACCACGTGGTGGGGATCCATCTTGCTCCTCTATGGGTAGCAGGACCACCAGCCTCCTAACATCTCTGTGGAGGACGGTGGAGGGGTAGTTCTCCATACTATGGCTTCTCCTAGGCTGTCCACTGGGAGCTGGACAGCTTTGGCATGTCCTCACCTTCACATCTCGCACTATCCCCTTCTTGTCAGGATGCACCTCCACGACTCGACCCAGTCTGAACCGTCCCCGAAGTGCGTTCTGGTCAGCTAGCCACACCAGGTCCCCTACTGCAACATTTCTGGTAGGGGTGTGCCACTTTTGACGGACGAAGAGGCCTGGGCCTGCCAGCTGGCTCCATCGTTTCCAGAATTTGTCGACCTCAATCTGGATAGCTCTCAGACGCACAAAGGGGTATGCTGGATACTCAAATCCTTGGGTGTCTCCACTGTGGCCTGCACGTCCAAGTAACAGGGAGTTGGGGGAGATGACCTCCACGGTTTCGTCTTGCACCTGAGTCCTGGCACCTATTGGTCTCTCGTTCGACAGGTTAGCAGCCAGGTAGAGGAGGGTCTGGAACTCCAGTGCAGTCAAGTTACCTTCTTCTCCTACATTGTTTAATGCTCTTTTGAGCACGCGGACTGCTGCCTCAGCTGCTCCATTTCGATGGGGAGAGTCTGCTGGATGAAACATCCATGTCCAGTCAGTCCCTGCAGCTACTGCCTTCTTCTGGACCTGATCCTTATCGATGTTACTTAGAAACTCATAAAGCTCCTGTAACACTGGCCTGGCACCCACAAAATTGGTCCCTTGATCTGACCAGAGCCTTTTTGGATGACCCCTGAGAGCTGTGAAGCGCTGGTAGGCTTTCAGAAATCCTTCTGTCGACAGATCTTCTACAATGTCTGCATGCACAGCTCTCGAAGCCATACAACTGAACACCACCCCCCAGACTTTCATCTTACTTCTTCTTTTTACATTGTCTCTGACGACATAAGGGCCAAAGAGATCCAGAGTTGTAAACTCAAAGGGTGCGGCTGGTCCAGTACGTTCAAGGGGAAGTTCACTCATCACCTGTTTGCACATCCTTGCTTTGGTCTTGCGGCAGTGCATACAGGAGTCAATGATGTTTCTGGCTAGCCTCGGTCCTTGCACCACCCAAGCTTTAGATCTCACTCTGAGAAGTGTGCCAGCGACACCTTCGTGGTTAGTTTCATGGGCCTCTCGTGTGAGAAGGGTACTGATCCATGCACTGTAAGGAACCAGGGGCACACCAGTCCTTCCCTGTGATATGGCCTGGACTCTTCCATAGCATTGCAAGAGCCCCGAAGCTTCATCCTTGCTAACGACGAGTCTGTTTAGTGTTGTCAAAGGAAACAGAACTCCCTTTTGGGCAGCCAGGCACAGCTCTTGAAATGCAGTCTCAAGTTCTCTCACAGTAGGTACTGCCTCCCACTTTAGTGGCATAGGAGTACTCCTTACACAGGCTAACCACTTTGTCACAGCTCTGCGGACATAACAGACTACCCAACAGAGCTTAGCTAGGGAACTATACCTAGTTGGATCTACCAATTCTATGAGCCTGGCTCCCCACAGCATCTCTGGTTCCTTGGGTTTCATTGGATTCAGTTGTGTCTCATTTCCTGATGATCCCAGAGCCTCGTTAACTTTATCGATGGCAACTAAATTGTTCTTTCCAGGACTGTTGGGACATACCAACTTCTTGGCCTGAGCCCTGGTGAGCACTGCCAAAAAGGCCTTTCTCTGGAGTTTACTTACTGTCTCCCTAGCATTGGCTGCCACCTCTGAGGCAGACTTCATGGGCCATTCTTCAACTGGACCAGACAGAAACTCGGGACCCTTCTGCCACACAGAGTTTTCATCAAGCTGTTCAGGGGAGCATCCCCTCGTGATTAGATCAGCGATGTTGACCTCACCTGGGATCCACCACCAGTCAGTTACTGGTCCAGCCTTCTGAATCTCTCCAATCCGGTTCGCGAAGAACGTTTGAAATCCATAGCTTTCTCTCTGGATAGCTCCCAGCACCGTCTGACTGTCAATGAAGTGAAACCACTTCTCCACATCCAGCCGACTGTGCTTCAACATGTACTCCTTAAGACGTGTGGCGAAGACAGCCCCACAGAGCTCAGCCTTGACTGCATCACCTTTTCGATCAAGGGGAGCCAACTTGGCTTTAGATTCCACCAACCGTGTGACCACACCATCCGACGTCTCCCACCGTAGGTATAGCACAGCGCCATAGGACTCACAGCTCCCATCAGAAAAGGTGATCCCCCAGGGCTTCCCCTCCCAGCCAGTGGGAGTAAGGCTTCTGTGGAACTTGATAGTACTCAGGCGAGTGTACTCCTTGAACAGTCCAATAGCCTTTTCCCGGAGCTCCTCAGAGAGGGGTTCATCCCAGGTATCTTTAGTAAGTTTGCCAGCTTCCTGGAAGGCCCTCCTCACGAGAATAGTTCCCTTTTGTTTCACGGGTGTTACCAGGCCGATTGGGTCATACAACCCGGCAATCTGACTCAGTAGAACACGACGAGTCAGCGGATTAGGCGTCTTTACATCCACTTCCTCTTCAGTAAGATCGATCTCAGTCCTCATCTTCTTCTTCCTCCTGGAGAAGTTGATCGAAACCATCACAAAGAGTTTGTCCTCTTGCACAAGGTAGCCGACTCCAAGGGCCTTGTTGTCTTCCGCGCCAAGCTGGTTAGGCAACATCAAAGTCATTGGGCTAGACTCTGCCCCGTCTGGCCTCCCACTTTGACCAGATCGGACCCAAGGCTTGAGGTAGAAGCCTCCTGCTTTAAGTATCTTCTCCACTCCCTCTAGGATCTCATCTAAGCATTGTGGGTCATTGTGAGACGTGAGGAGATCATCAACATAGGAGTCTTCCTCAATGACTCTCCTTTCCTCCTTCATGCCAGAGAACTGGGGCAACTTTGCAGTCTCTCGCATGGCCACCTGTGCGATACACCCTGCAGGCTTGTCCCCCATATTCACCCTCACAATGGCATAGTCTTCAATTTGATCCTCTGGAGAGTCTCTCCACAGGAACCGATGCACGTGGACTTCTTGTTCCTCCAGCCATACCGAATTATACATCTTAGTGATGTCTCCGATGGCTGCATGTTCCCCTTCCCGGAACCTGAGAAGCACCGCTTTGATGGGATTAAGCACGTCTGGGCCTTTGAGCAAAATGCTGTTCATACTAACACCTTTGAACTCCTGGCTGCTGTTCCAAACAAGGCGAACTGGCGTAGTCGCTGAGTGGGGATTTGGTGCAGTCAGGTGGCTCACCCACCACGTAGCACCCTTCCAGTTATCCAGCACATCTTTGGTAAGTTTAACAGCCGCGCCCCTTTTCACCATTTCGTGGACTTGTCCCTGGTAGGCCTCTTTCCACATAGGGTCCTTCAGGAGTCGCTTCTCGGTCTTTAGAAACGTTGCTTCCACAGCCTTCCGGTTGTTTGGAAGAGAGGCTGGGTCCTCCTTCCAGGGATACTTCGCATCCCAATGCGGCTGGTCACTGTGGTCATCGCTCTTTCGGAATGACAGACCTGCCCTTATTATCTCCAGCTCCTTCTCATCAGCGAGAGACATCTCCTTCCCTCCTGGGGGGCCTTTCCCACAGCGACAGCCTCCGCAGGCGGGTCTGAGCAGCACCGATACTGTCCCATTTTAGCCACTCAAGAACCTCTTTATTGCTCGCTTTTGTCGTTCGGATGTCCATGCTGCCTCCTTGGCTTCCTGTGTTCCTTATGAAGTGTTCTTCAACTTTGATGGCTACTGCTCTCATAGAATGCGCAAAGTGCGTCTTTGAATGCCATGTGGTCACCTCCACTTCCTCAAAGAGGTCAGGGTGCATACCGCTCACAGTCTTACCCAGGGGGCCATCCCACAGCACCAGATCGCCTACCCTTTGCAGTCTTTGCGGAGCTAAACGTCCCTCTCGGGTACTGATAAGTAGGTCAATTTTCTCCGGGCGGGCTAGCTCTCCCGGCTTGACTTCTGGGAAGAACTGCTCAAGTCGTTGTGACGTCACCACACGATCCACTTTGGCAATGTCTTCCAACCCATAGCAGATCATCTCGTGAAGCTTCAAGGTCCCACGTGAGGTCCACACTTTTATTGTCACAAGATACTTTTTCGTATCAATTTTCACTTTCATTGTGCCTACACCATACACAACAAGTGATACTGGTTCACCGGTCAGTCCAAGTTTTTCTGCAGCTTGATGCGTGATGTAATTTGTATCAGAGGCTAGGTCGACCAAGGCTCCAAGACTGTCTCCTCTCTTTGTAGTAACAGGAACAAGCATCATGAGGACTGGATACTCCCTTGGGCCATTCTGCTCTATCAGGTCCTTACCAGAACATATTTGAGATGCTGCCTTGTTTGTACAGGCTTTGCGGACAGCTTCGAGCTGGTGAGGTGTCAGTCCTAACTCAGCGAACACAGCCTCTTGCTCCTCCGTTGGACCACGAGGTCCCTTCTTTTCCTCCACTTTGCTCTCCTTTCTAGCAGGTTCCTTCCTTGCTGGTGCCTTAGGGCAGAGGAAATAGTGGTGGTCTGCCAGAGTGTCACCTTTCCTACACTCTTCCTTACGGCAGAGGAACTTTGAGGTGCAAGCACCGTTGATCTGGTGAACATCCAAGCACTTAGTGCATGCCTTTATCCTTTTTACCTGAGCTCTCTTCTCCAAAAGATTGGCTTTCCTAAAAGTTTTACAGCGGAAAAGTCTCCCTCCGTGTTCTTCATCACCACAAACAGCACATGCCATCTGCTGGGAGTCTTTCTTGGCTTCACTTGCAGTAGTCTTAGTGAATGATTTCTTTTCCTTCCTCCTGTCTCCTAACTTCTCCCGGTAGCTTGGTCTCTCAGGAGCATTAGCAGGCCATGATTTGCTGGGTAGCAACTGCTCCAACCTCACGAGTAATGACTTTTGATCTTCCAGGAACAACAGGAGCTTGTCAAAACGGTTGCCTGGTTGGATATCGTTACCAGGATTTCTTACATACATGAGCCACTCTCTTTTCATGACGTCAGGGAGTTTGCTTTCTAACGAACGAATCACCAGCTGGTTCTGTATAGCATCTGCACACCCCAGGTCCGTGAGGTCCAATGCTGCTCTCTCGACTGCTAGGATTAACTCTAAAGTCTCCCGTGGTTGGTGATTCTTCACAGCAGGTCGGGACTGTAGCTCAAGCACGATCTCTTCTGCTGTTTGCGCTTTATCACCATAACGGTTTTCTAGTTCTCTGAAGATATCATTTGCATTTCTGCAGCGCAACAATCTGAGTTCATTTTTCAAAGCCTCATCTACACTGTCAAGTAAATGCAGTTTCTTGCACTCTGGCGACCCCGTAGGTTCTGCTTGTGCCTGGATACTCTCCCATTCAACCTTCCAACGCCAATAGTCCCTCCTTTCTCCAGAGAACTTGGGCAAACTTATGGGTGTTAGTCTAATCTTAGGTCGGGCCCTCTGAGAGCTGTCAACCCCCCTGGGGTACGTGCTGGAGTCACTTTGTGGCATGCTACTCCCATGTCCCATGCTAAGATTAACAGGCGGAGCAGGAACACTTAGCTGTTGAGGAGTGCTGGTGAGGGTTGGAGGTGAACCAAAACTAGCATTCATTACACGCCAGACTGATGCTGCTGAAGGACAGGCTGTAATACCTGCTGGGGGGTACTGAGCGCCGCAGTGGTTACATACCTGTTAAGAGGTTGACAACTGGCAGTATCAACTTGATTGGTGCTTGTAAGGATGTTTACACCATTAGCAGAAGTGGATGGGGGCGGGCTCATACTTTGCACAGATCCTTGCCTATCAATGGGTGGAGGGACAACAGTGGACTCTGTGTTAACAGGCATGGTAGGAACGGTAAGAGTTTCGGGTTGGGTGATAGTGACATTATCAACAGCTGTACAGCTTTCGCTAGGTGATTTGACATGTCCATCGGCTGCGTTATCGCCTTCCACATGTTCACTTCCCTCCCTATCACTTCCGTCGATGTCGTCATCATCACTGTACTCTTTATTGTCCCTCTTCACCTGCTCATTTTCCCGTCTGCATGTCCACTCATCCATCAGTTGCTCTTTGTTTTCTTTTAACGACAGATAGAGTGTCCATTTGTCCTTTCCGCGTGGTCGATAGTCTCTCCAAGTATACACAGTGTCTCTGAGTTCACGAAGTTTTCGATCCAGTTTGCTACTTTCAACCTCTTGCTGAGACCATGGTACTATTGTATCCGTACCGGATGCCTCAGCTCGCTCAAAAGCCGACTTCAACTGCTCCACCAGGGTGTCTATGTCTGGCTCTGTAAACTTTGACCACAATAATTCCATGACCATGCTCTCAACATCAAGGAATTTCTGTTCGTTTGTATCCCTCTTTGCCAGAGCATCCTGTGACTCACTGTCGTCACTTGGCTGGTCTATCTGCTCAAGGCCATTGATATAGTCATTGCTGGCATCGAGGAGTTTATCGTATTCATCTCTCAATCTTAATAACTCTTCTGACAAATCATTTTCACGTAAACGGCCAGCACTAACCCCAAGGCGGTTTATTCTTGTCGTAAAGTTCCGTTGAGCGTTTGAACGTCTCCGCTTCAGACTCTCTAGATCTGGCTTATCTTCTGACATTTTGTTTCCCCAAAAGAATCGAATCAATAAAAGATTCGTTTGGAAGATTCGAATCGTTACAAAGGAACAGATCGTTAGTTCAAAACGAACAGCTCATTCAAAAGATCCGTCCGTCCAAGAACGGCCCATTCACAGACGCGAACACTTTTTGGGTGATTCTCTGAATTCGGTGCACTTTGCGTCCCACAGGTTTACCTCAAAGGTTTTCTAATAAAATAAGTCACAAAATGTATTTTAAAACTAGAAATGGAAAGACCCACATGTCTTTGCATTATAACACACAAAAACATTTCAAAATGTATGTGTTGAAAAGTTTTATGGGTTGCTGAGGCACAGAGGTCAGCCAATTAAGCATGTCCCCACTGACTGGAGTTTCTTTTCACTGAATATGAACAAATGGAAATATCCAGTAACCAAAAATTTTTTTTCTGTCTATATAATAAATTGCTGGTCTACTTTAACCTAAATAAAAAAATATGAGAAAAACATGTGAATTATTTATTTAAAAAACACTGTTTAATCTTGTCCCCCAGTTTTGTTCAACCCCGTAACAGCATACCAAACCCTCCCTATTTTTAAATAATGGTTCAGTCCAACTTTCTCAGCACCCAGGAAATGACATCACTCAAGTCTCTTCCCACTCACACTGTCAAGAGAGGATAGTGTTAGCATACTTTCTTAAGCATATTTTAATGTTTTTTTCATTAGATTAACATTGTCAAGATCAACCTTTCAACACTGTTACATGACTAAATGATATTTGATATTGTTTGAATAGAAGCAAACAGTTGTCCTGGAAAAATATTTTAATTCCTTGTTTTCCTCATGTCATATGCTGCTGGATACCCCAACTAATGTGGACTTATGGCTACTTTTAGCCAAAATCTTCAACCCCGTAACATTCAACCCTGTAACAAACATCACTGTTACGGGGTTGAATCATTGTTACAGGGTTGAATGTTGGACTGTTCAGAAGCCAGCCAACCCAATTCCTCTAAATGGTATTTCATGTTTATTATTTTTAGATGGCTAAATCAAATGCAGAGAGGCAAAGAGAATACAGGGTGAGAAGAAATGACGATTCACAGAGAAGGGAATACCTCAGGAAAGAGCGTGAGCGATGGAAAAGAGATACAGAATCAGTGAAAAAGAAATCAATTAATGACCTGAGTAAAAGACCTCAAAAGGCATAGCGAAAGGAGTGGTGGAAGGCGAAAGAAAGACAAAAAAGGAAAGCTGAGATTCAAAACAGTGGGCCTACCTCTCTAACCCCTCCACATACTCCTGACAGTGAAATTCAAGAAGTGCAAGCCAGACCAGGGTCCTCACAGTGAGGGAAATATGTGGTTAGAAATAAGGCTAAATTATGATAGCTTGTTTAAAAAACACTGCTATATACACATATATAGCATTAATCTCATTATTCCAGTCTAGTAGCTCCTGAAAAATGCACATTCATAGGAAGGGAGACGTGATCTAATATTACTTTGTTATTACTTATATAACAGACAGCAATGTACTTTTTACTGCTGATACTGCAGATGACAGACTCATTCAATTAAAAGTCTGGTAGGACCATATGAATTTATTTTAATAGTAATGTGTATATTTAACAGTGTAACTGTGTTGCACATTGAATTGTTTAGTTCTTGATTGTTTCTCCTCATGGGACAGATCATTTCATTTTTAATGTGTTATTTTTAAACAATGTTAAAGGGACTGTGAGGATTTTCTAAGTAATTACATAAAAAGTCTGACTTTTAGATATATGCCTGATGGAAATACACACTTTAAGATACGTTTTATAGCATCAAAATAGGTTATCTATAAATGCCATTCCTTAGCTTCACGGTCGGGTCGGACAGGCTGGACTGGCCTGGATACTCAACTTCAGGAACAAGGCAATTAAAACTAGAGCAAATTTATATTATTCAGACACGTCTTCGAGCACCGAGCTGTAAGTAGAGATATATAGCCGGGTACAAAACTACAATACTAAGTCTTCCAAAAATTGCTTGTTGTCACACATCAAAAACTACCGCTTGGGTCACATCTTTTGGTGCATTCCAGTTGCAGTCAGAAGTAGGAATTTCCGGGTTCCGAGTAGGAAACTGCAACTGAAACGTTCCCCGAAGTCTGAATTTCCTACTGGAAACTCGGTGAAACCTCGCCACCCTCGAGTTGACAATTGAAGATGGATGCCCCCAGTGTGAACAGTTATTTAGCTCCTGTAATAATCCATTTATTTGCACTTCTGACTGGGGTGTGTCGCTCTAGATCAGCTGTATACATAGTATTGTTAGACTTATATTTACAAAAATGCTGCCATAGTGATAATCACATTCTTCATGTGATATTTGTGAACAACAACGCAGGCGTGCTAACAACAGCTAACAATAGCCTGGTAGATCAGCATGTTTTTTCCGACTTCAACTGGAACACCGATAAGTCAGAGATGATGTCACTCCCAGTTTCGAGGTTACTGGAACGCAGCATTACGACAGTCGCCATGCGTGCTCATGGGTAGCAGAGTCTTAATGTCGCCGCAAATGGATTCTCCTCATAGCACCTTTAAATATTAAATGCCTTGTGATATTTGTTTCAGTGAATAAATTAAAATTGGTTCCAATTTGATCTGATATTGTCATTTATTCAACCCTGTTACAGTGAGTTCAACTCTGTTACAGAGTGTTCAACCCTGTTACTTGATACATATTCATACATTTTTTGATAATAATAACAAATATTAGATAAATGTTGTACTGTATGCAGAGTTTAGAGGACAAGTACAAAATATACAAAAGTCCAATCTAATGTGAGTGTTAAAGTACATTTTCACAATTTATGAAGACCGCTTTTACATTAAGTTGCCATATCCTATATGGCAGTCAAATAATTATAATTAGGAATCAAATAAACTATACTTGAAATAAGTTATTTTACACAAGGGACAGGTGATTGCTGAGGCACTGGAAGACTTTGCTTGAAAATGTTTTAGAATTATTCTTATACAGGTATCAAATTGTCCTGTTACGGGGTTGAATTTAAAACAGCCTAAGCACACAGAAATTTCTAATAAAAGTTTAGGATTTCACACCTAAGGTGGTAAAATAAGATTTCTCAGAGGTTCTAATAGTCTTTCATCAGATGCAATATTCAGAAACACCTTTTCTTGTTGTATATTTTTCAATAACCAGAGAACCCAAAGGGCACCGAATTCAGAGAATCACCCTTTTGCTGTTAGCTTCTTTCAGTCACGTCCCTTCAGTGTTAACTCTCTGCCTTTAGCCTCTTCAAGCTTAGCACCTTAGCAGCACTCCAGCCCAGAAACGGACAGTTTCTTCTTCAACCATGCAGCTTTACTTACTGCCGTGGAGATCGCTCAGCCCGTGCGGCCCGTCTGCTCGTAACCGGCTCCTCCGTTGTAGCGGCTGGACTGGCGGCCCCTTATATCCGATGCGGGTCTTTGGTCACGATGTTCGTCCTCACAGTGACCGTTATCCGCTCCGGTCCGTGTAATCCCTACGCCGCGGCTCCGGCGGCGGTTTACAACTGTCCAGATTTTACTAAACTACCTGCTGTAGCTTAATAAACTCCCTCTGGAAGGGTATCAGGACACGTCTGGCTCTCACAACTCTAGTCTTCTTTTGCCTGAATGTATGTTGCACCCAAGCATATGCAAACGCTCACTCACTTTGCTTGCATGAAAGACGACTTTTTATTAGGTTGTAAACCTGAAATGTGAACAAAAACAAGACCCAAATTTAACTATGGCGACTCCATAATTAGCAATATGGTCTCAATCTTGACAAACAATACCACTCACCGACAGGGCGTACGGTCCCGATGACTAACCAAGTGAAAGTGAAACTTAAGAGGTAGACATACATATTCGTAAGCCCCGCCCAGTCCATGCACACAGTAGGATTGTGAAATTCAAACAATACAATCGTAAGAGTAAAAAATGAGAAATATAACATTAAAGTCACCTGGTTAAACATAATTGTCAAATAAAACACTAATTGGCTCATGGAAAGTTATACAATGCCCTCATCTACCTTTTGCTGAATATCACATCTGCTGTACTGAGTTATTTTCTTCCATCAAACAGGTGTCTGTTTGATACATATTACTGAAGAATTATCATGCAGCATTTCACACACATGGACTTCATCAGAGCGTCACATCCAGGCTCAAAACGTTCAGCATGTTGATTGATTTTCAGAGAACTGATGAGAAAATTAATTATCAAACACACTCTCTGCCCCTCACACTGCCAGGAGAGAAAAACAGTTTTCTAAGAGATCATGCTGAGCTTCGAGCACTTTAACAAAAGCATCATCCTGATTTTAGATCACTGGAAAAGTCTGATCTGCTCTATTAACTTTCTTAATGTTGCAGGTTCAAGCCCAGCTCTGCCTTCACATGTCTTTGTGTTGTTGAGCAAGATACTTCACCCCAGTGTGCTCCCACTGTGTGTGAATGAGTTTGAATGGGATGGATGGGGCTGTGGTGTAAAACTGCTTTCTATACTCAAGTCCATTTACCAGTCTCTGAAAATTCTCTGCTTCTGTATTTTACAGGTTTGTGAGGAGGTCCAGCAGCCTTGAGAGAGTAAAGAGGAGGTTCCTTCAGAGCAGCAGAAGAGGAGCTCCAGTCTGAACCAGAAGATGACCGAGCCTCTGCACATTAAAGAGGAACCAGAGGAACCCTGGATCAGTCAGGAGGGAGAGCAGCTTCAAGGACCAGAGGAGGCTGATATCAAATTCACTTTTGCTCCTGTCCCTGTAAAGGTTGAAGATGATGGAGAGAAGCCTGAGATCTCACAGCTCCATGAAATTAAAACTGAAGAGATGGAGAGAGGAGCTGATGGAGAGGAGTGTGGACCAGAGGCAGACAGAAACTCTGACCACCAAAGAGATGCACAATCAGAGGCTGAAGACTGTTCTGAAGCAGAGACCGATGACAGTGCTGATTGGAGGGAAGTGACAGAACAAAAATCACAAGGCTGCTCTGAGCGTGGTAAAAGATTGAAACTTAAAGATTCACTTGAAGACCGTGAGAGAAGTTATTCAGGAGAAAAACCAGTCAGTAACTCTGACTGTAGTAAAAGAATGACCTGCAAAGGTTCTTTAAAAGTTGATATGAGACTCAAAAGCAGAGAGAAACTGTTCAACTGCTCTGATTGTGGTAAAAGTTTTAAAACAAAGAGGTATCTGACAAAACACAAAGTGGTTCACACAGGAGGGAAGCCCTTCAGCTGCTCACAGTGTGGTAAAAGTTTGAGACACAAAAAGACTTTGATTGAGCACATGAGAGTTCACACTGGAGAGAAACCCTACAGCTGTTCAAAGTGTGGTAAAAGTTTTAGATACAAAAGTAATTTGACTGAGCACATGAGAGTTCACACTGGAGAGAAACCTTTCAGCTGCTCAGAGTGTGATAAACGTTTTACAGTGAAACGTAGTCTTCTTGAGCACAGAAGAGTTCACACTGGAGAGAGTGTGAAAGTCTGCAGCTGCTCAGAGTGTGGTAAAGCTTTTACAACAAAGAGGTATCTGACAAAACAGATAGTGGTTCACGCAGGAGGGAAACCCTTCAGCTGCTCACAGTGTCAAAACAGTTTGAGACACAAAAATACTTTGATTGAGCACATGAGAGTTCACAATGGAGAGAAACCCTACAGATGTTCAAAGTGTGGTAAAAGTTTTAGATACAAAAGTAATTTGACTGAGCACATGAGAGTTCACACTGGAGAGAAACCTTTCAGCTGCTCAGAGTGTGATAAATGTTTTACAGTGAAACGTAGTCTTCTTGAGCACAGAAGAGTTCACACTGGAGAGAGTGTGAAAGTCTTCAGCTGCTCACAGTGTGGTAAACGTTTTAGACACAAAAGTGATCTGACAATGCATATGAGGGTTCACACTGGAGAGAAACCCTATAGCTGTTCACAGTGTGGTAAAAGTTTTGGACAAAAGGGTGCACTCACAAGTCATATGAGGATTCACACTGGAGAGAAACCCTTCAGCTGCTCACAGTGTGGTAATCGTTTTAGACAAAAAGGTGATCTGACAATACATATGGGGGTTCACACTGGAGAAAAACCCTACAGCTGTTCACAGTGTGGCAAACGTTTTGGACAAAAGCGTTATCTGAAAAGGCATATGAGGATTCACACTGGAGAGAAACCCTACAGCTGCTCTGTGAAGAACGACTTCGCCTTTGTACCTGTTGTATATAATTTCATGTATTTGAATATCTCTTTATAACCTTGTCCTAATCTTGTTTAATTGTCCTTGTATTTGAATATCTCTTTGTAATCTCTTTGTAGTCATGTTTTATAATCATTGTTTAGCTTTTGCATTCTTCTGACACACACACTACATGGCCTCGTGCAGGCTCCTTCTTATCGAACACCATGACCAGGCTGGGGACATCTTCCCAGACCAGCTCAACCTGAGACGGGGAGGAGCCTGTGCGGAGGTCACTCCATACACACATGTTCTTATCACCCTTATAAAAGAGAGAAAACATTGTATTTCTCCAGTTCAACATTCAGACTGCTTTACTGTATGCTATTCATGAGTAAAATTCCATCTGATTACAAGCAGTTGTTTCTCGTCATCTTTATTGTGAATTATATCAGGTGTTGGTGCGAACCTTGAAAGTTACAATGAGCTCTTAAAAATGTAAAGGGAAAAAATCCTGACATAAGTTGGTCCTTCGAGCCACTCCTCACAGCTGTGACCCTGGGAGAGGGGGGGCTGGCTGCAAACTGGTGAGCATAGATCTTTTGTGTACCCTTTACTGTCTAGAGTAATATAAGAAAGAAGCTTCAGAGCGGATTTACCACCCACTTGCTGTGTCTTCCTGGACAGCAGTAAATAGCGAATGAGCTGGCTTGTAACTTCTGCACAGAAATGGCAGCTAAGATAAAACTGGCGTAAATAAGGTCTAGCCCAAAGTGTGCTCTTGAGGATCAAAGAAGCACGAACGCAGGCAGATTCCAAGTTTAACAAACGACGTTTATTAAAGTTACACTGGGTGAACAATAACAAATGGGAGTTGCTTTGTGTCGCGACGCCCCAAAACAACTGAAGACAAGAACAGAACAGCTGACTCTGAACTTAAATATAAGCTGTACAAAAACAAATTAACCGCTATCTTGAGAGAAAGAAAGAAAGACTATTACGGAGAGCAAATACAAAAAAATGTGAATCACACCAAGGAACTATGGAATATAATTAACGGTGTAATCAAAAATAAGAAACCTGTCAAAAGCTACCCACTTAACCTTGCAGAGAATGCGGATAACACAGTGAATAAGTTAAACACATTCTTTGCAGAGGTAGGGCCAAATCTTGCCAAACAGATCCCAGAGAATGACCTGACCTGGAAGCACTTTGATAAGGAGGGGAATAGTAACCAAAACACTATGTTTTTGACTCCAGCAGACGACAGAGAAATAAAACAACTGATTAATAACTGCACAGGAAAAACATCAAAAGACGTCCATGACATTGACATAAAACTAATCAAAATGGTACAAGATGAGATTGCATCACCTTTGACACATATATGTAATCTATCGTTTCAGACAGGAAAATTCCCAGATGAAATGAAAATCGCAAAAATAATCCCCTTGTATAAACAAGATAACAAGGAGGACTTCAATAACTATAGGCCAATAGCAATACTACCACAATTCTCCAATATACTAGAAAAACTGTTCAGCAGCAGACTAGATAAATTCATTGATAAACACAATCTGCTATATGACGGTCAATACGGATTCAGAAAAAATCATTCCACAACATTAGCGATAATGGAAGCTGTAGAAATAATTACTGATACGATCGAACAAAAAAAAATTTAGTATTGGAATATTTATTGATCTAAAGAAAGCATTCGATACAATCGATCACAACATACTTTGTTATAAACTTGAAAAGCTGGGCATAAGGGGAAAAGTGCTAAATTGGATCAGGAGCTACCTGAATGGGAGATACCAATACGTCCAAGTAGCAGGAAAAAAATCAAGGCGCCTCAACACTATTTGCGGGGTCCCACAGGGGTCCGTATTGGGTCCAAAGCTATTTACTCTTTATATAAATGATATATGTAAAGTATCAGAAAAAATTAAATTCATACTATTTGCAGATGACAGAAGCCTTTTCTCCTCGGGGGACAACCTGAAGGAGCTGATCACAGTGACAAACGAAGAGCTAAACAAGCTACAAACATGGTTCAATATAAACAGATTATCTCTGAACCTAGACAAGACGAAATTTATGTTATTCGGCAACAAAAATAGAGACTGTGAGGCTGATGTAAATATAAACGGAACCAAGATACAAAGGGTTCATGAATTCAAATTTCTAGGAGTAATCATCGACGAGAAGCTAAACTGGAAACCTCATATATCCTATACAGAAAAAAAATTAGCCAGGAGTGTATCAATACTGTGGAAAGCAGAAAAAGTACTAAATCAGAAATCACTTCTCACAGTTTACTGGGCACTGGTGGCACCACACATACAATACTGCTGCGAAATATGGGGATACAGCTACAAAACAAATATTAAAGGTATATTAACACTCCAGAAAAAAGCAGTGAGAATTATTCACCACGCAAGCTATAGAGCACACACAAATCAGCTGTTCATCACAGCAAAGATCCTAAAACTATATGACCTAATAAAATACAGGACTGTACAGATATTATACAAGGCTGCACATGATCAGCTGCCGAGGAACCTACAAACAAGGTTCATAAAATGAGAGGCAAAGCACAACTTAAGAGGGTCTATGATTCTCAAAAAGAAAACAGTAAGAACAACATTGAAAGGGATGACAATCACAGTTAATGGAGTAAATCAATGGAACAGCCTCCAGGAAGAAACCAGGTGCAGCGGTACCATGAAAGAATTTAAAAAAAGAATACTGAGAAGATACTTTGACGGATATAAATATGAAAACATCTAGGGGTGATGATACAAAACATGTACAGAGCTCAAGGATGTTGATGGTTGATGAAACAAAACATGTGGGTTGTTTGGTCTATAAGACAGCAGGAAAGACGAAATGTACCAAAACAATGATAGTGAATGACCTGATGATGTAAGTTAAGTGAGGCCATATATCATATCAAACTACTGCAGAGAAACAGACAGTCTCAAAATGGATCCACTAAGCTGGGCTCTCAACGCAATCGATAAGGTTTTCTCAACCCGCCAAGCTGGCCCGGGAGAACCAAAATGTGCCGATGGAACATTCCTAGCTGGGTATGCAATGGACAGCTGGAACAAATGGAGAGTGGTGTGTCTGTCAATCCTGGAGGTGGAGGACGTGGAAGACGTGTTCTTGTTTGCCGCAATCGGAGCTGCGATTACAATCATGGGACTGGGCCTCGGAGGGATTATGTGGAGGCTGAGACGCATGAAGGCTGAGTTTTTGGCAACGAGAGAGGTGATGCTGCTAGCATGCGAAATCAAGAGAGCCGGTGGTCAGAGAAAGATGGCTCGCGCACCCCTCAACAAAATCCGACTGGGAGGCGGAAACGCCCGCATGGCTGAAAACTACAGCAGAGCCCGGGACGACAGTGCAGGAGCACGCCTGGGTGAAGAGGAGAGTGACGAGGAGTCACGCGTCTAACAGGTCTGAAAAGTGAAGAAAGAAAAGCAACGTGGGCACACCATTCCAACATCACCATCTCCAACATCACAACCCCAACATCACAAACCGGGACTAACAACAACAACAACAACAACAAAAAAGGCTTACGTGGAACGAAGGATTATGGAATATGTCAAATACGGACACTAAAAGGGAGTCTAGAATTATGTCAGACCTCTGTAAATAAATAAAAATGCATAACAACTTGTTAATATGTGGAAAAGAGGAGACTAAATACTAAATATTGAGAAAATGGGGACGGGACTAGATAAGCTCTGCTTCTCCCGCCTACCCTTTCGGACATGAACATTTGATCAACTATTGACAATGTGTGATGCTGTATAACTGTGTTGACGTGACCGAAATAAATAAATAAATCAAATCAAAATCAAATCAAAACATTTTGTTTAGTTGTTCAGTTGTTGTATGACATTACAGAAATTGGACTGAAATATAACCAACTGCACATGCTGGTGCAGAGTTCAAGTGCTGAAAGAGAGTATTTTCTGCAGATTTGAAAAACCTGAAATTATACATTCAGTTGTGCTGTCAGACAATTTAAAAAAAAAATCTAATTAATTACCAGATTTATAATTAATTAATTTTATTAATCAAATTTTAATCTCATATCTGCTTAAAGTACCCAAATAAAGAATTTGAATTCTACGATATTATAAAATTGTAGTGCATGACTAATCAAGTGAAAACACTAAGAAGTGAAGATTTGTAAATCCACATTTTTACTGGTCACTTAAACCAAAGTCAGGGCAAGTTGTCCAGAAAAGTCTAAGCTCAATCAGGGAACTCAAATTACACTTTAAGTGTGTTTCATAAATCAAATTCAAAATAAGAAAAAGGTCGAGGACATCCAGCAAACCAATTAGGCCTGATGCATTATTAAAGAATGTAATAAAAATATAGATAAATACATTCAAAAATGAAATAAGACTAAGTCTTAAATATGCCATTCCTGTTGTCACCTGGGCTTTGTTTGGTTTTTTATTAGAAACGCATGTGTGAAGTGACGTGCCACTGCCATGTACCAGTCCTCCAGCTGGCCAATATCAAAATGTTTGTGTGCTATGATTAATCGCAATTAATTTTTTTAGCGCATTAATTTGAGGTGTAATTAATCTAATTAATGCACTGAAGTGACAGCCGTAATATTCAGATGATGGTACTGTTAAACAACAACTTATCAAAGCAATGGAAACGACAGGAAACCCATGGCCTGCTTGTTTACACCTGGTTAAATCTTCCATTAATACAACACCATGTGGCAAACATAAACTAACACCATTTGGATGTATATTTCTTAGACCTTACCAGCTGCCTGAGCTGAGCTGACAATAATTCAACCTAACCTCAGAAACCTGTGAAATACTCTGAATTAGTGACACATTTACAACAATGTTTTAAAGTTAAAGAAATTGACGCTGCCAAGTCTGTTTCTGTGTCCCAGGGGGGAGAGCCAGACCCGACGCCTACACCTGTCAAACCGGGAGATCTCGTGTTCATCAAGGCCCATCAGAGACAGAAGTGGTAGTCTCCACGTTGGACTGGGCTGTACCGAGTTCTCCTGGCCACACCCACGGCACTGAAACTTGCTGAAAGGCCATCTTGGATCCATCTCAGTCACTGCAAACTTCTGAGGAGTGAGGATGGGAGGCTGCATCTGAACTCAACAATGCGCACCGGTGATCCAGACAAGCTATAAAGGGGGGTGGAAGACTAGCTCCGTTCATCTCAAACCTGTGAAGAATCCACCGCGGGCCCCTGAGTCCCGGGCAATCCCGCCCTGGTGTCGCTACAGGGAAATGCCTCCAAAACTAACTGTTCATCTCCTAACTGCAGTGTTGCGTGGAGTCATTATCTGGACTTGGACTGATTGGTTTCTGGCTCCCTCTGGTGGACATGTTTTGGACAAGCGAGATCACAGCCCCTTGGACTGGTACACCAAGGCTTTCAAATTCTCATCATCTTTTGAACTGAACATTTGGTACCGATATGCACAATTCTTGGCAAAATCCCAGAATCAAACTAACTGCTATGTGCGCACCAGGATGCCAATTGCCTCTAAAAAATCCACATATCATACCTAAACCTGTCACAATGTCAGCTCTTTGCTTCCACATGTTCTCAGCTCTTCTCTTGCAGCTACATTCCTGAACCAAGCATACTGGTCTATGATTTCAGGCCCTGGACCGAACGTGAGTAAGTTGGTTTTTACACACTTCCTCAGTATTAATGATATCTAAAACACTCCAATTTTGTTTTTGCAATAAAAATAATCCTTTTAATTTTGCATCTATCCCTATGGGTACTGTTGATCCAAGGCACTGCTCTAGTTGTTCATATGCCCTGCTTGAGGAATGGTTCCAAGAACTACAATAAGACTAATAAACCATTTGGTGTTATGTGTACAGATTTCTTGACTGTTCTAGATGTTATGGGTACACATCCACAAACTGATTTTGTATTGCTATTTGTCTTTGCCTACAATTAATTATATTAATAATTTATAATATTCATTCCACTTTATCAACAACCCCACCAATTGGAGAGGAGGAAACAATTTAGTTTCTTCGCAGATACTTTGCCTATATGATGCCTGTACAGTAATCTAACTGAAGTTGTGAGTGGTTGATGTGAGAAGTGCATTGTTATCTGTTCAAATAAATCAAAAACAGGGGGGTGATGTCAGGAAATGTATGTATTTTTTTATGTATTGAAAAATCTTTTTCTCACTGTATTCTTATTCTCTGTATAATCACTGCTTAGCTGACTACATGTTTTCTCACACATAGACACACACACGCATGACCTTGCATAGCCCCACTCCTCGTCATGCTTATCCTTGTTTATCCTTGTTATGTCTGCACCTTCAGGACCAACTCAAACCGGCATGAGAAGTGGAGCTTATGTGGAGGTCACTTCATCTCACACCCCCACATGTTACACACACACATTCTTATAAATGAGAGAAGACATTGTATTTCTTTAGTTCAACATTTCATGTTGTAACATGTATGTTGTAACTCCTTGTTATAACAAGTAAAATTTGCCTTGGTTGCATCCAGCTGCCTCATCATCATCTTTTATGCTAAATTATGTCAGGTGTGGTATGAACTGGTGTTTGAGCAATCTTAGGACTGTAAGGGGAAAAATCCTGACAATAATGTTGTTTCTTTTCTTCGTGATGCCTTTGCTAATTCATCAGCCATCTCATTCCCTTTCACCCCCTCGTGTGCTGTTACCCAACAAAACTGTACATCCACACAACTCCTGCAATCTCAATAGGCAATGCTGTAGTTCCATTATGAAGTCTTCCCTGTTTGATTTAGTTGATTGTATACTTTCTAGTGTTGCTGCTGAGTCCGTGCACACCGCCACCACCTGATCTGATCTGACCTCCTCCATCCACTGTAGACATAAAATGACAGCCACACCCCTGCTGTGTAAACAGACAGTTTATTTGAAATTCTCATGGAGATATGCACATTGAATTCTGGAATAAAACCCCAATACCCACACAATTATGTTCATTTTAAGAGCCATCGGTGAATATTTTAAAGTACATGTAGTAGTTTTGTCAGAGATATACATTTGTTTTAACTCCATTTTCTGTCAAGTGCCATTCTCTTTTCTTTTCTTGAAAACTCACTTTTGTTTCGTACAGCCATGGAGGGAAACTACTTATAGGATGAGCTTTGGTTCAGTTCTTCATGTTATACTGTTTCACCTTATCGCCTATCTCCCATCCATAGCTTCTCCTCTGACCTGCAGAGTACTCCCAATACAGCTTTATTGTATTAGTTGAGTGGTTTTCATCACTGATTCCTTTCAGTTTAGCCCAGTATGTTAGTGTAAATTTGTCCTTCCTTTATCTCCAACAGTGTTTCACCTGCCTCTATTAGGACGGCATTAATAGCCTCAGTTGTATCCGGCAACAGCTCGTAAGAGATTATCACTTTTTTACATTTTGTTTCTAGATGTTGGATATGGGTTTTCCATTTGTATTTATTGTCCAACCAAAGGCCAAGGTATTTAAACTCTGATACTTTATGCAGTGGTTGACCATACAGTGTTAAATTTACATTGCTGGCCTTCCTTTTACTTTTTTATCATCATGTGGGAGGATTTACTAACTGAAAGCTTGAAGCCTCACTCATATGACCACCTCTCCACTTCCTGAACAGCACTTGTAATATTTCTAATAACATGAGTGACACTTCTGCTTCTCATCAATATGACACAATCATCCACATAAAGGGCTGAATTAATACTCCCATTTAGTTTGGAAAAAATATCATTAATCATGACATTAAACAACAGTGGACTAATGACTCTTCCCTGGGGAATCCCATTTTCTACCTCTAAATCCTGGGACAACGCTCTTCCTACTTTAACTTTAATTTTCTGTCCATATTTTCTGTGCAATAAAAATAAAAAAATTAGAATAAATAGAAGCAATAACAGCAACAAAAACAATAAAAGAAATGAAAAGAATAAATGCAATAAGAGCAAAAAAATACAATAAAATAAAGTAAAACAAAGTAAAAGTAAAAGTGTCACCACACTACCGGGTATTAAAAGCCATCTTTATAGATATGTCTTCAGTCTAGATTTGAAAAGGCCCAGGTCAGAAATGAGACGCATTTCAACAGGGAGATTATTCCAAAGCCTGGGAGCAGCCATGGAAAAGGCTTGATCACCCCAGTGTTTGTATTTTAACCGGGGCACTTCAATATTACTTGTAATGTTACTTCCTGTCGAATCATTGAATAACAAAGCTGATCCTGTCCTGGAGCTGTATCTCTTGTGCCTTGTAAGGCTGTTTTAACTTCTTTCATTCTGAATTCCATATCTAGTGTTGAACTACACTTCTCTTTTGCCTCCCAGATATTTTTATGTTTCCTCAGAATCTGCTGTCTCTTTAACCTGTAAAACTCATCAAGGTGATCACCTGAATTGCAACAAAACTTTCCCAAGCAGCTCTGCTTGTCCTTTGTCTGAAGTTACCAAATCATCCTCATTGATCAAAGCTGGAGTTTTGCCTTTCAATCTCCACACCCGTGATAGGTGTGGAGATGGAGCATCTGCAAAAATTCTTAATTTTGGAGTGACACTCGATAGTGAACAGGTAGTGTGTAGGGGGCTGTTTGGGACTCAACCACTCAATCAATGTGCGTGCCCCCCCCCAAAAAAACAAAAAACCCATACACACATATAAAAAACACACACTACTCCTCACCTGGTGACCTAACGATATCCATTGCAGTGCTGCAGTTCCTGAATCTTCTACCTGCATCAGGTAGTTCCTGATGTGATAAAATACAACACCAGTGGGGGGCAGTGATACGCCTCACAGCGTCTACTCTGCCGGAAATGAAGAAGAAGAAGAAGAAGGAAAAACGGAAAAGAAGGTCAGAAAGAAGAAGAAGGAGATCGTCCTGTTGTCTCAGAGTAATCCTTTAAAAGTCTTCAGGGTTTTCTTCTCCTTTTTTGACTCTTGGATGACTCTTGGAACCCAAATGTCCTGGTTTCAGGATCTTAAAGAGAGAGCAGGTTTGTTTTCTTTCTTCTTCTCTGATCGTGTTTACTGTAGATGTAGCAGGTTAGCCTTTAGCTAACGTTCAGCTAGCTCAGACTGTTTGATGAATCAAAGGTCTGAGACTGAAGTTTACTCGCTCTTCCTTCTGATCCTCAGAGACCAGACAGTCTGATTTGAGGTTTTAGATGTCTGGAGCTGATTTGAACCAAATCTCAACATTAAAACTAGAAAAACACTCTGAGAGCGCAGACCTCCGCCAGCGCCACAGTCCTCACCAATATTGGGATTTTTCACCATAAATATTAGTCCTAGCTTAATTTCATCAAAATATTTAGATTCCTTGACCTTGAAAACATACCAATAGCAATTGATTTCATCATGATATTTATTTTAGTTCAGTAGTTATTAACAAAAATCGCATTTTTCGTCATGGCGGTTTTACACCGATCCCGATTGGACATTTCCTGAAAAGGACCTCTTTCACAATACATGTAATTTTGCCCACAGCCCAATTTTTTGTTTATTGTGTGGTATTTGTAGTACACCCAGAGACTCCCAAGAATATACCTTTAGAAAATCCAAAAGTCATCCAGGGCCTGTACTATGACCTATTTTATGATCATTGCCATAGGTGTGAGCCAGGGTGCACACTTTACCCCAAAACTTACTCAAACACAAATAATAAATCATCAAATTGGGTCAATTCACCTTCACTGAAGTCTGGTGCATCTTTTAAAATCAAATGTAAAGCTAAGTATTACAACTGAAAGAAGTTATTGAATTTTAACTGGAAAAAAAAAAGTTTTTTTAATGATTTTTTCAACAAATTCAATTCTTTAGAGATGTGTCTGACCAACTTACAGTTGATGTACACCTAAAATACTTACAAATTATTTGGCCACATATATATTCTCAAAGTGGGAAAAAAATCATCAAATTCTGAGACCGGTAAAGTTGTTCAATTAACAGGTTGGGTTACTGTGGAAGAATCAGGATACTGTTCCATGTCTTGTATATCAGGGAACCTTTAAAGATTTGTTCAGAATTCATCCTTTAAGTATGATTTCTTTTAGAATTTGAATGCTAGATTCAAAACAAACATTTCACATGAAATGTTATTCATTTTAATATTGTAATCACATAGTGATAGTATTTTAAAAGAGTTCTATCTTAATCAACTTTTTAGCATTTTATTACCTTTGTCATATCCTTTCATGGTTTTATTTATTTACTTAATTATTCAGTCAGTTTAGTTTTAGCTCATTTGTTTCCTCATTTTCAATTCAAGATAGCGCTTCCTCAGTCCTCTGTAGATTTCTATAGAGTCCTGGCTTACAGTCCTTGTCTGTGTGTGTGTGTGTGTGTGTGTGTGTGTGTGGGGGGGGCTGAGTGGCTGTCTGGGTTGGGAGGGTAGGTGGGTCTATTTTAATCTGTATCTCTCTGATCTGCTTGTTTATTTTAACGTACAGCACTTTGTGATACATCTTATGTATGGAAAGTGCTTTATAAATGAAGTTTGATTGATTGATTGATATTGATATATTGCTGATATTAATTAGCATGCTGGTAATTTTTGCACTTTCAACTTTCAACATTTCAACTTAATTTGGTTTTAGGAGAGTAAAATGGCTCAGCTTTCATCAATCTCTGTGATTGCTGACCGCCCTATAAGAGGCAGTGATGGTTGGCTTTCAAATCTACCACAAACCAGTGAACATCTCCAATGAGATCAACCACAAACATGAATCCTGCACCATTCGATCTGTAGCATTTGGTTAGTTCACTGTCATCCAGTGTAGGAGAATATCTCTTCTGCTTCTTCTATCTGCCATTTTGTCCTCTGCTTAGGGAACTCCTAAGTTGTTTAAAGTCCTCTTCCCTGCTCTTAACAGATCTCAACTTAAGAGCTCTTCTAAGAGCTGGGATTCTTTAGGAATAGCCTTTGTCTTTACTAGGATCTACTGTTCACTTTTCGGGGAAATTCTGAGGAAAAAAAAATGTTTCAAGTATTATCTATAATTTCACCACTAGGAGCAGCTCTGCACTAAGAGGAATACTGACCCTGCTGTTCAATAAAGAGCTGAGAAGATGGGCTGATTGGATAGCTTTACAACACGTTACAAGATATTCCGATGTATTCAAATATTGTTGATGGGTCAAAATATCCCAGTTTGTCCCTCAGTTTAAAATATTTTTTTTTTTATTCAGGACAACATCAGGAACTCAAAACAGTGTTTTCATAAAGTACAGTTAGGTCAGTCCATTGAAACTCAACCAAATTCCAGAAATCATTCTACATCACTGTAAAGCCAAAACGTAAAAAGACATTTAATTTTGTTTAATTATTGGTTGATTAGCTTATTTTTTAAGAAAATGATGGTAGTACTGGATAGCTCCTTTATAGTTTTTGCTGCTGCAAAGAAAGACGGCAGAGTAGAGAAGGGGAGATGAAGAGAAGCATGAGCAGGTGAGCTGTATGCTGCTGAATTAGACAGGTAGGTCGGAGCTGCAGGGAAATGTGCAGGAGCATAAAGGAGACTCCAGAGACATCAGTGGTCAGTTAATCTGTTTTCTTTCGTAAATGGAGGTTGATTTAAGTGATATTTTGCTAAATTGAAATGCTTATGGTCAATTTTTGTTCAGGTTTTCAACCTTTTCCTATGAAGACAAATAAAAGGAAAAGAATCTTCATGAAAAAGGAATGGAGTTGTCCGGTGTCCTCTGAAGTACTGCCTTTAGCCTTTACAAGTTCAGGCATCCTGAAAGTAACCCTGCAAGAACTCACCATCACCAACTCAGAATTGGCAAGAAAAAGTTAGGAGAGATATTGAGATAGTGGTCTCCATAGGGGTGATGTTTTTATGTGTGACAATGGGGGAAAAAAAGATTTCAGAGGCCAGTGTCAGTCTACAGTAATTTCCAAAAGTCTGTTGATGCTGGACTCCTTCAATTTGAGGTCTGGACCGTCTGCAGGAGGGAACCGGAAAAGGTCTTGATTTAGACCATGGGACCTCTGAGTTCATATGGAATGACCAAGTTTCTCCCCAGAGTCATTTTTATAAAGTACAGCCCCTGCTACATTTCTGAACTTTAATGTTTGTCCCTGTGACATAAATAATAATAAATGTATGAAATATGAATATGAAAGAAATGTCCTAACTTTTGATGAATTATTGAATCATAACACATCAGGACACTAAAAAAAAGATGTGATGTGCAATGACACTGTTCAATATCACAATGACCATAATTCTTGAAGGAGATAACTGTGTGATGAGCACATTTTAGCTCCAAAGTTTCTGGAGTTTTCTTTGAACTTTAAAACACGACTCTGTCTCCAGACTAGTATGTCCGTGTCTGCAGGTTTACAAACTTTGTACAATGATTTACAATTGATTTCTTAAAGGTGCAGTGTGTAGAATTTGGCATTTTAGCAAAATCTAGCGTTCAAATTCTAGCATGAACCTAACTGTAGCCAAGACGTCATGTTGCTGAGCAACGGAATCCTGTCAGGACCAAAAAGGTCGCTTATGGGTGTTATTTACATTATCAACACAATACAGGAGTTGTGTAGCAGCTCAGTGGTTTACAGTCTGTGTTGATCCAATAAACAATGCAATTTAAACAAAATAAACACTGTCACAAAACGTAATAAAACTGCATATTGCACCCTCACCTGTCCAGCAGAAAACAAGCAACTTCAGCGTTAGTCTTCAGACATAGCTTTGTAAACAAGACTCTCCTGATAAAAGCACCCCAATGTTTACCCTTGTTGTCGGACGTTTTCTGTCATAATTCTGCCTCATTTTGTCATGCTTTCTTTTTTTTTCGAAAGAAGTTGATCTCCACTCTCGAGTGATTTTGAATGTATGTGGTCCTCCATTTCCAAAGCTTTAACTGTAAAATACACACAGTTTAAATCCTTTGTGCAAAGTAACAACTTTCTATACATCCACCGCTCCCGTCTCTCCTCTTCTTTGCCTGCGTTCCAGGTAGATTTCAGAACCAGCAGATTTATTTGCGTTTCGTTTGTTTTTGTCCCTAAAATCCACCTGTAGACATTACAACATGGCGTAATGTTGCCCTACTTGAAAGCGGCCCGCGGTAATGTAATTTTTTAACGCTTTTTCTAACTAAGTAAAAATAAAAGAAACGTTTAATTGGGATGATTGTACTCCTATTTGGCGGACTTTCCATACAAATAGAAACATTATAACCTTTATTCAACGTTTATGTTTGGCGAAATGCAGCCAAATTCCACACATTCTGCACACTGCACCTTTAAATGAGTGAAGTTTAAAGCTCTGAATAAAAAAGTTCACTAACTCCCCCTAATGGGCAGACATACTAAAATTCACATAAACATTTTAATTGTTGTGCTTGAATGTATCCCTTCTTTTACTAAATATTAAGTTATGGCCTGTCATGTTACATTTTATTTTCTAATTCATTTAAATGAGTCAAACTCATAAAACCTTAGGTACTGATGTTTGAAATTTCTCCAGTGTTGTTGTAACTAGGGATGTAACGGTTGCCGGTAAAATGGTAAACCGCGGTAAAATTCCCCACGGTTACTGTGTCCTATTAAAATTACCTTTTACCATGTTTGATCACCACACGGGGTCAAAAAAGCTCAGTGATGCTGCTCTTTGACTAGGAAGGTCTGAACTACAAGGCTCTATGAAGCAGCCTCAGGGGACGCACATGTGCAGTTTGCATTGTTTGGCCTCAGAGCAAAAGTTAGAGACAGAAGAGATTTCCCTCTCAAAGCGGACTCTGGAGTCTGGTTGAATGTTGGATTTTACAAGGATGCTGAGGGGAAACTGATAGAAGACAGTCACCCTGTCTAAACATGAAGCTGTGGCGAAAGAAAAAGACGTGCGCGGTTAAAACTGCTGTACCTCCTTGAGTAAATGAACTGACTGAGCCTTAGAGGTAGAGAGAGAAGATTCAGTGAGCCATATCCGAGAGAACTACAGGTGGTTTATAAGTATTCTTTGTCTGAATAATATATAAATCTTAAAAATAATAGCATTAGTATCATTCTGGAGTGTGTAGTTGTCATTTTTTTTGCCGTGTATTCGCTGTAATTTTGAAATTGATCGTCTTTTTTCCATCAGAGTTCCTTTTTTATGGATTTAATAGATCATGATGTGGAAATATCAAGGATATCTTCCAGGGAGAGGGGACACTAGAGAAGAGTAATAAAGGGGACTCACTGCTTCAGGGACTATCGTCAGTAAAACAAACAAAAACTACTGCTGCACATGGTCTAAAACAACAAGCTGTGACATGGGCACTAATGTAGCAGGAAAATAAAAGTGTGAGTGTTTGTAAAAAGGTTATTTGTTGTTCATTTTAAATTGTTTATAAAAAGAATCCTATTTAAAGTTCAAATCTTTTCTTTCTTTTCTTGTAATTACTCACAGTTTAAGCATTTATGGCATAGTAAAGACAAATACTTGCTAGAATTGTGTACGTTTATGTCTAATGAAAGTAGGGTAAAAAATGTACTCGAGCTTTCTTGACACATTTATTGACAAAAAAGACAAAAGAACTGTCATGATAATATTATTAAAGGGGTCATATGATTTCAGTTGTGTGTTAAATAGGGGTGAAACGAAATTTCGTGCCACGAAATTTCACGAAATGAAAAATGACGAAATAAAATTCAGAGACGCTCGAAATAAAAGGACGAAATAAACCCCCCTCACCTCCCATAGCAAAGCACATGCTGCAATACGGAGGAGAACTTAGCGACGCTCCTTCGTCAAATAAATCAGTTGTGTGGACCTATTTTGGCTTCTCATGTAAAAGACGAGAGAACAGTGAGAAGATTGTGGACAAAATAACAACCGTGTGCAAAATATACCGCTACAGTTCGCCGTACACGACGGCGAGTACAACTAGAACTGAACTGCTGACAGGCAGCGGCTGTATTGTGACGGCTGTCGGACGTTAAATAAGGTGACTCCGACTCGCGAATACCTGCTTTTAATTAACAGTCACGGTGGGCAGTGCCCACGCCAACAACAATTTAAATTCACGAACAGTGAGTAGTAATCTCTTAACCTCCTGCTAAGGGCTCTCTCCCTCCTTGCTAACACACACTAACTCTCTCCTCTGAACTCTGACCCGCTCGACCCGCCTACATGGCCCCTTCACTGACCGTCAATTCATAGGAAACATTAAAATCCACATTGATCACATAATAAAGTCCATTTACCAGTCTCTGAAAATTCTCTGCTTCTGTATTTTACAGGTTTGTGAGGAGGTCCAGCAGCCTTGAGAGAGTAAAGAGGAGGTTCCTTCAGAGCAGCAGGAGAGGAGCTCCAGTCTGAACAAGAAGATGAGTGAGCCTCTGCACATTAAAGAGGAACCAGAGGAACCCTGGATTAGTCAGGAGGGAGAGCAGCTTCAAGGACCTGAGGAGGCTGATATCAAATTCACTTTTGCTCCTGTCCCTGTGAAGGATGAAGGTGATGGAGAGGAGCCTGAGTTCTCACATTTCCATGAAATCAAAACTGAAGAGATGGAGAGAGGAGCTGATGGAGAGGCGTGTGGACCAAAGGCAGAAAGATACTCTGACCACCAGAGAGACGCACAATCAGAGGCTGAATACTGCTCTGAAGCAGAGACTGATGACAGTGCTGATTGGAGGGAAGTGACAGAACAAAAATCACAAAGCTGCTCTGAGCGTGGTAAAAGATTGAAACTTAAAGATTCACTTGGAGACCATGAGAGAAGTTATTCAGGAGGAAAAGCAGTCAGTAACTCTGACTGCAGTAAAAGAACGACCTGCAAAGGTTCTTTAAAAGTTGACATGAGACTCAAAAGCAGAGAGCAACTGTTCAGCTGCTCTGATTGTGGGGCAAGATTTATAACAAAAACGCATCTGAAAAAACACAAGGTGGTTCGCACAGGAGGGAAACCCTTCAGCTGTCCAGAGTGTGGTAAAAGTTTTAGATACAAAAGTACTTTGATTGAGCACATGAGAGTTCACACTGGAGAGAAACCCTTCAGCTGTTCACAGTGTGGTAAAAGTTTTACATACAAAAGTACTTTGATTGAGCACATGAGAGTTCACACTGGAGAGAAACCCTTCAGCTGTTCACAGTGTGGTAAAAGTTTTAGATACAAAAGTAATTTGATTCAACACATGGGAGTTCACACTGGAGAGAAACCTTTCAGCTGCTCAGAGTGTGGTAAAAGTTTTAGACACAAACGTGATCTGACAGTGCATATGAGGGTTCACACTGGAGAGAAACCCTACAGCTGCTCACAGTGTGATAAAGGTTTTACAATGAAACGTAATCTTCTTAAGCATATGAGGGTTCACACTGAAGAGAAACCCTACAGCTGTTCACAGTGTGATAAAAGTTATGTACACAAAGGTGATCTGACTAGGCATATGAGGGTTCACACTGGAAAGAAACCCTACAGCTGTTCACAGTGTGATAAAAGTTATGTACACAAAGGTGATCTGACTAGGCATATGAGGGTTCACACTGGAAAGAAACCCTACAGCTGCTCTGTGAAGAACGACTTAGCCTTTGTACCTGTTGTATATAATTTCATGTATTTGAATATCTCTTTATAACCTTGTCCTAATTTTGTTTAATTGTCCTTTTATTTGAATAACTCTTTATAACCACTTTGTAATCATGTTTAATAATCATTGTTTAGCTTTTGCATTCTTCTGACACACACACTACATGGCCTCGTGCAGGCTCCTTCTTATCGAACACCATGACCAGGCTGGGGAAACCTTCCCAGACCAACTCAACCAGAGACGGGGAGGAGCCTGTGCAGAGGTCACTCCATACACACATGTTCTTATCACCCTTATAAAAGAGAGAAGACATTGTATTTCTCCAGGTCAACATTCAGACTGCTTTACTGTATGCTATTAGTGAGTAAATAAAATTCCATCTGATTGCAAGCAGTTGTTTCTCATCATCTTTATTGGGAATTATGTCGGGTGTTGGTATGAACCTTGAAATTTACACTGAGCTCTTAAAACTGTAAAGGGAAAAAATCCTGACATAAGTTGGTCCTTCGAGCCGCTCCTCACAGCTGTGACCCATGCACGGCCTGGAAAAAGATTTCCTGCATTGAAAAGCCCATCTTGAGGGTTCGGTGGTCTCCGCACTCGACTGGGGTCCGGTGACGAGGATCCACATGAGAGACAGCTGGCTGCAAACTGTTGAGCATAGATCTTTTGTTTCCCTTTTACTATCTAGAGTAGTATAGGAAGGAAGCTTCAGAGTGGATTTACCACCCACCATTTATGGTATGGGAGACCTTTGAGCAGTCTTACAAACCGCTGGTTTTCGGTGTAGGATGACCCAGAGCGGATTTGTAACCCGCTAATGCCCTACACCAAGAGTTTAGGATGAACCAGAGATAGTGTGTACAGCTATCTGATACCACAAGTGATTTTTAACTGGTGTAGAAGGCAGTCTCAGGTAGGCCTGTGCTCAAAATATCAATACGACAAAATATCGTATCGCACTCCTTTGGGATACGTGTATCGATACGGATTCTACAGAATCGATACAGCCTACATATTTTGACAGTTGTTGTAAATACACTTTTGGTAATGTTAACAGTGGCACAGTTCAAAGTAGAAGACGAGCTACATAATGAAGCATATGTTCTTAATTTTAACTTAGGTCTACCATCTTTGAGAATCTGAATTTATGTCGCTCAAGTTGTAGAACCACTTAAAACTCATCCTTGTTCTTTTTCTTCGTATAAGAAAAAACTAAACTTGTCAAGAATTTTGCTTAAAACATAGTGTTCACAATTTACGTGTATCGGGATACATATCGTATCGTGGCCTTAGTATGGGGATACGTATCGTATCGTGAGGTTGCTGGAAATACCCAGCCCTAGTCTCAGGAGTGAAGACAAGGTGCGACAATTGTATAACGTGTGTGTGTGTGTGACACTGTCTTGAAGGCTCAACTATTAATACAAATCACCACAATTATCTCAAAGCACCGGAAATATAATTACCATAGGATCAATACACATGGAACAACAATACTATAACACTCTGACAGCAGAAAATTAGCGGAAATATCCCTTTAACTCTTCAGTGTTAGCAGCTACCGGCTATTAGCTCCACTATGCTAATCATGCATGCTGCCACGACTTAAATTAACATCGCCTGCTTCAAAGAAGATGCAATGAACATGCACACATCAGAACAGAGTGACTTACTTCTCTATGGACGCACACTGATTCACTGCAGGCAACACACACAATGTCCGTGGCAACACAACTTTCTATCTTTTCTTTTCTTCACTCGTCAGACTTCTCTGTCTCCTTCTCCCTTTCTCACTTATGGTGCAGCTCTCAGCTCTGTGTGGTGCGACTGCGCCTCTAGAGGCAGACGCTGCAATAGCATCCTCAGCCTTCAGAACAGACACTATTGGCTGCAGTTGTTCTCTGTTCCAAAATGAGAGACTGTGGATGTGACGCTGATCAAATATAGAGGCTGCAGATAAAGACGGCTACATCCTCTGTGATTTGGTCACGGAAGAAGCTTGAAGTAGTGGCGATCTTTCTCTGATGGTGGCTGATCTGTATTGATTGGTGTATGACATATATATTGAAACATGGGAAAAGAGAACAGTAAACTGAGTAAAGAGGAACAAGATAGAATAAGGAGTATGGATTTGATGGAAACGGATAAAGAAGCTAATAAGAAAAGAGATAACTGTAACATGTAACAGCTGTAGTCGGATCATTAGCAAAATACGGTGACTTTCCAAGTAAAAAGTAGAAAATTTTAAGTCCGTTTTTTACAAATTTAAGTTAATGGGAGGTATTTATGAGCATGTTGACCATGTCACCAACAGTAATAGACAACTAGAACAGCTTTTTTTTTATTTTTAAAGACGTATTTAGTTTTCTGTCATTAGGGTAACCACGCTTTAGGTTATCATTACAAAATTTATGAATGCAGGAAAATGGATCAAAAGACAAATCCTAAAATATCTGGAAACTGATGAAAAAACAACTAAATTAAACAGCACTTTTAAAAAAATTAATTCTTAAAATATTGAACATTATAACACAATTTCAGTAAAATATCTGTAGATAAAAATCCCAATTTTGGTTTGGATTTACTTTTGAAAATTAAAGGTATACTTATACCCGCCTTCCTCAAGGCTCCACTGATTGATGAAATTAAATGCTGCAAAGATTCATTGGCATTGCTTAAATTTCTTAGCTGAACAAGGACACGAAAGCAGCAAAATTAAATTGCCATTTGTTTGAAAATTAGTTAAATTCCTAGGACACACTATTTCTCAAAGTTCCAAATCTCTTACAATATGACCTAAAGAAGTTATGGCATTCTTACAAACTCTTAACTACTGCAGATAATAGATTCCAAATTTCTCTGCTATGTCAGGACTGCTGTACTCGCTGTTTACATGAAAAGATACAGTTTTTCTACTATCTATAAAGAATGAAAACCTCTGTGATTATTTGAAAAGGGCAGTTCATCAGTCCCTGTCATTAAAACTGCTTGACTATGATAATCCATTTCATTTTTCTGCCGCTCTAAATGTGGTCACATGATGCAGTACTGGCACAGAAAGAAACACAAAGCTATTGACCTATAGACTATTACTTTAAAAAGCTTGACCCGTGGCACAAGGCCTCCCTCCTTGTGTCATGGCTGTCACAGCAGCTGCAGAAGCAGTTTCATCCAAAGCTGATGTTGTTCTTTTTCATCCTTTGTCCTTATGCGCTGCTACAACAGGACAGGATTAGTTTTCTTTCACCTGCTAAACATCTGCACTGCCTGTTCTTCTATCTCAACCACACTTAGAAATAGTATGCTGGACAGCTTTAAAAAATGCAACTCTTTTACCAGATGTTGACTTTAAAGACATTTCTGCCCAGACATTTGATAGACACACCTATTTCTGATTCAATTAGTGTGTTTTACTGATGGCAGCTCTTTGAAAGATTCTTATGGTAAAACTCACTCTGCTTATGCTGTAACTACTCTGACTCTGTGCTGATGACATAATCTGCACAGCTGAACTGAAAGCTGTTATTTCTGCCTTACACTATTGTGCCGATTCCCCTGTTACTATTTTCCCTGATTCTAAATATGTTTATACATCTTGCCATTATCACTATGCTCAATGGCACCTTAGAGACTTTAAAACATTATCTGGTTCTGACATTAAGCATGCAGCCCTGCTTAAGACCTTGATAAGGCTCTTAAACTTCCCTCAGCTTTGGCGATTGTCCACGTCCCTGCTCATACACAGAAAACTGACATTTTTTTCATGTGCAAATGCCCTAGCTGACTCTGCTGCTCAGGCTTTAGCTCGTGATCAGCCTGCTACTCCGATCTTTACTGCTCTGATAACTGATGATTCTCGTGACATTTGCATAACCACTACCACCATGCCATGGTTGTGTGTTATTCTTAACACATGAGGATGACCTTTTTATTACCCAGATACTAGTTTACTTTGGTTTCCTCCTTCCTTGTATCCCAGGTGTCCCATGGATCTTGTCATGTGACAACAGTGGGGATGTTAGGGGGGTAGACAAATGTTTTTATGCTCCAAATTTCCAAAAAGCAGCACATGATCATGTTAAAAAATGTTTAATATGACCAAAGAATAATGTTCAAGGAGGCACACGAACAAGACAAAGTTTATTTCCTGAACCAACATCACCTTTTAAAGTTTTGAGTGTGAATTACATTGAATTAGATAAATGTCAAAATAAAATGTTTTGTTTAGTTGTTGTATGACATTACAGTAATTGGACAGAAATATAACCAGCTGCACACGCTGATGCAGATTTTACAGTTAAAGTACTGAGAAAAAGTATTTTCTGCAGATTTGAAATACCTGAAATTATTTATTCAGATAATGGTAGTGTTAAACAACAACTAATCAAAGCAATAAAAACAACAGGAAACCCATGGCCTGCTTGTTTACACCTGGTTAAATCTTCCATCAATACAACACCATGTGGCAAACATAAACTAAAACCATTTGAATATATATTTCTCAGACCTTACCAGCTGCCTGAGCTGAGCTGACAATAATTCAACCTAACCTAAGAAAGCTGTGAAATACTCTGAATTAATGACACATTTGCAACAATGTTTTAAAGTGAAAGAACAAATTGATGCAGCCAAGTCTGTTTCTGTGTCCCAGGGGGGAGAACCAGACCCGACACCCACACCTGTCAAACCGGGAGATCTCGTGGGAAGATAACCCTAACCCCCGGGGAATCCCATTTTTACCTCTAAATCCTGGGACAATGCTCTTCCTACTTTAACTTAAATTTTCTGTCCATATGTTCTGTGCAATAAAAATAAAACAATTTAAAATAAATAGAAGCAATGACAGCAACAAAAACAATAAAAGAAATGAAAAGAATAAAAGCAATAAGCAATAAAATACAATAAAATAAAGTAAAACAAAGTAAAAGTGTCACCACACCACTGGGTATTGAAAGCCATCCTAAATAGATATGTCGTCAGTCTAGATTTGAAAAGGCCCAGGTCAGAAATGAGAGGCATTTCAACAGGGAGATTATTCCAAGGCCTGCAGCAGTGATGGAAAAGGCTTGATCACCCCAGCTTTTGTATATAAACCTGGACACTTCAATATTACTTGTAATGTTACTTCCAGAAGCTGTCGAATCATTGAATAACAAAGCTGATCCTGTCCTGGAGCCGTATTTCTGGCGCCTTGTAAGGCTGTTTTAACTTCTTTCATTCTGAATTCCATATCTAGCGTTGAACTACACTTCTCTTTTGCCTCACAGATATTTTATGTTTCCTTAGAATCTGCTGTCTCTTTACCTGTAAAGCTCATCAAGGTGATCACCACTATAAATTGTGACAAAACTTTCCCAAGCAGCTCTGCTTGTCCTTTGTCTGAAGTTACCAAATCATCCTCACTGATCAAAGCTGGAGTTTTACCTTTCAGTCTCCACAGGAGCATCTGCAGAAATTCTTAATGTTGGAGTGACACTCGATAGCGAAGGGGTAATGTGTAGGGGGCGGTTTGGGATTCAACCACTTATCAAAGGCACACATGCGCACACGCTGCAGTTCCTGAATCTGGAAAGTAGAGGAAGATCTGATAAAATACAAGACCAGTGGGGGGCAGTGATACGCCTCGCAGCGTCTACTCTGCCGGAAATGAAGAAGAAGAGGAAGAAGGAAAAAACGGAAAAAGAAGGCCAGAAAGAACAAGAGGGAGATCGTCCTGTTGTCTCAGAGTAATCCTCTAAGGATTTACTTCTCCTTCTTTGACTCTTGGATGAGTGTCAGGATCTTAAAGAGAGAGCAGGTTTGTTTTCTTTCTTCTTCTCTGGTCGTGTTTACTGTAGATGTAGCAGGTTAGCCTTTAGCTAACGTTCAGCTAGCTCAGACTGTTTGATGAATCAAAGGTCTGAGACTGAAGTTTACTCGCTCTTCCTTCTGATCCTCAGAGACCAGACAGTCTGATTTGAGGTTTTAGATGCCTGGAGCTGATTTGAACCAAATCTCAACATTGAAACTAGAAAAAACACTCTGAGAGCGCAGACCTCCACCAGCGCCACAGTCAAATCAAATCAATCAATCTTTATTTATAAGGCACTTTTCATACTTAAAAGCAACACAAAGTGCCTCACAGAGTCTAAAAAACAACACAAAAACAGAAAACCCGGCAACACATACACACCCACACACACACATACCCACACACATTCATACGAGCTGTCATAAAAGAGAGAAAGAGACATGGCTGTGCACTGAAGTCTGAGGTGAGGAATAAGCTACCTTTGGGGGCCATCAACAATGAGGAGGGCTCCCGGCCCACGAGGAGCACGGCTGGAGACTTCCCCACCTAAAATTGACCCCTGAGGGACCCCACACTTTATCTCATGGGTTCCCGAGGAACATGTGTCCAAACTGACAAAGAAGCTTCGGTCAGCCAGGTAAGAGTTGAACCATCTCAAAACAGTACCAGAGAAGCCAACCAGGTGCTTCAGTCTATTTAATAAAATGTGATGGTCTACTGTATTAAAGGCGGCAGTCAGATCCAGCAGCACCAAGACTGTGAGTTTATGGTTATCTAAATTGCACCTGGTATCATTTAAAATCTTTAAAAGAGCCGTCTCCGTACTGTGGTTCATCCTAAAACCAGACTGATGCTTCTCTAAAATGTTGTTCTGAATTAAAAAATAATTTACTTGGTTAAAAACAAGTTTTTCTAAAACTTTACTTAAAAATGGCAGGTTGGATACAGGCTGGTAATTGCTTGAGACATTGGGGTCTAAATTGCTCTTCTTCAGAAGGGGCTTTACCACCGCCGTTTTAAAGGAGATATATCATGCTTGTTTCTCCTTTTTACTATGCCAGACTAGGATGCCTGTAAAGCATTTCTACCCTCAGTACAAGTCATTTAGTTCCTTCATTGCCCCACAATTGCGTTCTCAAAATTCTCATTTTAGGACATTATCAAGCTCTCGTTGAAAAGCTCATGTCTCAGGCTGACCTACAGTTACCTCGCAACGTCACAGCCCTTTGTGCTTTGATTGGTCAGTTCTGTCAGAGCTGCTGAGAGGGTTGAGCCAGCCTGTTCTTCTTCTTCTACTGTATTTGCAGGCTCAGAGCAGTGACCGCGTATTGAATCCACCTACAGGCCAGAGCTGGTAATGAGTGAATGTGAGCTAGGGACCTATATACTGCTGCTGGTGAATGTGTTCCTCGGTGACGGTTTTGTGGCTAACGGACATCACAGAGGAGGAAGTGTTTTATCAGATTACTCCAATTAAAAGAAAGGTACCTCGTGTCGTCATGACGATTTAAATCTCGTGGACATCTCACAATGACCTATTTTCAGAGGCATCAAATCTCGTTCTAGGATATCAGAAAAAATACAATATCTCATTTTTTGAAAATTAAGGGGCTGTAAGGTCTTGTTTTCAAATTTATTCTATTATATATAAGTATTAAATCATGCATCAGCATGGTATGTCTCCTTTAAAGGAAGTAGGAAAAACACCTGTCTGAAGGGAGCAATTCATAATGTACAGCAGCTGTTCCTCAAAGAAGCCATAAAATGATTTAAAAAATGGTGTGGGAATTGGGTCTAAAAGGCAGGTTGCGGGCTTTACCTGGGAGAAAACTCGACCAAGCGTCCTTGTGTCAACCAGGGCAAAACTCTCCAGTGTTTCCTCAGGTAAAATCAACGACCCAGGTGAGTCGACAGTTAAAATCTGTTGAGGTAAAAGATTCAACCTGATGTCATTAATTTTACTCCTGAAGTGGTCTGCAAAGTCCTCACATAAAATGTCACTCGGAAAGGAGGATCTGTTAAAATTTTTATTGGTTAAAAGGTCAACTGTAGAGAAGAGGAATTTGGGGTTGTTTTTATGGTTGGTGATGAGATTTTGAAAATGGGATATTCTTGCATGTTTTACTGTTATTGTATGATTTGAGGTGGTCACGAAAGGTTTCACAGTGAACCGTTAACTTTGATTTTCTCCATTTTCTCTCTGCACTCCTACAGCTTCTCTTCAGCTCCCTGATCTCTCCAGTTCTCCATGGTGGTGTAGGTTTTGTTTGATTTTTTTAGTTAGAAGTGGAGCGACTGAGTCCTGAGTTAATTTAATTTTGCTGTTAAAATTGTTAACAATAAAACCACAGGGAGCTGGTAAAATATCTGCAAGAGTGCTCTCTAAAATGTGAATAAAATTGTCAGCCACTTCAGGAGTTAGGTAGAGTCTCCTCACCGTTCTCACAGGGGCCACCTGCTGGTTAAAACTGACAATGTTAAAAAACACACAAAAATTTTAATGTCCGTGCTGAACGTGCGCTCATCATGCCGCTTCAGGAGAATATTTGAAAGAGTGCGGTGTAGGTGAGATCCCCGGGGAGGCTTGTTATTGTGTCTCTTGCTGATTATGACAGGAATTGAAACTGCAGGGGGAGCCAGACAACAGGGGGAGCTAGTTGACCTAGTGAGAGTAGTGGTGGTGATAGTACCTGGGTTGAATGTGCTCTGTAGTCAGGGACATGAAGAAGAAGGGTGTTGTGATCCAGGCTGTCCAGGTGCATACAGATTGTCCATGTGGAGAGAGAAGGATATGTTTGAGGAGAGAAGCCATGCACCCCGGGGATTTAAATGAATACCGTCCTGGTTAAAAGCGTCCTTGCGCTACCATAAGAGATTAAAATTGTCAATAAAAGCCACGCAATAATTCCGGCAGACAGTGGAGAGCCAGGTGTGGAGGCTGAGGAGCCTGGAGATACGCCCGACCCCACGGCCGAGGGTCGGCACAGGACCCGAGCTGAAAGACTTCACGTTGCTCCGGGAAAGATGCTGAAGAAGCCGGATAAAATCCTTTTTTAGGATTTCTGACTCTGACTTTCTGACTGTGGTGACTGAGGGGTGTGCCTCCAGGATATCGGGGATTTTTGCAGTGATGTCGTTTACTGTGGCACCAGGGAAGTACAGAGTTGTTGATAGCCATGATCTTACACGCCGGATGATGGAATCTCCGAGGATCACAGTTGTGGGAACTAACCGGTGTGAGGCCCAGGTGCTGTCCAGTGGAGGTGGCGAGGGACATTGGGGACGCTGCAATCCTTTGCTGGGGGCAGCTGCTGCGACAGGCTGCGTATCCATTCCACAAACCGGCGGGGACTTTCTGGATCCCGAGGTCCGGTGGCCGAAAGAACCCGGTGCTGGCGGATTTGACCGTGGGGTCACAATCAAACATTTTGATTGTTGTGTTTGAATGCATCCCATCTTTTACTAAATATCTGTCATATATGTCAGATATATGTCAATATATGGCCTCTGTAATTTCACTGTAATGTTGCATTTTATTTTTTAAGTCATTTAACTGAGTCAAACTCATAAAACGTTAGGTACTGATGTTTGAAATTTCTTCAGTGTTGTTGTAACACACTGCAGTCATCATGCCCTCATCTACCTTTTGCTAAATATCATATCTGCTGTACTGAGTAATTTTCTTCCATCAAACAGGTGTCTGTTTGATACAAATTACTGAAGAGTTAACATGCAGCAATTGACTTCATCAGAGCGTCACGTCCAGGCTCATAACGTTCAGCATGTTGATTGATTTTCAGAGAACTGATGAGAAAATTAATTATTAAACACACTCTCTGCCCCTCACACTGCCAGGAGAGAACAGAGCTTTTAAGGGATCATGTTTAACCTAAAGCACTTTAATAAAAGCATCATCCTGATTTTAGATCACTGGAAAAGTCTGATCTGCTCTATTAACTTTCTTAAGGTTGCAGGTTCAAGCCCAGCTCTGCCTTCACATGTCATTGTGTCATTGAGCATGACACCTCACCCCAGTGTGCTCCAACTGTGTGTGAATGAGTTTCAAATGGGTTCTGAACAGTTGAATGTGGCCTGTAATGTAAAACTACTTTCTATGCTCAAGTCCATTTACCAGTCTCTGAAAATTTTCTGCTTCTGTATTTTACAGGTTTGTGAGGAGGTCCAGCAGCCTTGAGAGAGTAAAGAGGAGGTTCCTTCAGAGCAGCAGGAGAGGAGCTCCAGTCTGAACCAGAAGATGAGTGAGCCTCTCCACATTAAAGAGGAACCAGAGGAACCCTGGAGCAGTCAGGAGGGAGAGCAGCTTCAAGGACCTGAGGAGGCTGATATCAAATTCACTTTTGCTCCTGTCCCTGTGAAGAGTGAAGATGATGAAGAGGAGCCTGATTTCTCACAGTTTCATGTAATTAAAATTGAAGAGATAGAGAGAGGAGCTGATAACGAGGAGTGTGGACCAGAGGCAGACAGATGCTCTGACCACCAGAGAGACGCACAATCAGAGGCTGAAGACTGTTCTGAAGCAGAGACTGATGACAGTGCTGATTGGAGGGAAGTGACAGAACAAATATCACAAAGCTGCTCTGAGCGTGGGAAAAGATTGAAACTCAAAGATTCTCTTGGCCATGGGAGAAGTTATTCAGGAGAAAAACCAGTCAGTAACTCTGACTGCAGGAAAAGAATGACCTGCAAAGGTTCTTCAAAAGTTCGTTTGAGAATCAAAAGCGGAGAGAAACTGTTCGACTGCTCTGATTGTGGTGCAAGTTTTAGAACAAAAAGGCATCTGAAAAAAAACAAGGTGGTTCGCACAGAATGGAAACCCTTCAGCTGCTCACAGTGTGTTCAGCATTTTAGGTACAAAAGTAATCTCATTGAGCACATGAGAGTTCACACTGGAGAGAAACCCTTCAGCTGCTCACAGTGTGATAAAAGTTTTGGGTACAAATGTGATCTGACTCAGCATATGAGAGTTCACACTGGAGAGAAACCTTACAGCTGTTCACAGTGTGGTAGAAGTTTTGGAAGAAAAGGTCATCTGACTTATCATATGAGAGTTCACACTGGAGAGAAACCCTTCAGCTGCTCACAGTGTGATTTGCGCTTTATACACAAAGGTGATCTGACTAAGCATATGAGAGTTCACACTGGAGAGAAACCCTACAGCTGTTCACAGTGTGGTAGAAGTTTTAGGGTCAATGGTGATCTGACTAGGCATACAAGAGTTCACACTGGAGAGAAACCCTACAGCTGCTCACAGTGTGAATTACGATTTACAAACAAAGGTAATCTGACTTATCATATGAGAGTTCACACTAGAGAGAAACCCTTCAGCTGCTCACAGTGTGATTTATGTTTTATACACAAAGGTGATCTGACTAGGCATACCAGGGTTCACATCTGAGAGAAACCCTATGGCTGCTCATAGTGTGAATTACGTTTTACAAACAAGGGTAATCTGACTAAGCATATCAGAGTTCACACTGGAGAGAAACCCTACAGCTGCTCACAGTGTGGTAAAAGTTTTAGAGAAATATGTGATCTGATTAGGCATACAGAGTTCATATCAGGGCCCGACTGATACATCGGCTGGCCGATTTAATCGGCCGATTATAGCCCTTTACAAAGTATTCAACACCGGCCAGAGTTTTGCAGATTTAACGCCGATATATTCTTAATTTCTCATAAAACAGTAAACACTGTTCGGTGTCCAAGCCGCGCAGAATGATGACGTGGAAGACGGCGACGCGCATTGGTGGCGGCTCTTATGGTGCGTTCCAGTTGTAGTCGGAGGTCGGAATTTCCCACTTCCGAGTAGGAAATTTCATCTGGAACGCCCCCCGAGGTCGGAATATCCGACTAGGAACTCGGGGGAACCTCGCCACAACCGAGTTGACAATCGAAGATGGCAGCCCCCAGTGTGAACAGTTATTTAGCTCCTCTAATAATCAATTTATTAGCACTTCTGACTAGTGTGTGTTGCTCTAAATCAGCTGTATACATAGTATTGTTAGACTTCTATTTACAAAAATGCTGCCATAGTGATAATCACATTCTTCATGTGATATTTGTGAACAACAACGCAGGGCGTGCTAACAACAGCTAACAACAGCCTGGTAGATCGGCATGTTTTTTTCCGACTTCAACTGGAACGCCGACAAGTTGGAGATGACGTCACTCCCATTTCCGAGCTCCCAGTTCCGAGGTAAATGGAACGCAGCATTAGCTCTCTGTTGGTTGCTGTGTGTATCGATGACTCTCCTACACTCACACGGAGTTGTTCTTTTAAGCCTGAAGGTCCGACATGACAAGCAACTTTCCGTGGTGTACAATGTCCCGCTGCTGCTAAACACAGAGAGACCATCATGCTCTCTGGTAGTTCGGCTCAGATCAGCCTCACCGACAGACCGGGCACCACCAAACAGTTTTCTGACCGACGCCACCTCTGTCGTTGTCAATACTGATGAATCGGACCTTCTAGTGGCAGGGAATCAGTTTAGCCGTGACTGTTTTATTGTGTTTATGACGAAAATCTAGCTTAACCCGCTTGTTCCCGACACGGAAGCTATGCTAACTAGCATTAGCACCATAGACTTTAGACTTAAGACTTTAGACTTTTATATGCGTATATAATGTCTTTTGGTTAGCACAGCTCCTCGGAGGCTACGTCATCATCAGCAGACTCATTCAGGGGAGGCTTCATCGTAGCTGGGGACTTTAATCAGGCTGTTTAAATAAGTTTGTGAAATATGTGCAGTGTCCCACAACATGTTTTGATTTCCTCACTCACATTACCTCATGTTTACAATAAAAATGGTTCTACCTGGACTAAAACCTGCTTCTGATGAACAAATGAGGACTGAAAGACAGATGTGACAAAGAGTTCATAAACAATCTATATATTTACATTTTTAAAAGGGTAATTTGTTTTATTTTGCAGGAGTTTGTCTCAGCTTAACACACTCTTATTTATATTGTGCTTGAAAGCTGCAGAGAAGAAAAATAAAAGATGCCTATGAAAAGAATGTTACCTTGAGTGTTTTTCCTCCTTTCCTGTGAACAGCTTTTTAAAAAGTTGTTCTATCTTTACTGTAGTCGTCCTCTAATTTTCATCAAGAAGAAGTATAAGATACAGAATGACTCTTTTAAGGTGATATAATTAATTTCCCAGAAGTTCAATGCATTTTTGCATGTTTTTGTACTCCAAATTTCCTCTGTGGTGTGAAGTTTAACAAATATTAAAGGACAAAGTATTGTGTATGTGTGTGTGTATATATACACACACACTGTAAAAATGAAAACTTAAAATTGTTGGCCTGACAATGTTTTTTAAGTCCGGCAAACATTAAATGTCTTGTTGTGTTGCAAACAACATAAAAGCAGTTAGCTCAACTACCTTTTATAAGTTTGTTGAGTAAAGTTGGTCTCATATAAAAACTTAGGTTGGCAGAACTTAAAATTGTAGGTTTGAGGCTATGACTAAATTCTTTGAGTTGACTTTCAGAAAGAACGGGGTTTCCAACTCAAATCTGCAGGGGTCTTTCTGCACTTTCAAGTTACCACATGTTCTGCCATTTTCCTGTGCACTTGTCCTGGATGGATGTTATCTCAATAAAGGTGAGTATTTTATTTGAGTATTTATCAAATTCTAGCTTTGCAGTTGATTTTGACTTGATGCAGATTAATGTTACTTTAATTTTTGTCAGTTAGCTTAAAACAGCATGGTCATTACAGATATGTTAGCCACCTTGAACATTAGCTAGCTACCATGCTAGTGGTTGACTGTGCTGCTTCACCAAACCACTAACCCGGGGGAGGAGGTGTTTTTCATGTGTATTTAGTACAGTTTCTTTTCTGTGAAAGCATGAATTATAATGTTTCAAACTTTGAAATCAAAACTCCCTGTTGAAATGTTGCTAGAAAAAAGGTTGATCTTATCTTGGCAAATAATAGATTGTGAGCCTGAACAGACGTAAATCCGTCTAATTTTAGAGGGGAATGGCCATAAACAAAACATTGCTCACAATTGCTGCAGTGAGATGTGTATGCTATAACATTAAAAATCAAATACATGTATAGACAGCTCCACACACTGACATATTGGCCTATGGCACGGTACAGATTAGCAATGATACTAAGAGGACCCTTTCTCCTGCACAGTGCAGCGGGTTGGATTGGCACAGATGCACTGCTGAGGTTCGCCAGGCCACTTGAGAGGCAAAGTTTGACTGCAGCACCTGGCTCCTGTTGTTTGTAATACGATGGTAAGTTCCTACCCAAAACTGTTTCTTAAAGTTCTAAATACAAAGTAGTAAATTATTAAGACACAATCATATTAGCTGTAAACCAAGAGCCCTGCAAGATATATTCCCTTCATGAAGAATATAACGTTCTTCTATTACTGAATACCTGTACATAATACAGTCAGTTCAATAGAAATCCCAGTACTACTCCTGAGTCTGAAGATAAATATGCCAGTAATGTCAGTCTGACATTAAACGCATTACTTTATTTCACTAAAAGAAAAGTATCAGAAAATGAAACACAACCTACTGTGCTACAGATTACCATATTTTCCAGTCTAAAAATTGGTATTTTTATCATAGTTTAGCTGATCCTGCAACTTATAGTCAGGTGCGCCTTGTATATCAAAATATAAATAATTTGACTGAAAATGTCAAGTGGTCTTACCACAACAAAAGGATAAATATTAAATATTTTACATCTGGGGTGTATACAAGTGTACTTGTAAATGCAGTAACTACATTTTAATTTACCACTTGAAAATACATTTTTAAGGATTATTTTTAAATTAAATTATATGCGTTTTAGCAATAAAGACCAGGACCAATACTGAAAATGGTTTAGCTTTTTCTAAATAATGTTTGACAAATTATACATAAACTGTTAAAGTGTTTTAGTACATTCCAAAAGATGATTACATCTTATTCCCCTTGAATTTTCCTGTAAAATGTAACATTTTCAATTACAAAAAAAACAGGTTACAAAACTGACAAAACAATCCCACCATCTTACTATGTTACTTTTCATGAAAAAGTGGCACAAAAATTCAAACATGAGAGTCAGCGAGTATAATTGAACTTGTGCATTTTATTATTTTCATTGAGGAAAAAAATGCCAACAACTAAAATTGGGCGTTTTCTATTAACTAATTTTAGAATTTTTATATGGACCCTGCCACTTTGACGTACTTTTTTGTTTTTGCTTGACAATGTAATCTATAAGGGGATATGAGGATCTATTATTTTGTAATAATCATGAAACACTAGAAAGTTAATACATGTTATTTTACAGATATAAATTCTTTTTTTGCCTAATAATGAACATGTTTTTGAAATTTCATATGTTTTTGAAGCTGTTGTTCATTTTCATCTTTGTCAATGTCCATCCACTACTGCTACACTTGATGTATTATTTATGTATTTATTTATAATATATATTTAAAAGTTGTTAGTGAATGGAATAAAAATATTTATTAATTATATATATTTTATTGTATATATATTATATAGCCCACAAATTCTCCAAAGTTACCATAATATTCAGAACGTTTTATTCATTGTTAAAAAAGACAAATGTATAACTTTGCCAAAATAACAGATAATGTGTTTTATTGGTACTTTCAAAAAATTTTTTTGCAAGTTTTAGAATTTGGTGCCAAGTTTTTTTGGTTACAACACTTTGACATCTTTGCCATTGTCCCCTAAAAGCCCCACAAAATTGATCAAATGCAGAAATTTTAGACTGACTCTTCAAATAAGAGAATGAATAAGAATAAGAGAATGTATTCAAGTTATTTGTTCATTCATTTTAAAATTTTCTCTGATGTTAGCTGTTAGCTGGTAGCTGCTAACGCTCCAGCTGAACAACAACTGTTCACAGGCTCTGTTGTTCAGTTGGAGCATTCGCATTTTTTCCTAATTTTATCTTTATTCCTATTCTGGGGTTGCTTTTAAAGATTAGCCCCTTTTGTGGTGTATATTTCTGGTTTAAACTAATGCAATCTTTTTTTTTTAGGAGGGGGTAGTGACAGGATGATCACCTCCAAGACGACCACTCCCTCGTTAAAGAAGCTGAGGTAAAGGTGATGGACTGGCCGAGCATGTCTCCAGATCTGAACCCTACTGAGCATCTGTGGAACGTCCTCAGAAGGAAGGTGGAGGAACACGAGGTCTCTAACATCCACCAGCTCTGCGATGTGGTCATGGAGGTGGAAAAGGACTCCAGTGGTAAAATGTGAAGCTCTGGTGAGCTCTAAGCCCAAGAGAGTTAAGGCAGTGCTTAAAAATAATGATGGACACAAAAATAACGCTTTGGGGTGTGCTCACTTTTGTTGACAGCAGTTTAGACAATTATTGTCTGTGTGTTATTTCAAGGTGGCAGTAAATTGACACTGTTGTACAAGCTGGACACTCACTATTGTATCAAAGTGTCATTTCCTTAATGTTTTCCCATGAAAAGATCTAATAAAATATTAGCAGAAATGTGAGAGGTGTACTCACTTTTGTGAGATACTGTTTTTGGAAATTCCACTTACTTCACATAAACTGAGACTGAGTGAGACTCTGCGTCATAAAGAAAAGTGTTAACAATTATACAGTTAAGGTGAATAACATTCGAACTGACTTGGTTTTGTTAGTTATGTGTGTGACAGAAAAGTGGATGGAATTAGTCTTGTTATGTAGGACTCAAAACATGAAGTCATAATACATATAAAGGAACATTTTCTGATTGAAAAATGTTTGCACATCTTTATTTCAGAATTTTTGGTTTGCAGAACTTGAAATCTGAAGTTGTTATACATATGAAAGGTACATTTTATGAACAAAAACTAACAAGTTGGCAGAGCTTTAATTCAACTGAATTATTTTTGTGTGCAACTCAAAAAATTAAGTTACAACAACTTTAATGATAAGTTATCTTAACAAAAACTTATTCGTTTGATCAAACTTAAGATTTTTAGTTGGACCTCAAAACTCAAAAATTTAAGTTTAGTACACTTTAACGATAAGTTATCTCAACAAAAAATTATTTGTTTGATCAAACTTAAGATTTTTAGTTGGACCTCAAAACTCAAAAATTCTGTGGAGACTGTTGCCTTGAAATTTTGAGTTGGCACAACTTTTTTGTTTTTACAGTGCACACATACACCACCTGGATCACCACCTTGCCATGGTGGAGGACCTTGCGTGTTCCAATGAACCCGAGAGCTATGCCGTCGGGGGCTGTAAGCCCCTATATATATATACATATATATATTTATATGTAACTTTTTTTTTCTTCAAATTCTTCAAATATTTTCTTTTTTGATTTATACTTCCTATGTTTTAACAGCACATGTTCTACATTTTCCTTCACTCTACACCTATTACATAAATCATCTGCCCTTCTGCCCAGCACATACAGTACAGGCCAAAAGTTTGGACACACCTTCTCATTCATGTTTTCTTTATTTTTATCATTAATTACATTGTAGATTCTCACTAAAGTCATGATGGTCACTTGTTCTCTTAACTTAGCTGATTGGTTCTTGCCATAATATTTATTTTTAAAGTGTCTAATAGGGCTGTTGACTGTGCATCAGCCTGACTTCTGAACAACGCAAATGACGGTCCCATTAAAAAGGCATAAAATTCCATTAATTAACCCTGGAAAGGCACACCTGAGAAGTGAAAACCATTTCATTTGTCAGCATTCTTGGCAGAGAGACAAATGGGTGGGTGTTGAGCACTCCGGTATAAATAATATTGAAAATGGAACTCCACAAGGAAGTGTGTGCAGTCCAATATTGTTTAATGTTATGAAAAATGATATTTTTGATGAGGTAGAAAAACAGTAGGTAAGTCTTTATATGTAGACGATGGAGCCCTTTGGGTAAGGGGAAGAAATCTAAAGTATTTAGAAAAGAAAATACAAAAAGCAATAGGAAAGGTAGAAGAATGGACTGTTAAATGGGGTTTCAAACTGTCAGTGTCTAAATCTCAAGTGATATGTTTTGCAAAACGACATAAACAAATTTCATTGAAGTTATACAGGCAGGCGCTAAAACAAGAGAAGGAAGTAAAATTTTGGGGATTAATATTTGATGAAAAACTCATGTGGGGACAGCATGTTGAGAAAGTAAGAAATAAATGTTAAAAGGTCAATAACTTGTTGAGATGTCTTTCAGGACAAGACTGGGGAGCTAATAGAAAATCACTTTTAAATATTTACAGAGCCCTCATGAGATCAGCATTAGATTATGGATGTTTAGCATATATGTATGCATTTGAAACAAATTTAAAGAAACTTGACATAGAACAAAATCAAGCCATTTGTACCTGTACTGGAGCATTTTAGACTTCCCCAATCTCAGCACTACGAGTAGAGGTGGGTGAAATGCCTCTTGAAGTAAGGAGAAATAAGATCATGTTGGCATATTGGGTCAGTCTGGAGGGGCAGAGTTCAATACATCCAACTAAAGCCGTATTACAGGAGAATTGGGAACGTAGGAAAAGTAAAAGTTTTGGGTGGACAAGCAAAGAACTAGCACAGAAACTAAGACTGACAGGGTTAAACATCAGTAAAACAGTTTGTATATCAATCATACCCCCTTGGAATTTCATCAGTACAATAGTCGATACTCAGTTATTGGTATTGGTCAAAAACAACTGCAAAAAAGTGCCAGTGTGGGCAATAGTACAAAAATATATTAATCAAAAGTATTCGGATAAAGTGTTCATTTTTACAGATGGCTCAAAATATCCAGAAACAGGACGTATAGGTTCAGCAGTTTTTATTACAAAATATGAAAAAGCCATTAAAAAGAGGTTGTCATATCATACATCAATATACACAGTAGAAATGATGGGGATACTGTTAGCTTTGCAGTGGGTGGAGGATAAAAGTCAACATAATGCAATAGTAGCAACAGATAGCATCTCAGCACTTCAAAGTATTCAGTCAGGAAAATCATGCAGGCAAGATCTTTTATTGGAAATATTTCATCAACTTTATAGACTACATAATAATAAATTGGATGTTTGTTTCCTTTGGGTTCAGGCACATGAAGGAGTTGAAGGAAATGAAGCAGCAGATATATTGGCCAAACAATCAATAAAATCCAGCACAGTTAATATTGAAATACCACTAAGTAAGGATGAAGTCAAATCTATCATAAGGAAACATATGCACAAAATATGGCAGGGAAAATTGGGACATCACAGTCACAGGGAGACATTTATACAGCATACAACCACAAATCAAAAAGAGTGAAACACGGGGCAGGAACAGAAGAGAAGAATTAATCATAACACGACTCAGGATAGGACATGCAGGGCTAAACCAAACATTAAATAAAATAGGGAAGCATACGACAGGTCTATGCTCAGAGTGTCCACAGTTAGAAACAGTTCAGCATGTATTACTGGAGTGCAGTAGGTATAGGGAGGAGCGGAAAAAGGTGATACAAATATAACAGAGGGAAAAACAGGAGTTAAAATTAGGTAATCTATTAGGGAGCACATTACAGGAAGGATTAGGTATTTTGATGAATTATTTGAGGGAAACAGGGTTAGGTAAAAGGATAAAGTTTTTTTTTTTTTCTAACCATGTCTTGACTCACACTCCAGTCAAGTAGATGGCGGTAACTGCACCTAAAAGTTGGTTGCCAATAAAAAGAACGAAAGAAAGAAAAGGAAAAAACGGATGGGACTGAGAATAATGTTTGTATGGATACCAGCTCACGAAGGCCTGAGTGGAAATGAAACAGCTGACGGGTGTGCAAATGAAGCAACAAGAAAGAGTTACATTGACATATAAGTTCCTTTTAGTAAAACAGAGATGAAGACCAGAATTAAGCACAAATTAAAAGAAATGTGGCAAAAACAATGGGAAGAAGACAGAACAGGCAGATGGTACTATGGAATTCAAAGACAAGTAGGTGTGAGGAGACAGACAGCAAGATCCCACAAAGAAGAAACTGTTATTTCAAGATTAAGATTTGGTCACTCTGGACTTAACAGCACACTCTTCAAAATAAAAAAAGCATATTTCAGGAAACTGTGATTCTTGTGACCTGTAGGAAACCATAGAGCATACTGTCTTGTCCAAAGTATGCTGTTGAAAGAAGGGAACTTATTTTCAACCTCACAGAAATGAAGCTGAGATTGGATTTAAGAGATATTTTACAGAGAAATTCAAGTGATAAATAAATGTTATGATGCACTATTACAGTATCTTAAGAGAACAAATTGATGACAAGAATATATATATATATATATATATATATATATATATATATATATATATATATATATATATATATATATATATATATATATATATATATATATATATATATATATATATATATATATATATATATATATATATATATATATATATATATATATATATATATATATATATATATATATATATGTATACACACATATATATATATATATATATATATATACACCAGTTGGTGGCGGTAATGCACCAAAACGTTGTTTGCCAACCGCCATAAAATGCCAAGAAGAAGAAGAAAAAGAAGGAAAGAAAACACGGAAGAAGAAGACCGAAAAGAAGAAGAAGGAGATCGTCCTGTTGTCTCAGAGTAATCCTCTAAAAGTCTCCAGAGTTTCCTTCTCCTTCTTTGACTCTTGGATGAGTGTCAAATGTCCGGGTTTCAGGATCTTAAAGAGAGAGCAGGTTTGTTTTCTTTCTTCTTCTCTGATCGTGTTTACTGTAGATGTAGCAGCTTAGCATTTAGCTAACGTTCAGCTAGCTCAGACTGTTTGATGAATCAAAGGTCTGAGACTGAAGTTTACTCGCTCTTCCTTCTGATCCTCAGAGACCAGACAGTCTGATTTGAGGTTTTAGATGTCTGGAGCTGATTTGAACCAAATCTCAACATTAAAACTAGAAAAATACTCTGAGAGCGCAGACCTCCGCCAGCGCCACAGTCCTCACCTATATTGGGATTTTCACCATAAATATTAGTCCTACCTTTATTTCATCTAAATAGTTAGATTCCTTGACTATGAAAACATAACATCAGCAATTGGATTCATAATTATATTTATTTTAGTTCAGTAGTTATTCACGAAAATCGCATTTTTCGTCATGGCGGTTTTACACCGATCCGGATCACTCCCAAAATCTAATCATTTGTTCACTGTCTCAATCCGGACAATTCCTTCAATTGTATTAAAAAAACAGTCCATAACTTTTTGTGAAAACAGGCCCACTTGTACAGTATTCACATAGTGAGAGTAATATCTTTTGCTGATATTAATTAGCATGCTGGTAATTTTTGAATTATGTTGCTCACAGAGAAACAAACAAACAGACTCTGGTAATAACACAACCTCCTTGTTGAAGGTAATCACATCAGGACTCACTCAGAACGACAGCAATAAACTGATGCTGAACAAACGGGAGAAAAATACAACCTGGATTAAAGTTTGTGTTATTTTGTAGAGTTATTGTTCTTCCATTCAGTCACATGGTCGCAGTACATAGTTGTAAGTTTTACCCCCATGCCCTGTTCAGACATTTCCTGACTGTAGGTCAAGACCAGTATTCCTGAAGATTCTGAGAATCCTCTCAGAGAGCTCCTAACTTAGCCTAAAGATTCCTAGCAAGGAGTCTTAGCTTAGGAGTGATTCCAGAATATTCTCAGAGAACTCTGAGCAAGGAAAGGACACAAACTCTTGTCTCAGTGAGGAGGTGTAGTTGATCCCGGTGCTCGTTAGGAGCCATCATTTCAAAAGCTGTGATTGGTTGATCCTCAGAGCTATATAAAGAAATATATAGTTTTGGTGATAATGGGCAAAGGGTGGACCCTAAAATCACTAAACTTAAAGGATAAGTTCGGTTTCTACAGCTTTCACATTGTTTATAGAACGAAGAAGAACAATATACTCACCCAGAAGGCTTTCCTGATCCAAACAGTGCTTCAGGAGATATTTAGATCCAAAATCGAGCAGCGGACATCCGTATAATGGTAGCACATAGGGCATACAGCACCGCTCCTAAAACTGCATAAATCATCCAAAAACTCATTAGTTTCACCAATATTCCATCATGGTCCGCTTGGGCTACTCCTCCACGACAGTCTGTGTCACTCCAGACAGCGTTGTGTGACTGTACTGACCTCTGAACTGAAGAAGAAGAGCGCTTGCTCCGCACATGCACAGTGCGGCTCATTGTTTCAGGGGCGACCGCCGGGTACGAAACGACTTTCTTCTTCCAGTTTTGTGCAAAATGGACGAATATCTATCGGATGAAGATGTTGCGGAGGAGAACTTTGAATATGATCGGTGTCCTTACAGTTTCGAGCCAGAGTTTACAGATGAGGAGCTCATAGAAAGAAAGACGCGGAGGCAGCGTTCCAGAGAGTACTGCACAGGCGCGGAGGCAAACGTTCTTCTTCTTCAGTTCAGAGGTCAGTACAGTCACACAACATGTCTGGAGTGACACAGACTGTCGTGGAGGAGTAGCCCAAATGGACCATAATGGAATATTGGTGAAACTAATGAGTTTTTGGACAATTAATGCAGTTTTAGGAGCGGCGCTGTATGCCCTATGTGCTACCATTATACAGATGTCCGCCGCTGGATATTGGATCTAAATATCTCCCGAAGCACTGTTTAGATCAGGAAAGCCTTCTGGGTGAGTATATTGTTCTTCTTCGTTCTATAAACAATGTGAAAGCTGTAGAAACCGAACTTTTCCTTTAATCATAAAATCTAATCTTAAGAAGACTGTGTAATTGTAAATAATATTTTGCATAAAGAAAATATCTGTTAAATGACAAGTAAGCTGTACTTAAAATTATCCTTCAAAATGTGTGAAAACAGGCCGACTTGCACAGTATTCAAATAGTGATAGTTTTATTTATTTGCTCAGATTAATTGGCATGCTGATAATTTTTGCATTTTCACCTTTCAACATTTCCACTTAATTTGGTTTTAGGAGAGTAAAATGGCTCAGCTTTCATCAATCTCTGTGATTGCTGACTGGCCTAAGAAGCAGTGATGGTTGGCTTTCAAATCTACCACAGACCAGTGAACATCTCTAATGAGATCAACCACAAACCTGAATCCTGCACCATTCAATCTGTAGCATTTGGTTAGTTCACTGTCATCCAGTGTAGGAGAATATCTCTTCTGCTTCTTCCATCTGCCATTTTGTCCTCTGCTTAGGGAACTCCTAAGTCATTAAAGTCCTCTTCTCTGCTCTTAACAGATCTCAACTTAGGAGCTCTTTTAAGAGCTGGGATTCTTTAGGAATAGCTTTTGTCTGTACAAGGATCTACTGTTCACTTTTAGGGGAAATTCTGAGATAAAAAACATGATTCTAAGAATTTTCTTAGGATTTGGCCACTAGGAGCAGCTCTGCACTAAGAATCTCTAGGAGTACGGACCCTGATATTTAATATAGAGCTCAGGCGATGGGCTGATTGGATAGTTTTACAACACATATTAAAAGATATCCTGATGTATTCAAATATTGTTGATGGGTCAAAATATCCCAGTTTGTCCCTCAGTTTAAAATATTTTTTGTTGATTTAGGACATCAGGAACTCACAACAGTGTTTTCACAAAGTACAGTTAGGTCAGTCCAATGAAACTCAACCAAAGTCCAGAAATTGTGCACCATCACTGTAAAGCCAAAACATAAAAAGATATTTATTGTTGTTTAACTGTTGGTTCATTAGTTTATTTTTTAAGAAAATGATGGTAGTACTGGAGAGCTCCTTTATAGTTTTTGCTGCTGCAAAGAAAGGAGGCAGAGTAGAGAAGAGGAGAGGAAGAGAAGCATGAGCAGGTGAGCTGTATGCTGCTGAATTAGACAGGCAGGTCGGAGCTGCAGGGAAATGTGTAGCAGGAGCAAAAAGGAGACTCCAGAGACACCAGCGGTCAGTTAATGTGTCTTCTTAAGTTAATGGAGGTTGATTTAAGTGATATTTTGTTAAATTGAAATGCTTATGGTCATTTTTTGTTCAGGTTTTCAACCTTTTCTTATGAAGACAAATAAAAGGAAAATAATCTTCATAAAAAAGGAATTGAGTTGTCCGGTGTCCTCTGAAGTACTGCCTTTAGCCTTTACAAGTTCAGGCATCCTGCAAGTAACCCTTAAAGAACTCGACATAACCAACTCAGATTTGGCAAAAAAAAAAAAAAAAAAGGTTCAGAGAGATATTGAGATAGTGGTCTCCATAGTGGTGATGTTTTTATGTGTGACAATGGAAAAAAAAACTTTCTTCAGAGGTCAGTGTCAGCCAACAGTAATTTCCAAAAGTCTGTTGGTGCTGGACTCCTTCAATTTGAGGTCTGGACCATCTGCAGGAGGGAACCTGAAAAGGTCTTTATTTAGACCATGGGACCTCTGAGTTCATATGGAATGACCAAGTTTCTTCCCAGAGTTATTTTTATAAAGTACGGCCCCTGCTACATTTCTGAACTTTAATGTTTGTCCCTGTGACATAAATAATAATAAATGTAACAGAGAGGGAGGGTGAACTGACTGAATGTCTGCAGCCAACAGCAGCGAGAGGCTTCACTAGAATATGAAAGAAATGTCCTGAATTTTGATGAATTATTGAATCATAACACATCAGGACACTCTAAGAAAAACATGTGATGTGCAATGACACTGTTCAATATCACAATGACCATAATTATTGAAGTAGATAAATGAGTGAAGAGTCAATTTTAGCTCCAAAGTTTCTTTGAGCTTTAAAACACTGCTCTGTCCTCAGACAGGTCTGCAGGTTTATAAACTTTATACAATGATTTACCATTGATTCTTAAATGAGTGAAGTTTAAAGCTCTGAATAAAAAGTTCATTAACTCCACCTGATGAGCAACGACAGACTCAGATTCACAGAAACATTTTGATAATTGTGTTTGAATGCATCCCATCTTTTACTAAATATCAATTTATGTCCTCTGTCATTTCACTGAAATGTTATATTTGATTTTTTAATTAATTTAAATGAGTCAAACTCATAAAACTTTAGGTTCTGATGTTTGAAATTTCTTCAGTGTTGTTGTAGCACACTGCAGTCATCATGCCCTCATCTACCTTTTGCTGAATATCACATCTGCTGTACTGAGTTATTTTCTTCCATCAAACAGGTGTCTGTTTGATACATATTACTGAAGAGTGAACATGCAACATTTCACTCACATCCAGGCTTGAAACGTTCAGCATGTTTATTGATTTTCAGAAGAATGACGACACAATCGATTATTAAACACACTCTCTGACCCTCACACAGCCAGGAGAGAAAAACAGAAATTTTAAGAGATCATGCTGAGCTTCGAGCACTTTAACAAAAGCATCATCCTGATAGATCACTGGAAAAGTCTGATTTGCTCTCTTAACTTTCTTGAGGTTGCAGGTTCAAGCCCAGCTCTGCCTTCACATGTCATTGTGTTGTTGAGCAAGACACTTCACCCCAGTGTGCTCCCATTGTGTGTGAATGACTATGAATGGGTGTGAACAGTTGGATATGGCCTGTGATGTAAAACTGCTTTCTATACTCAAGTCCATTTACCAGTCTCTGAAAATTCTGTGCTTCTGTATTTTACAGGTTTATGAGGAGGTCCAGCAGCCTTGAGAGAGTAAAGAGGAGGCAGCAGGAGAGGAGCTCCAGTCTGAACCAGAAGATGACCGAGCCTCTGCACATTAAAGAGGAACCAGAGGAACCCTGGAGCAGTCAGGAAGGAGATCAGCTTCAAGGACCAGAGGAGACTGATGTCAAATTCACTTTTGCTCCTGTCCCTGTGAAGAGTGAAGATGATGGAAAGGAGCCTGATTTGTCACAGCTCCATGAAGTTAAAACTGAAGAGATGGAGAGACGAGCAGATGGAGAGGAGTGTGGACCAGAGGCAGACAGATACTCTGACCACCAGAGAGATGCACAATCAGAGGCTGAAGACTGTTCTGAAGCAGAGACTGATGACAGTGCTGATTGGAGGGAAGTGACAGAACAAATATCACAAAGCTGTTCTGAGCATGGTAAAAGATTTAAACTTAACGATTCTATTGACGACCATGAGAGAAGTTATTCAGGAGAAAAAACAGTCAGTAACTCTGACTGCAGTAAAAGAATGACCTGCAAGGGTTCTTTAAAAGTTCGTATGAGAATCAAAAGCAGAGAGAGACTGTTCGACTGCTCTAATTGTGGTGCAAGTTTTAGAACAAAAAGGCATCTGAAAAAACACAAGGTGGTTCACACAGGAGGGAAACCCTTCAGCTGTTCACAGTGTGATCAGCATTTTAGATGCAAACGTAATCTGATTGAGCACATGAGAGTTCACACTGGAGAGAAACCCTACAGCTGTTCACAATGTGGTAAAAGTTTTAGAACAAAAAGGCTTCTGAATAAACACAAGGTGGTTCACACTGGAGAGAAACCCTTCAACTGCTCACAGTGTGGTAGAAGTTTTGGGTTCAATGGTGACCTGACTGAGCATATGAAAGTTCACACTGGAGTGAAACCCTTCAGCTGCTCACTGTGTGGTAGAAGTTTTGGGTACAAAGGTGATCTGACTCAGCACATGCGAGTTCACACTGGAGAGAAACCCTACAGCTGTTCACAATGTGGTAAAAGTTTTAGAACAAAAGGTCATCTGACTTTTCATATGAAAGTTCACACTGGAGTGAAACCTTTCAGCTGCTCACAGTGTGATTTAAGTTATGTATACAAAGGTGATCTGACTAAGCATATGAGAGTTCACACTGGAGAAAAACCCTACAGCTGCTCTCAGTGTGGTCGAAGTTTTGAGTACAAAGGTAGTTTGACTAGGCATACAAGAGTGCACACTGGAGAGAAACCCTACAGCTGTTCACAGTGTGAATTACGTTTTACAGACAAAAGTAGTCTGAATTATCATATGAAAGTTCACACTGGAGTGAAACCCTTCAGCTGCTCACAGTGTGATTTACGTTTTATCCTCAAAAGTAGTCTGACTGTGCATATGAGAGGTCACACTGGAGAGAAACCCTTCAACTGTACACAGTGTGGTAAATTGTTTGGTCAAAGAGGGAATTTGACTGCGCACTTGAGAGTCCACTCTAAATATCAACCTTTAGCTCCTGCAGTTGAAATAAAAACTGAAGTGGACCCTCCTCATGGCTCCATAGAGATAACAGAGACCCTTCAGCAGTAATATTAGAGCAATGGATTCTCTTGATTTTCTTATTAAACAGGAGTTTTGTACCAGAGTCAGTCTTTCTGTCACAGCCAAAGTGATGAAAACAGGGGCAGTGACAGGAGCACATGGAGAGGACTGTGGAGGACCTGAATCTGTCAGGGACTTGGACCCAAAGAGACATTTACAACCAAAGACGGAGGACAAGGCTGAAGACTTTTCTGAAGCTGATATTAAAGACAAGACTGAGACTTTAGGATGGAGCCCAGAGAGCATCATCACATCATGTTTTAACCTGGAAGAATCCTGAATTTCCATTTGGCCATGAGCTGTGATGCTGTGGAGATGCTGATGACAAGCTGCACCTCTGATTCAGACAATTCTAGCTCGTCCCAGTGACATCTCTCATTTTTCTACGACATTTGCTATTTGATTATAAGTTGTTTCCCTCTTACTGAAAAAATAAAGGACAACCGACACGGACATTGTGTTAATCCAAGTTTTGCTTCTAGATGTAAGCTGCACAAACTTCATCACGTCACATGTTCTTGTACCTGAATTTAAGCAGGTGTGTTTTATGAATAAATATGAAAAAGCAGCAAACTGAATTGAAGTGTGACATTTCTACGGATGATCTCCACACCGATGATGTGTGTAGAAAATGAAAGATAGGTGCTGTCCAGGAGAGAAGATTTCAGGATGATCAGATAAATGTAAAGAGAGCAGCTCATGTCTCTGAGAGGTGTGATCAGACTCTGGTCAATGACCTCCTCTTAGGGGTGTGCGATATGACGATATTAAATCGTTAAGGATTATGACGTGGAGATGATCTCATAAAGCAAAAGATCGTAAGATCGTCTGTGTGGGCGCAGAGACATTGACGTGCACCCGACTGGCCAATCATAGCACATTAGGCGCAGTGCATGACAGTATCTCCTGTTTGGTTATGTAGCATGAAGCCATCGCGGAAAGAGAAGAGGAGATAAAAGCTTGAAGATGTCTGAACAAAAATCTGCTCTAAAGCAGCTGTATTATTCACTCAGATTATAGACATTGCAGTTTGATAACATTTGTTTTAAATTGTTGCACTTTAAGAGATAATGTTGATATTGTTGTTCATTACCTTTTATGTTTACATTTATTGCACATTTGTATAAAAACTGCACTATTTAAATTAAAACCTGTTCAGAAAATTTCTTTGGCTTTGTCTTTTTTTTATTCTTTCAGGGTTTTACATGTTTTATATGTTAAACAAAGGGAAAAAATGGTCAGACATGCAAATTAATCCAGAAAAAATCAAAGTAAAAAAGAATCGTGATAAAATCGTAATCGTGATTTTATTTTTAAAAAATCGTGATATGATATTTTTGCCATATCGCCCACCCCTACCTCCTCTTTAAGTCTGAGACAGCAGAGTCCACAGCATCTGGGGCTCTCCCTCTCCTCTTATGAACCAGTAACTGCATGAAATGTCTGATCCTGATCCCCTGAGTAGACCTGTCACTGTGGTGTCCTATCAGTGTGTCTGAATGTCACTGCACACATCACTGACACAAACTGAATGAGAAGATCATGCAATAAAGAGAAGAAAAAGATGCTTGTGCCATAAGAAACATTCCCTGAAAATGATCTAAATGTTTTGATTAGTGTTTGAAACGTTTTGTTAACAAAAAAGCAAAAGCAAACTCCCTATTGGAGGTAAAATGTATATTAACATGGGAAGAAGACGTTTGTGGTAAACAACAGTGATATGTTGGAAATGATCAACCTTACAGCAGAAAACTATGCATGTTTTTGCAATTTTCAATGTAACTGAAAGCACAATAGCTCATCAATTTAATGGAAAATATTCACTTTAATGTCACTGGTCTGCTTCTTGACACATCTTACATCCTTGATGAATCATCTTTTGCATTAGACCTGTGTGGTAAATCTGGAAATGTCACACCCATGAGAAGCAGGTGAAATAACCAGGACAGTCATGCCATGATCTTCTTCTTCTTCTTCTCTAATGGCGGGTTGCAAACTGCTTTTAGATGCATACTGCCACCCACTGTCCAAGATTGTGCATCATCATGTCATTGACCTGTTAGATTTTATTTACCAGCCCTGTATACCTTAGGAACACAAGAAACACCTGCTTCCCCTTCATTATCTCCTCTCCCACTCCTTCGGTACCCAGAATTCCATTTAAGTTACACTCCCTACCTGCCTCTTTAATTTTTTTCTTCAAACATTTTCCTTTTTAATTTATACTCCCTGTGTTTTAATAGCACATGTTCTACATTTTCCTTCACTCTACACCTATTACATAAACCATCTGCCCTATTACCCAACACATACAGTGTAGGAGCGGTATGTAAGTCTGTGTGTGTGGGTGCGTGCGGGAGTAGATGTGTGTGTACACTACATTGGTGCGTGAGTGGGGGTGTGCCACTGTGGGTGTGACGTCATGCACTGTTGCTTGTAATTGTCTTCACCTGGGCTCATCGGGGTGTTTTGGCGTGGAGCATGGCGTGGGGTGAGCCACGGAGGTGAAACTTTCTGTTGACCGCTTCGCTATCACATCGTGTTATACCTTTGATTGTCCCAACACGGAATAATTGTGAGCTGTTGGAGCCTTGTATTACCGTGATGTGGCATAAAGTGAATATAAACAAACGAAGGTGTGCGCGTCAACTATATCTTCCGTGCTTAGCCCACCGCGGCTGATTATTTTTGTATTGGTCACAGTTAGCCGCAATAATAGTCAACAGAAACGTTTACGAAGTGTCGATCCACGGAAAGTTTCGTTGACGTTGGATTCCTGGGATCGTTTGGAAGTTGGATCGCGCGGAGACGCACCGGTTCATTCATCGCCAGAGTAGGTTTCATTCATTCATTGGCAGCCCGCTGCGCCCGGAACGGAGGTATGGTCTCGCTACACACGCACACAACAGGCACTTTTTCGAATTGATATTTCCCCTGGTAGGCTTTAGCGGTGCAACTACATAAGGTGGTTGTGCTCTTTTTTGTTTTGAAGCCGTTTGTTATTTTCGTGATATCAAGCGGTTGGAGCCATCGGCTCGGGAGTGCCGCCGTAGCTCTTGCTCAAAGACAGTTTGTCTTGTGCAAGACTAACGGTATTTAGGCACATAAATACCCTCCGCTAGCATTCACAGAAGACTAGGGTTGAGCTTAGATAAGTTTCTGTAGGCAGTTCAGTGGGGAATACGTGACGTTATTGCCGCTTGTGGATTATTATTATTTATGAGGTGTGCGCGAGGCGGTTGTTTATTTACGTCATAAAGGCGCTGCGTGTTTTGTAATATTTTGGGCTGTGCATGGATGTTTTGATAAATAAGTGATTATGGATTTAAATCGATCTAATTCATGTCCTGATGTAAACGAGAGAGTTGAAAAACGACGAATAAAACCTACTGTGAAAGCACTGGAAAATCAAATACAAACGTTTCAAAGAGATCGTAAAGCTAAGGTTAATAAAATTAAAACTACTATAAAAATACTCAAAGAACTTATGCAAAATGAAGATAATGCTCCAAGTGTTCAATCTCATCTTGCAAACTTATCCGTGTTGCTTGAGGATGCAAATCAACTCCACGAAGCTGTGATTCAGCTGATCCCTCAAGAAGAACAAGAGAAACAGAACTCGTGGTTTTCAAGTGTATATAAATATAACAGTGGCTTCATTGATGATGTGAAAGTGTGGCTGTCTGATGCAGGTAGACCTAGATCTCATCAAAGTGTGGCACAAATTAACACAAATGAAGTTGTCACCTTGCCTCAATCACACCCGCTTGACATTGAGCCATTTGAAATAAAAACTAGTGGAAATGAGCCATTTAAACATTTTGAAAATCATGCAGGAATTGCAGCGACTGTGGATGATGTTGAACCAAGGGACAGCATTTCTAATGTAAGTAGAGTCTCAAAGAAAAGAAGTTCAGTAGGAAGCAAGTCCTATATTTCATCTACCTCATCAGCACGTGTTAAAGCCGAAGCAGACATGGCAGCTCTTCTTGCCCGCCAACGCCTTTTAAACGACAATCATGCTCTGGAAGAGCAAGAAGAGCTACTTAGAAAGAAGAGAGAACAGCTTGATTTGGACATGGAAATAGCTGCATCGATCGCTAAAATGAAAGTTTTGATGACCTCAGAAGGCTCTAGAGCTTCTAGTAGGAAATCTAACGGGATGAACTCATATTTAGAGAGAGAGCTAAGGAGAGCTCCAACATTGAATGTTGATGCTGAGACCTTTGTGCCAGTGGCAGTTAGAGGGACATTTCAGCATATTCCAAAGGGTGATCAGCCAGCACGTCCACATTTGCTGGATGCTAGAACTAAGGAGAAAAAGATTGAGCTGCAGCCACCAATCACATCTTCAAATGGGTTGGACATAAAGGTAGAACCAGGTCATCAGTCTGAGCTGTGCTTAGAAAATCCTGCACCTCAGATGCAAAATACCATGGATCATGATCGTTTAATCTCAGTCTTGGAGAAACAGAATGAAATCACATCATTGTTGGTGGAGCAGCAGTCTCTCCTTTTTCTTCCAAAACGGGACATTCAGATTTTTGACGGGGATCCTTTACAATTTCAAACCTTCATGAGGGCGTTTGAACATAGTATTGAAGATAAGACACACAGTGCTAAAGACTGTTTATACTTTCTTGAGCAGTATACTAGAGGCCAGCCTAAGGACCTCATTAGAAGCTGTCAGTATATGCCTCATGATCAAGGCTATGCTAAGGCTAAATCCTTGTTACAAGAACATTTTGGCAATTCCTTGAAAATTTCTTCTGCCTACATGGAGAAAGGTCCTCACATGGCCAGTTTGAAGCCAGAGGGCGTAAAAGGCCCTGCAGGCGTACAGTTTTTTGTTGAGAGGATGCTGTACGCCATGGGAGAGATAGGTGCCATGCATGAGCTGGACGTCACAGCTAATATGCAAACAGTCGTTAAAAAATTGCCTTATAAACTCCGGGATAGGTGGAGAAACGTCGCCTGTGAGTTACAAGACCGATTGCACCGTAGAGTGATGTTTTGTGACATTGTTGAATTCATTGAAAACCAAGTAAAGATAGCAAGCGACCCGTTGTTTGGAGATATTAATGATTCTCAAACATCTGCAAGAAAGGATGGGAGGAATTCTAAACCTCAATCCTATTCTAAACCACGGGGGACTAGCTTTGCCACCACCCTCACTACTTTAAATAAGAGGCCCGAGCCCAGTTCGAAGAGGGAAAAGATCTCAGCTGTTGCAAAGGTCTGCTTGTTTTGTGGAGCTGGACACGACCTGGACCTGTGTCGTTCACTGGAAAGGAAGTCTCACAGTGAAAAAATGTATTTTTTAAAACAAAATGGGGTGTGTTTTGGATGTTTGTGCATTGGGCACAGGAGCAAAGATTGTGGTAAACGTCTCCTTTGTAGGATATGTAATCTGAAACATCCCACTTTGTTGCACATTTATCCTAAGGAAAAGGAAACAGTTTCAGAGCAAAGGTCAGAGATGGCTAATGGAAGAGCTTTAATCTCTGTGCAATCCAGTGGTCTTACTGGGGCCGGTGATCGCGACTGCACACTCTCCATACTTCCTGTTCAGGTGAAGTCTAAGAAAGGAGATGAAATAGTTAGCACTTATGCGTTCCTGGACCCTGGAAGCTCTGCGTCGTTTTGCACTGAAAGGCTAATGAACAAGCTTAATCTCACAGGGAGAAGAACTGGTATTCTCCTTCGTACAATGGGTCAGGAGAAAGCTGTTGAAAGCCACATCGTCTCTGGTCTCGAGGTAGCTGGATTGGACACAGATTGTTACTGTGAGCTGCCTGATGTGTTCACGCAGAAAAGCATGCCCGTCCATCAAGGTAACATTCCTCGACAGGAGGACCTTCAAAGATGGCCGCACTTAGAGCATGTGAAAATTTCAGAGATCGATTCAGGGGTCGATCTTCTGATTGGTACTAATGTTCCTGTGGCTCTGGAGCCATGGGAGGTTGTTCGGAGCATGAACGGAGGTCCATACGCAGTCAAAACCGTGTTGGGCTGGACTGTAAATGGTCCTTTAAGGGGAGGCTTTAACAGCGATGTGGTTGGTGTTCAGCAATGTGCCACCGTCAATAGAATTTCTGTTGCGAGGCTTGAAGAGTTGTGGGAGCAGCAAACAAAGGCTGATTTCCCTGAGTGTGCGAGGATGAACAGCACGGATTGTCCAAAGAGGATTGTCATTTTTGAAGTTGGTTAATGAGTCTGCTTCATTGGTGGATGGGCATTATAGTGTTGGTCTACCCTGAGACAAGAAGATGTCAAGATGCCTAACAACAGAACTGTTGCCGAACAGCATCTTAACCCTCAAAAGGAGGTTTAACAGGGACAGCTCTTTCCATTCTGATTACACCAACTTCATGAGCGACATACTTTGCAAAGGCTACGCTGAGAAAGTCCCAGCTGGGGATCTGGAGCGCTGTGATGGCAGGGTGTGGATGCATTACCCCATCATGGGGTGTACCACCCACAGAAGAGGAAAATGAGGGTGGTTTTTGACTGTGGAGCTTCATTCAGGGGAACATCTTTGAATGCTCAGCTTGTTCAGGGCCCAGATCTGACTAGCTCGCTGGTGGGAGTCATAACCAGATTCCGAAAGGAGCCTGTCGTGCTTATGGCGGACATCGAGGCCATGTTTCATCAGGTCAGAATACCACGACCACGCAGACCTCTTCACGGTTTCTTTGGTGGCCGGATGGCGACCATGACCAGGATCTGGTTGAGTATAGAATGGTCGCACATCTGTTTGGCGCCACGTCCTCTCCAAGCTGTGCAAGTTTCGCCTTAATGAAGTGTGCACGACAACAAAGAGCAGTTCAGTCAAGGAGCAATCAGTGCTGTTTTGCATAATTTTTATGTCGATGACTGCCTTGTGTCTGTTGATTCAGAAGAGGAGGCGGTCTCACTTTACAAAGAGCTTTGTGCTCTTTAGCTAAAGGAGGTTTCAAACTCACCAAATGGATGAGCAACAGGCGAGCTGTCATTGCTGCTATACCTCAGCCAGAAAGAGCTATGGAAGTGAAGGACCTGGATTTGGACTGTGATACCTTGCCTATGGAAAGAGCCTTGGGGGTTCAATGGTGTGTCCAGTCAGACTCCTTCAAGTTTAAAATCATGCTCGGGACAGACCTCTAACAAGGAGAGGATTTTAGCCACTGTCAGCTCCATTTCACGATCCATTAGGATTTCTTGCACCAGTCGTGTTGTCCGCATAAAAAGAATCCTTCAGGACTTGTGTAGACGACAGCTTGGTTGGGATGACATCTTGCCCCTCGTCGTGGCCCACCAGTGGAGGGCCTGGCTAAGTGAGTTACATCGGCTCGAGGAGTTTAAGGTAGACCGGTGCTTGAAACCCCTCAACTTTGGGGAAGTTGTTTGTGCTCGGCTCCACCATTTTGCAGACGCGAGTGAGGATGGATATGGAGCTGTGACCTACCTGTTGCTGAATAACATCTGTAGCCAGGCACATTGTGCCTTTGTAATGGGCAAGGCATGTATAGCTCCATTAAAGGCCATCACCATCCCTCGCATGGAGCTAACAGCTGCGGTGGTCGCGAGCAGGCTGGATAAGTTGTGGAGGAGGGAGCTGCAAATGCCGCTGCAGGAGTCCATCTTTTGGACTGATAGTACTTCTGTGTTAAAGTACATCAGAAATGAAACATCTAGGTTTAAGGTCTTTGTCGCAAATCGGGTCTCAGAAATACTTACATCGACTAAAACATCTCAATGGCGACATGTAAGCACATCCAGCAATCCTGCTGACTTGGCCGAGGGGGCAAAGGTCGAGGCCTTCCTGAAGAAGCGATAGCTGGGTGTCTGGACCTGAGTTTCTTGTTGAACCTGAAACAAATTGGCCGATAAGTCCTGATCTCTCTGCATGTGTCTCCTCAGAAGATCCTGAGGTCAGATCGATTGTCTCTGTTAACGCTGTCCAAGTAAATGAGCAAGTGGACATCATTCTGCGTTTCATGAACCATTTCTCTTCTTGGATCAGGTTAAACAGCATCGTGGGCTGGCTTCTCAGGTTCAAGACTTTGTTGCAGTATCTTGGTGGGGAGAGGAGGCGGTTAAAGGCTGCTTTTGCTCAATCCGGCCTTGATGAAGAGCAGCTCAAGAAGAGGATGGGAGAGGAGATGCAAAATGTCAAAGTTCACGTTGCCCTGGGGCCTCTTTCTTTTGAAGAGTTTGATCATGCAGAAACTGCGATTATCCGTTTCTGTCAAAGTAAGCGGTTTCCAGAAGAAATGGCCAGTTTGCAAAGGGGAGAATGTGTGAAGAGGACCAGTCACCTTTGCAGGCTAGATCCTATGCTTGAAGGAGGTGTTTTAAGAGTTGGAGGCAGACTTCGCAGGACAGCCATGCCAGATGAGGCAAAACATCCTGCCATACTGGCTAAGGATCTTCACATTTCTGACCTTATTTTACATCATGTACATCAGCAAACAGGTCATGGCGGCCGTAACTACATGCTGGCAAAATTACGCCAAAGATATTGGATCCCTGGTGCTACCATTGCGATAAGGAAGACCTTATCGGTGTGTTGTCTGTCGTCGACTTCATGCTGGCCCAGGACATCAGCACATGGCTGATCTTCCCCAGGACAGAGTTTCACCTGTGAGCCTCCATTCACTAGAGTGGGAGTGGACTGCTTTGGACCGTTTGAGGTCAAAGCGAGGAGAGGAACAGCAAAAGCAGTGCGGTGTAATATTCACATGTCTGTGATGAGAGCTGTACACCTGGAGCTTGCATCATCTTTAGACACGGACTCCTTTGTGAGAGCTCTTAGGCGGTTCATTGCAAAGGACGGGGTCAGGTGTCGGAGTTGCGCTCTGACAATGGTACAAATTTTGTTGGTGCTGTTCGTGAACTAAGGGAAGCGATTGGGAAATGGAACCATTCTCAGATCAATAAAGCGCTCCTTCAGAAGGGAATCAAGTGGAATTTTAATCCGCCTGCAGCCTCCCATCATGGCGGGGTTTGGGAGCGCTTGATTAGATCTGTCACGGAAGGTGTTGAATTCTGTGTTGAAAATGCAGAATTTGGATGAAGAGTGTCTATGCACTGTCCTTTGTGAAGTGGAGGCGATTATTAATGGCCGCCCTATAACCAAAGCCTCTACCGACCCAAATGACTTAGAAGCGCTGACCCCAAACCATCTGCTGCTGTTAAAGTCAAAACCTGCACTGCCGCCTGGGGTTTTTCAGAAGGAGGATATCTACGTTCGCCGACGTTGGAGGCAAGTGCAGTACATGTCCGACTTGTTTTGGAAACGTTGGGTCAAGGAGTATCTGCCCCAGCTTCAGGAGCGGCAAAAGTGGCACAGCACTAGACGAAACTTCATGCCGGGGGACCTGGTTATCATTGTGGATGACTCAGCTCCTCGTAATTCGTGGCCGATTGGAAGGATCGTGCAGGCAGACCCTGACAAGGGAGGACTAGTGCGTCGGGTCCGCATCAAGACTAGGAGCAGCTATCTGGATAGACCCATCACAAAGGTGTGCCTTCTTCAAGAGGCGTAGGAATCAGAAGATTTGCAGTGACTTTGAGTATGGACAGTTTGTTATGGACTTGAGCTTTGTGTACAGGAATGGACTTGGATCGATTGGTATGGTTACTGAAATGGTTTGCCATAGTTTTAGGTCATGGGTAAGATTTTGAATGTAATGTGCTATTTTGCTAACTTTCAAGTTTTGTCTCCTACATGTTAGAAGTTATGTAATTATTGCCGTGAATAATTAGGGGCCGGAATGTAGGAGCGGTATGTAAGTCTGTGTGTGTGGGTGCGTGCGGGAGTAGATGTGTGTGTACACTACATTGGTGCGTGAGTGGGGGTGTGCCACTGTGGGTGTGACGTCATGCACTGTTGCTTGTAATTGTCTTCACCTGGGCTCATCGGGGGGTTTTTGGCGTGGAGCATGGCGTGGGGTGAGCCACGGAGGTGAAACTTTCTGTTGACCGCTTCGCTATCACATCGTGTTATACCTTTGATTGTCCCAACACGGAATAATTGTGAGCTGTTGGAGCCTTGTATTACCGTGATGTGGCATAAAGTGAATATAAACAAACGAAGGTGTGCGCGTCAACTATATCTTCCGTGCTTAGCCCACCGCGGCTGATTATTTTTGTATTGGTCACAGTTAGCCGCAATATACAGTACAGGCCAAAAGTTTGGACACACCTTCTCATTCAATTTGTTTTCTTCATTTTTTATTACTAATTACATTTAGATTCTCACTGAAGTAATGATGGCCACTTGTTTCTCTTAACTTAGCTGATTGGTTCTTGCCATAATATTAATTCTAACAGTTGTCTAATAGAGCTGTGGGTGTGGCATCAGCCTGACTTCTGAACAACACAAATGATGGTCCCAACCTCATTAAAAAGGCAAGAAATTTCATTAATTAACCCTGGAAAGGCACACCTGAGAAGTGAAAACCATTTCAGGTGACTACCTCTTGAAGCTCATAAAGAGAATGCCAAGAGTCAGTAATCAGAACAAAGGGTGACTACTTCGAAGAAAGTAGAATATAAGACATGTTTTCATTTATTTCACACTTTTTTGTTAAGTACATATTTCCACACATGTTAACTGATACCTTCAGTTAGAATCTACAGTGTAAAAAATGATGAAAATAAAGAAAACACATCAAATGAGAAGGTGTGTCCAAACTTTTGGCCTGTACTGTACATGGAGTCATTCAGTCCCATGGGTCCAACCCTAAGCTGTGAGATGAGTATTTCCTCCCTCCTGCTCCTCTCTTTGGAGATCTTTGTTATTACTGACTTTTGTATTTTATGAAATCCTTTACCTTTCTGATCCTCATTTCACTTTTCCTGCCATTTTCCTTTCCTTTTCTTCTTAATTATCACTTTCCCTTCTCCTTCACCTAACTGAATATGTACTATAGTTTCTTTTCTTAGTGATGCCTTTGCTAACTTTCAGCCATCTCATTCCCTTTCACCCCCTCGTGTGCTGGTACCCAACAAAACTGTACATCCGAACCACTCCTGCAATCTTAATAGGCAATGCTGTAGTTCCATTATTAAGTCTTCCTTGTCTGATTTAGTTGGTTGTATACTTTCTAGTGTTGCTGCTGAGTCCGTACACACCACCACCACCTGATCTGGTCTGACCTCCTCCACCCACTGTAGACATATAATGACAGCCACACCCCTGCTGTGTAAACTGACAGTTTATTTGAAATTCTCATGGAGATATGCACATTGAATTCTGGAATAAAACCCCAATACCCACACAACCATGTTCATTTTTAGAGCCATCAGGGAATATTTTAAGGTACCTGTAGTAGTTTTGTTTTAACTCCAGTTTCTGTCAAGTACCATTCTCTTTTCTTTTCTAGAATGCTCGTGCTTACTTTTGTTTCTAGGTACAGCCATGGAGGGCAACTACTTATAGGATGAGCTTTGGTAAACTCCAAGTTCTTCATGTTATGCTGTTTCACCTTATCGCCTATCTCCAATCCAAAGCTTCTCCTCTGACTTGTAACGTACTCCCAATACAGCTTTATTGTATTAGTTGAGGAGTTTTCATCACTGTTTCATTCATTTTAACCCAGTATGTTAGTGCAAATCTCATAAGAGATTTATTACTTTTTTGCACTTTGTTTCTAGATGTTGGATATGGGTTTTCCATTTGTATTTATTGTCCAACCAAAGGCCAAGGTATTTAAACTCTGATACTTTCAGCAGTGGTTGAACATACAGTGTTAAATTTACATTACTGTTCTTCCTTTTATTTTTTATCATCATGTGTCAGGATTTACTAACTCAAAGCTTGAAGCCTCACTCTTATGACCCACTTCCTGAACAGCACTTGTAATATTTCTAATAACATGAGTGACACTTCTGCTTCTCATCAATATGGCACAATCATCCACATAAAAGGCTGAATTAATACTCCCATTTAGTTTGGAAAAAATATACTTAATCATGACATTAAACAACTGTGGACTAATGACTCTTCCCTGGGGAATCCCATTTTCTACCTCTAAATCCTGGGACAACGCTCTTCCTACTTTAACTTAAAATTTCCTGCCTGTTAAAAACTCATTATCCAGCTATACTCTTCCACCAATACCCATTTGATTTGGTTTTATGAGGCCATCTCTCCACAAAGACTTATAAGCTTTCTCAATATCAAAAAATACAATAACCATGTTCCAGAAAAAAATGATAATCTATTTACAATATTTTTTTCCATCCATTTGCACATCTGTGATGTCAATGCAATAGGACTGTAATTATTTGGGTTTGCAGGATCTTTCCCCGGTTTGCTGAATGGCAGTATAACTGCCTCCTTCCACCTCCTGGGTATCTGTCCCTCTCTCCATATTTTATTAAAAGATTCAACATTACTTGTAATGTTACTTCCAGAAGCTGACGAATCATTGAATAACAAAGCTGATCCTTTCCTGGAGCCGTATTTCTTGTGCCTTGTAAGGCTGTTTTAACTTCTTTCATTCTGAATTCCATATCTAGTGTTGAACTACACTTCTCTTTTTCCTCCCAGATATTTTTTTTATGTTTTTTTAGAACCTGCTGTCTCTTTTTCCTGTGAAGCTCGTCAAGGTGATCACCACTATGAATTGCAATTGCCCACACACACACATACACACACACACGCACACATACACACACACTACTTCTCACCCTGTGACTAAACGATGTCCAGAGCAATGCTGCAATTCCTACATGACTCTGGACAGTAGAGGAAGATCTGATTAAATATATACGGAAGAGTATTAGGGCCACCCGTGAGAAAAAAAAATGAGAGGGGGTAGAATTTTTTTTTCATCATGCACTTTGAGAAAAAAGCCGAAATGTCGAGAATAAAGTCGAAATGTCGAGAATAAAGTCGAAATATAATGGCGAGAATAAAGTTGAAATATGATGTCGAGAATAAAGTCGAAATGTTGAGAATAAAGTCGGAATATAATGGCGAGAATAAAGTTGAAATATGATGTCGAGAATAAAGTCGAAATGTTGAGAATAAAGTCAGAATATAATGGCGAGAATAAAGTTGAAATATGATGTTGAGAATAAAGTCGAAATGTCGAGAATAAAGTCGACCTTCTGAGACTAACAACCAGCGCACTGCTTCTACAAAATGCCGTCCAGTCAGTTAGATAAATTTGTGAAATTATACTTGGGACTCGGCTTTAATAACAAAGAAATACTTTCTCTATTGGTCTATTACGTAGCCCTGGAGGTGTCAGGGTGCGCCCTTCCAAGCCATGTAAATTCACTGTCGTCAAGAAAGCACCAAACCGGAAGTCAAAGTGTGGAGCATTCGGAAGTTTCAATATAAAATACAATGCAGGGACTCACTTTATTTATCCCATTCCCTCACTTTATTATAGTGAGATAACGCTTTAATAAGGCTTGTCGACACTAGAAGGTGTCCCCTCACCTTAATAAAATATTCTGCACCCTGACACCTCCGGGGGCTCCGTAGTGGGCTAAAAGAGAAAGTATTTCTTTGTTATTGAAGCCGAGTCCGAAGTATAATTTCACTTATTCATGTAACTGACTGGACGGCATTTTGTAGAAGCAGTGCGCTGGTTGTCAGTCTCTGAAGGTCGACTTTATTCTCGACATTTCGACCTTATTCTCGACATCATATTTCAACTTCATTCTCGACATTATATTCCGACTTTATTCTCGACATGTCGACTTTTTTCTCGACATTTCGGCTTTTTTCTCGAAGTACATGATGAAAAAAAAAATTCTGCCCCCTCTCATTTTATTTTTCTCACCGGTGGCCCTAATGCTCTTCCGTAAATATAAGATCTTCCTCTACTGTCCAGATTCACCAGCGTATCACCAGTGGGGGGCAGTGATACGACTCGCAGCGTCTACTCTGCCGGAAACGAAGAAGAAGAATAAGGTATAGAGGAAGAAGAAGTGGAAAAGAAGAAGGAGATCGTCCTGTTGTCTCATATTAATCCTCTAAAAGTCTTCAGAGTTTCCTTCTCCTTCTTTGACTCTTGGATGAGTGTCAAATGTCCGGGTTTCAGGATCTTAAAGAGAGAGCAGGTTTGTTTTCTTTCTTCTTCTCTGATCGTGTTTACTGTAGATGTAGCAGGTTAGCCTTTAGCTAACGTTCAGCTAGCTCAGACTGTTTGATGAATCAAAGGTCTGAGACTGAAGTTTACTCGCTCTTCCTTCTGATCCTCAGAGACCAGACAGTCTGATTTGAGGTTTTAGATGTCTGGAGCTGATTTGAACCAAATCTCAACATTAAAACTAGAAAAACACTCTGAGAGCACAGACCTCCGCCAGCACCACAGTCCTCACCCATATTGGGATTTTTCACCATAAATATTAGTCCTACCTTTATTTCATCTAAATATTTAGATTCCTTGACCTTGAAAACAAACCTATAGCAATTGAATTCATAATGATATTTATTTTAGTTCAGTAGTTATTCACGAAAATCGCACTTTTCGTCATGGTGGACTTACACCGATCCGAATCACTCCCGAAATCTAAATATTTGTTCCTTGTCCAATTCATGAAAATGTATTAAAAACCAGTCCATAACTTTTTTAAATTATGTTGCTCACAGAGAAACAAACAAACAAACAAACAAATGTGTTTTAAGTAATTTATTATTCAAAAGATGAAAACTTACAGTCAGTTGAATCCAGGTCCAAACTATTGCATTCAAAGGTAAGGTGGTTTGATGAAATGACGGGAGAAACAAGCGTGAGACGGTCCACAGAAAATACTGTCAGGGCTCACTCAAAAACCCATTGTCTCTGTCTACACCTGTGTCAAAGTGACCCGCCAAGCACCATAAAACCACACCCATGTGTCAACCCCCGAAGGTACTTGTGACAAATAACAAAATTCAACAAGTATAATTTGTATCTTACAATACCGTCCCCAAATTATTATTTTACAAATAATAATTATGCATTCACATAACAAAATTTTCTGTACAAATACAACAAAGTACAGTCCAGTATCATGTATTTTTTTTTTCATGATTCAATAATAAACACAAAGAGTCCTTTTTTCATTCTTCATGACGCGATTATAAGCGCAAAGAGCCTCTTGCTCTCGGTCTCTACCTCCTTTCTGCAGAGGGCTAAGCGGAGGTCCACTGTGGTCATACTAGAGACTTGATGAGGCTCTATGCTGGTGGGGAGTGTGCCAGCAGCCTCCACATGGACTCGGCCTTTTCAGCAACAGCAGAGAGCCGAGGCTGCACACCATCCTTCTCAAGTTTCTCACAGTGTATTTGTTGTATTTCTGCCTTCCTCATGCTTTAAATGATTTGGGCGATATATTGCTGCTGTACTGCTGTACTGAGTTGTTCTCTTTCATCAAACTGGTGTCTGATTGATACATATTACTGAAGATTTTTTTCTTTTTTTCCCCTTGTCTGCATTATCTTTTCTGCTGAGCACTGTGTCCTATTACAGTGTTGAAAAGACAAATGCATTTTTTCTAGTAGTGAGAGATAAGTTAATATGATTCACTGCGATAATGACCATCACCAGCCCTCCCTGTAGGCTACTCCATCAAATCAAACTTTATTTAACCCCTGATGTGAGCTGAAGGGGAGGGACCACACCACAGTGTGAAAGAAGGGGAAATAGTGACAGACAGGACAGAACAAGACAACAGGAAGGGAGGGCAAATGGGTAGTGTTATTGATTTGAGATAGCAGTTCAAGTGCTGTGCTGATTTAAGTCCATACAGGAAGTAAAGGCTGTAAGAAACCGGGACGGGTCTTGATAGTAGGGGGGGTGAGCCCACATGGATAAGACATGGAGTAGCTTGCATCACAGGACATAAGAAGATGTGTTAGAGTGCCCTACTCAGCATGTTCTGACAAAATCAACCATTTCTGTTAGTTAGTCTCGACAGGTGCTTGAGTGTCTGTACACGCATGCATGTGAGGTGGTCACCGAATGCCCAAGTAGTTGCCCATGCCCAGGGAAACCACGGCCATGGGCATCCCCCAGGCCACCAGGGCACCCGAGACCCACCAAACTGCCCCCAAAGCTGCCGGGCCCAGGGACAGCCCTAGGACCCAAGAGGGCACAGACCCGCCTCCCCAACGGCACCAAGGACAGCGCCCAGGGGTCCAGGGCAGCAGTCCCCTCAGACAGCACCCGCCCTCCCCAACCACCCGTCCACCCCACCCCAAGCCACCCCAGCACCCAGCCACCCCCACCCCTCCATGGCAGGCCAGATCCCAAACCTGGGAGGAGGCCGCGAGCCAATCCTATGAGGCTACAGGTAACAGCTGTAGCAAGGACAGGTGGGACAGGATGTGGGGGGTCGAGGTCACGTCCTGCCCCCCAGAAATGCTGGCTGAAGAATTTAACATAGAGGAATTCACTCACATCAGTATGTTTAGTGATTTTCAGAGAAAATGACAAGACAGTCGATTATCAGCACACGATCTGCCCCTCACACAGTTGGAAGAGAGAAACAGAGCTTTTAAAGCTGTGGTATACGTTCTGAAAACCAGTTTGACCATTGAGACAGATTTGAAAAAGCACAGCTTGCCCCCCTCATCACTCACCCCTCCCCTCAGTGTTCCAAGATCCCGCCCCCCAGCTTGTGTCGCCATAACAAAATGCCCCCTCGGACAGAGACACAAGCCGGCTGGCATAAAATATCAGCAGCAAACACAACCTAAAACAATTCAGCTCAACTGAAAGTAACAAACACGACAGTCATCCCCCTTGTAACACACAGCGGTAGCCATTTCAATTGGACCGGCCGCGAAGCGGGTCTGACGTCCCCCTTAAAGAGATCATGTTGAAACTTGAGCACTTCAAACCTTGTGGACTGTTGGGGATGAAAACAGCCACTTTGAGTCAAATTTTCTCAGTTATTTGACCATAACTTTTCTTGTATTGCAGCAAATTGAATGAATTTTGGGCAGAAAGCTTATTTTTACATACATTATGTAAATACGATTTCAAATTTTTCAAAAGGTCAAATGATCACTGTGGACAAATTTACTATACACTCGTACTGTTATGGCTGTTTTCAGCTACTTTATTTTTAACTGCTCTAAAAACATATCAAATCAATTTTTTTCTTTACTTTGTTGCTTACATATCTTCATTCACTTCTACCATGCTTAGAACTACCAAGCATAGGAAAATTAATAAAACATTTAACCTCTTAATGGCCATTTAAAGAAATATGAATCAAAGAAATGGGATGGATGATGGGAAGGGAACAGCATCAAATGACTTATTTTTCAATATAAAACATGATCAGAGACAGGACATTTCTTTACGTGGGATTATAGTCTTAGATATGTCAAAGATTAGTAGCATCATTGATTTTTAATCATTTTTCATTTATTTTGTAGTATCAGTTTTTTTTTTTTTTTAATTAGGCATTTACTGCTATGGCTGTTTTCAAGCCACTATACTTTTAAGTGCTCTAAAAACATATCAGATCAATATTTTTTTCGACTTTTTTTTGCCTAAATTTCCTAATCTACTTCTGCCCTGCTCAAAACTACCAAGCATTCAACAACAAAAAAAATCGTAACCCTTTTAAGGGCTGTTCCAAGAAATAAGGTCTCTTATCATGGGTAAAACACGAATCAACCCATTTTCAAAATAAAAAATATAAAGAAGTTTTATGTGCCTTTAAGGTGTTAAGATTTGTCATTTATTTTTCAACGCTTGGTAGTTTTGGGCAGGGCAGAAGTGGATTAAGAGATTTATGTAAAAAAGTAGAAAAAAATATTGATCTGATATGTTTTAAGAGCAGTCAAAAAGGTTAGTGGCTGAAAACAGCCATAACAGTAACAGTGTAACTTTTTGCTTTAAATCTGATGCTACACAAAAAATAAAAAGACATCAAAGTTAGTGATGTTACTAATCTTTGACATTTCCAAGACCATGATACCCTGTAAAAAATCTCGGGTCTCTGATGACTTTTTATATAGAAAATAGGTCATTTCGTGTTTAACCCTCCCGTAATCAGTGGCGTTCTTTGTTAAATTGCCCTTAAGGTGTTCAGTTTTGTTATTTATTTTTCAATGCTTGGTAGTTTTGAGCAGGGCAGAAGTGGATTAAGAGATTTATGTGAAAAAAGTAGAAAAAAATATTGATCTGATATGTTTTTAGAGCAGTCAAAAAAGATAGTGGCTGAAAACAGCCATCCCAGTTCCTGTGTATAGTATACATTAACAGTCCACAAGGGTTAATAATTAGAAAGCACTCGGAGAGCGCAGACCTCAGCCAGCGCCACAGTCCTCAGTCATACTGTCATTTTGACCATAAATATTACTCCTACCTTATAATATTTAGATTCCTTGACCATAAAAACATACCATTAGCAACTGGATTCATAGTGATATCTATTTTAGTTTAGTAGTTATTCACAAAACTTTTGCATGTGTTACAACGCCATTACTGTTACTGACAGTGAGGGATGGCTGTTTCTTTGCACCAATGTTTAGCAACTGTTATCCAACCTGCCTTACCCCCAAAGTCCATGGCACGTGAAAGGGCCGTATCGCGGTCTTGCTCTGACAGACTACCCCACTGAAAAGCCGTGTGCCAAGGAGCGCCGTGGCGCTCAGCCCTGTAAGGGGAGGGCTGATCCCTGGAAAAGCCACAGGCTCTCATGAGACTAGCGATGTTGCACGCTCATAAAGCATGTTATGGAGTGAGAAAAGAAATAAACAACACCTCACTTCGCTTCCCTAAGGTCCTTTTGCTGCTTCCAACCACACAGCTTCGTGGTTTATTCAACTTCTATCAGCCTGTATTCTATATCCTTGTATCCTTGTTTGATATCATGTAGACAGTGTTATATATTTCTGTACCTCTGTGATCCACTTTTCTTCATCCATGGTGTCATGTTGTCTCTTGGACCCTCTGACGGACTGCTGACCTGATGCTCGTGCCTCCGGTTTTTGACATAGTGACAAAGAAATTTACGTTCAAGAGTCCGCGCATTGTGTTTTATTCTAAAAACTTCTGGATACTCCACACGTTGTTTTCCTGTCTGGTGTAATCTTTAACAACAGTGAATTTTCAAGGTTTGGAAGCAGCCACGCAGAAAATCACAGGCGCTTCACCAGTGCAGCACAGCACAGTGCGGTGCCCTTGAGATGTACTGTGGAACACTTCACTCCCATTCCAGTCTATCAGGCAATTCCCCTGCACACGCTGTGGTGCGTCGGCACTATGTTGGAGAACTGATGATGTCAGATCTGCTACAGCAGGTAACAACAAGGAAGGACTCAAAGACGGAGGCACAGAGTTCAAGCAGCAAAAGCTTTTTCAAAAAAGTAACGCATCAGTTAATTTACCTGGTAACTAATTGCATTTATGAAGGAGTAATTCCATTAGTAACTCAGTTACTTTTTGGGAAAGTTACTGGTAACTACTAGTAACTAAACTAATTACTTTTTGAAAGTTACATGCCCAACACTGTCAGTCACATGTCAGTGTGTGGTTCAGTAAGACACTTCACCCCAGTGTGCTCCAACTGTGTGTGAATGAGTTTGAAGTGGGTATGAAAGGGCTGATGTGGCCTGTAATGTAAAACTGCTTTGAGTAGTGAGAAAGACAAGGAAAGTTCTTTTTATTATCCAGTCCATTTACCAGTCTCTGAAAATTCTGTGCTTCTGTATTTTACAGGTTTTTGAGGAGGTCCAGCAGCCTTGAGAGAGTAAAGAGGAGGTTCCTTCAGAGCAGCAGGAGAGGAGCTCCAGTCTGAGCCAGAAGATGACTGAGCCTCTGCACATTAAAGAGGAACCAGAGGAACCCTGGAGCAGTCAGGAGGGAGAGCAGCTTCAAGGACCAGAGGAGGCTGATATCAAATTCACTTTTGCTCCTGTCCTCGTGAAGGGTGAAGATGATGGAGAGAAATCTGAGTTCTCACAGCTCCATGAAATTAAAACTGAAGAGATGGAGAGTGGAGCTGATGGAGAGGAATGTGGACCAGAGGCAGACAGATACTCTGACCACCAGAGAGATGCACAATCAGAGGCTGGAGATTGTTCTGAACCAGAGACTGATGACAGTGCTGATTGGAGGGAAGTGGCAGAACAAAAATCACAAAGCTGCTCTGAACGTGGTAAAAGACTGAAACGCAAAGAGTCTCTTGAATTAATACATACAGTAAGGAAACCCTTCAGCTGCTCACAGTGTGATAAAAGTTATGGACACAAAGGTGATTTGACAAAACATATGAGAATTCACACTGGAGAAAAACCCTACAGCTGCACTCAGTGTGGTAAACATTTTAGACAAAAAGGTCATCTGGTTCACCATATGAATGTTCATGCTAGAGAGACACCATTCAGCTGCTCACAGTGTGGTAAAAGCTTTAAATGGAAAATCAGTCTGACAAGGCACATGAGAATTCACACTGGAGAGAAACCCTACAGCTGCACTCAGTGTGGTAAACGTTTTAGAGCAAAAGATCATCTGATTGGGCATATTACAATTCACATTGGAGAGAAACCCTACAGCTGCTCACAGTGTGATAGAAGGTTTAGAGAAAAACGTAATCTAGATAATCATGCTACAGTTCACACCGGAGAGAAACCCTACAGCTGCTCACAGTGTGATAGAAGGTTTAGAGAAAAACGTAATCTAAATAATCATACCAAAGTTCACACTGGAGAGAAACCCTACAGCTGCTCACAGTGTGGTAAACATTTTAGACAAAAAAACAGTATGACCGGCCATATGAGAGTTCACACTGGAGAGGAGCCCTACCGCTGCTCACAGTGTGATAGAAGGTTTAAATGGAAAATTAGTCTGACAAAGCATATGAGGGTTCACACTGGAGAGAACCCTACAGCTGCACTCAGTGTGGTAAACATTTTAGAGCAAAAGTTAGTCTGATTGGTCATATGAAAGTTCACAATGGAGAGAAACAATTCAGCTGCTCACATTGTGATAAAAGTTTTCGACACAAAGGTAGTCTGACAAGACATGTGAGCATTCACACTGGAGAGAAACCCTATAACTGCTCACAGTGTGATAGAAGGTTTAGTCAAAGAGGGACTTTGACACATAGACATATGAGAGTCCATTCTAAAGTCTGAGCTAGAGCTGAAATAAAATCTGAAGTGAGCCATCCTCTTGCGAGATCAATCAATCAAACTCTATTTGTATAGCATTTTTCATACATTTTTTGTGCAACGTGCTTGACAAAGATATAAAGAAACAGCATAAATTAAAATAATTAGTTTTAAATAACATACAATGAAAAATACAACCCACCACCACCCTAATAATCAACATACAGCACATTCACGAGTAAGGACCACACCACCAACAGGATGAATTTGACAATTATTTATTGCGTACAGTTGGTAACAAACAACATAGTAGGTTCGTGAAGCGGATAACGGTTTGGGGAAACTTCATGGGGAATTAGCCGTAGCTCCAGGGCCCGATGAGCCACCTCTTTAAGGCCCTGAGGAAGGAAGAAAGAAGTTATAGATAAGAGAGGGAGGGAGGGGTGCATCAAGTGTGTGAAACTAAAGAGGGAAATGGTGGATTAGAAGTGATAGGAACACAGGAAGAGACGTGGTTGAGATGTGGTCCTGCTCCTGAAATTCTGCTTAAAGCTGTACCAGACTCACACACACATACAAAGACATGAGGAAGAGATTCTGATGATGATGATGATGAAAACTTATTTTGAACTTAAATTGAAAACGTACAAATTAATGCGTCTATTCAAATCCAACAAAATAAAAATATAGAGGTATGCAAAGACAAATAGCTATTACAGCATTTTTTCTACTCTCATTTATCTTTGCAAAGGGTGTAGAAAAAAGTAACAAACTTATCTAATCCCCCCCCCCCCTTATTCCTTTTCATAATGTCTTACTTAAGTTTACCCTGAAGCCTCTTCAGGTCAAAGCCAAAAGTATATTTCGCAACTAAAAGCAACAAAAAGCTCAGACAAAAATGACAAAAAACACAACTTTCAAAACAAAGACAATAGTGACATGTCACTGGCTACACAATACCCATGATGTTACTGATTTTCTCTTTGATTTTCCATTCTGTATGTGTTTAATGTTTCAGTTTTAAAGATGTATTTTAACCTACCTGTTATTTTACTTGATTTCAGTTCATCACTGCAGCTGTTCCATAATGTAACTCTTGAAACTGAGACACAGCAAGTTTCATATTTGTTCTCACTGTTTTTTTTTTTTTTTAACATAAAATTTCCTTGAAGATGATGTGCGTCTTTTCTCAGTTGAAAAAACCTTTGGATTCTGTTTGGTTACTCATCATTTTTAACTAGTAAGTTGGTTTGTTGGTTCTCTGTATGTGGTTTTGTTTATGATTCTTATTGCTCTTCTCTGTAGGATGAAGACCGACTCTGTGTTTGTTTTGTATGTATTCCCCCACACCTCAACACAGTAACTCATGTATGGGAGTATGAAAGAGCAGTACAAAATGTATAAGGAAGATTTATTTAGAAAATATTGTTCTTTATATAAAATTGCAACTGACTTGGATATTTTTACTTTGATATAGTTAACGTGTGATTTCCAGCCCAGTTTCTCATCTATTATCACACCAATAAATTTGATTTCAGACATTCTTTTGATTCCTGTACCATTTGTTACGAGCTTTTGGGTTGAGCAAGTTGGACGGTTTCCAACCTGAGTCTGGTTTCCAAGCCACTAACCTTAATTTTTTTATTTATTTATTTCATGTTTATTTAACAGGGACGATACATACAATATTGCCACAGAAAATGGGAAAATGTGAGTGTATATAAGACGTGTAGCTTCAGCTAATTTGCAGTCTTTGTCCCCGGTCAAGATTTAGAATACAATAAAATATACAGAATACAAATACAGTAATACAGTGAACATAGTCAATAAGTAGCATGAATAAAAAATATTCACAGTTGTAGTGAATTGAAGGCTAAAACAACAGTTACATTTAACATTAAAGATGATTAAAATAGTATACTGATAGTTCCTTTTGAGGAATTAATGTTCACATTTCTGCTGCTGTTTAGGCCACTGTTTAACTTTTGCACTAAACTTTTTAAGTTCTGTTTGAGATTTAATTTCAGATGGTAAGATTTCCATTGGTGTATGCCTTATACTGAGAGGGATGACTGCCCAAATGTTGTCCTGCACCTTTGGATTTTACAGTTTTGTTTTGTTATGTTCCTTGTTTTTGCCCTCCAGCTGTCTGCCTTTGTAAAGTTCTGAGACATCACTTGTGGAGCCAGTCTATTTAAGAACTTAAAAAAAAACTTTCAGAAAGGATAATTTTATAAAGTTGGAAAAGATCAACAAATTATATTTCTCAATAATTTTGCAGTCGTGCCATTTTTGTGGCATCTGGTCTAAAATTTTCAAAGCTTGTTTATAAAGTGAGAAGAAAGGTTTTGTAATTGAGTCTGTGGCCAGGCCTCAGGCAGTGATGCAATAGGACAAATGTTAAAGAACCATGGCACGCAGATATAAATGAGCAGCCTTAAAGGACAGACATGACCTGATAAGTCTAGAGCAGTTCAGACTGGGTTTCACAGGTTTGGATAATTTCTTTATTTGTATATCAAATTTAAGTTGAGAGTCTAAAGTTACACCTAAATATTTAAAATCATTTACCACATCTATTTCTTTTGCATTAATACTGATGTGAAATTTATCTAGAACTTTCTTTCTTATTGAAAAGCACATTGATACTGTTTTTTTGTAATTAAGCGTTAAGTGGTTCATTTGTAACCATTCTGAAACACTAACTATCTGTCTGCTTAAGACCTCTGAAGCTTGATGGGGGTTCTTTGCTGAGACATAAAACACTGTATCGTCAGCATACATTTGGCATTCAGTGTCTGTACAAATAGTAGGTAAATCATTTATACTGTATATAGACAAAAAAGAATAGGACCTAGGACTGGCCAGTCTTACTGTACAGAGGAGATGTTTTCACATTCTGTAAGCGAACACACTGTTGTCGATATTCTAAATATGAGCTAAGCCAACTAGCAGCAATGGCAGAAAATTAAACTGATGTCTTAGTTTACTAAGAAGTATTTTATGACTTGCAGTGTCAAATGCTTTCTTCAAGTCCAGAAACATTGCTCCAACCACGTTAATAATAATATTGTCATTCAGACTTGAGTATTCTTCGTGTTCTGCAACCCACCACTTCAGTAAATGTATTTTTCTCTCCTTTTCAGCATTCTGCTTTTTCAGTTCTTTTATTTCATCTATCAAGTTCATTATAATCTTCTGTGGTTTTGTAATATCAGGAATCTCTTCTGACGCAAAATTAAGAGATTTCTTGATTTTTTCAACTTCATCTCCTGTAATTGTGCTCACCTTCTTTGGCCCCATCTCACTCCGTTGAGTGCTGCTGTAGTGGCCTGGTGGCTCCTGCCTCTAACAGAAAACTGAGTAAGAGGACTGAGGAAACACCATCTTCAATTAACAATGAGGAAACACTGGAGCTAAGACTAATATAACAATAAAAATACTAATAAGAAAAGGGATTATGATGAATAAATAAGCATACTAAATAAAATAAACAGGTAAATAAAATACAATCTTCAATCTGGGGTTGGTTATTTTGAAAAACTATCATGAATCTGAATGTAGCATCTCCTCAGGACTCTGTCTAGCCCCTCCCACCCCTCCTCCCAAAATCAAAATTTTAGATTTCTTGTACACTTGTCTTAAAATGTGAGGGATGCTGGAGCTTGGTTGGAGTTGTGGGACGACTTCCTTTCAAAGACAAAACTTGAAAGGAAGTATTCTCCAGCGGACTCTGATCCCTCTCAGCGCGGCTACACGCACTGAGTCTGTGCACGCCGGGAAAATGTACATGCAGGAGGCGGGGAGAAAGGTGACGGGATTTGATTGGTTTAAAAACAGTAGTCACGGCATGATTATTGGATGCTGTTTTCCCTGTTTTACTCCTGCTGTAGATAGCTGATATTTTTTCTCTGTTTTAAGATAAGATAATCCTTTGTTGATCTCCAGAGGGGAAATTCAGGTTTTGCAGCAGTACAGGGCAAGTACAAGGGTAGCAGCATGCATTGGAAGAAAAAAATAAAATTACACATAGTTTCAGACAAAGCAAGGGTGACATGAAATAAACGAAACAAAATTGAGAGCAATGACCATACAGTAGCAGCAACAGTATGAGCTATTCACAGTAGAGGATAAAGTAATTCAGGGCAACTGAGCTATGCAGAGCAGTGCAGAGAAGGCAAAAAAAGTGACAGTGATTTTAAAGTGACAGTATGAAGGGTATAACAGGAGTTATATACAGTAATTACAGTTATTACAGTGCAACAGAGTATCAACAGTATTGACAGTGCATTGACAGTGTGACAGTGCAGTTGTACACAAAATATATTAAATATTTAAGTGCAGAGCAGTGTAATTAATTGCCATAAACATTGATTAGTGCCGGGGAGGTCAGTGCAGTGATGCTCTGTGGCCTCCGCTGCTGTTCAATAGTCTGATGGCGGTGGGCACAAAGGAGCGCCTGAAGCGCTCAGTTCTGCTTCTGGGTGGGATGATGCACTGGCTAAACGAGCTGCCCATGTCCCACAGCTCATTGTGGAGAGGGTGAGAGGGGTTGTCTATGATCGCCCTGATTTTGTCCATAATCCTCGTCTCTGCCACGGTCTCCAGAGTGTCCAGTCGAAGGCCCACAACAGAACGGGCCTTTTTTACCAGTTTGTCAAGCCTGTTGACCTCACCAGTCTTGATGCCACCCCACCAGCACACCACAGCAAAGAAGAGTGCGCTGGCCACTACAGACTGGTAGAAGGTCTTCAGGAGCCTGCTGCAGACGCCAAACGACCTGAGTCTCCTCAGGAAGAACAGCCTGCTCTCTCCCTTCCTGAAGGGCATCTGTGTTGTGGGACCAGTCCAGTTTATTGTTGATAGAACACATTAAGAACACATTATGAGTTGATTGCCATCCAGTCATAAAGACCATTTAACCAGTATTACAAAAAGTGTTTCTTAATCAGATTACCAACCACCTTTAAATAATAAAATGGTAAAATGAGATAAATATGTACTGAAGTTAGATAGTGTGAAGAAAATCAATGAACCAATAAAATTACAAACAATAAATCTGAGCTGAAATTGAAAAACAAACCGATGAAGGTGATTAATATGAACAAAGAAAGATTAAACAATAATAATAGATATAATTGTCTAAAAGTGAGACTTAAAAGGTAGGTCTTGAGTCTGCTTTTAAAAACATGAACAGTAGGTGCTGCTCTCAGGTCTGCAGGTAGACTGTTCTACAGAAGAGGGCCGTAGTACGGAGCCCCTTAGGTGCCACAGATGAAAAAATATATAACTTGTGCGCACGAGATACTCATTCGTGCGCACGTTTTAGCTAAAACGTGCGCTCGAAATAAAGTTATTTATCATGTTTTGACTTGTCCTTGTTCTTGTCCGCTACAGCTTCCCGTAATGTTTACAAACACACACAATTCGGTCACAATGGAGAGAAGAAGTGAGCCTGTTAACTTTTACTTCCACCTGATGTCATATAATGACATTAATTTACTGAGCCCTACATGAGCCGAGTCTCATGCAGGGTCAAAAGCCAAGGAATAAAAATGGGTTTTAAGACGAGTTTTAAAAATGGACAGTGAGGAGCTTTGTCTGATATGGACGGTATGCTCGTTCCACAATTTGGGGGGTCGCCACAGAAAAAGCTCTATCCCCTCTGAGCTTTCGTTTGGACCTCGGTACCTCCAGGAGCAGCTGATCAGCTGACCTGAGGCACCGAGCAGGAGTGTAGGGGTGAAGAAGCTCAGAGAGGTAAGATGGAGCCAGACTATGTAAAGATTTAAAAACAAATAAAAGAATCTTAAAACGAACTCTAAGATGCATGGGCAGCCAGTGGAGGGAGGCCAGGCAGGCACCAACTGGAGACGTAAGAGGGAGGACTGGCTAACACCAAAATAAAGTGTGTTACAGTAATCCAGCCGAGATGTAATAAAGGCATGGATTACTGTTTCAAAGTGCTGTTGTGCAAGAAAGGGCTTCACCTTTGCCAGCTGCCTAATGTGAAAAAAGCTGGACTTTACCACAGTGCTAATTTGCTTTTCCAATTTAAAATCACTGTCCATCTTAAAACCCAAGTTTGAGACTGTTGTCTTAAAATAAATAGCTAAAGGACCCAAGTCTAAAGGAAGGGATTCGCAAGGGCCACTGGGAGCAAACACCATCACTTGTATTTTTTTCTCATTAAAATGTAAAAAGTTCAAAGCCATCCAGGCTTTGATGTCTTTAAGACATGCAAGAAGTGGTGTGAGGGAGAAAGCACCATCCTTCTTCAGTGGCACATAGATCTGGCTATCGTCAGCATAGCAATGGAAAGAGATGCCATGCTTTCTCAAGATGGAGCCCAGAGGCAGTAAATACAATGAAAACGGGCCCCAAAATCGACCCCTGTGGAACCCCATACAGCAGTGGAGCAGAGCTGAATCTTCAAGGCTCTCATTGTTCTGTCTGCAAGATATGACCTCTACCACTCCAAAGCAGTACCACGAATACCTACAAGGCTATGTAGCCAAGCCACAAAGGTATCGTGGTCCACTGTGTCAAAGGCCGGGGACAGGTCCAGCAGAACCAGAACTAGGTGATCTCCAGCATCAGTTGCCAGGAGGATATCATTAAAAACTCTCAATAAGGCTGACTCTGTGCTGTGGAGAGTTTTAAAACCAGACTGGAAGACCTCCAGGACACAATGCTCATCCAGAAAAGACTTAAGCTGTGCATATATAACTTTCTCTAAGATTTCTGAGAGAAAAGGAAGCTTGGAGACGGGACTAAAATTGGCCAGCACAGTGCAATCAAGGCCTGATCTTTTAAGTAGCGGCTGCACCACTGCATGTTTAAAGCTTAGTGGAACAACACTACAAGACAAACTGCTGTTCATAATAGCGAGAGCAGACTGCCCTATACTAGGGAAAACCTCCTTAAACAGCCTAGGAGGGATGACATCACAGGGAGAACCTGATGGCTTAATATGGCCAACCAGATCTTCTAAATCTGCCAAAGGGACTGGCTCAAACCTTGCAAGAACTGCAGAACAAGCACCTCATCAGGGCTTTAAATATGTCCAGCAGAGCTTGCTTGTCTGCGCCTCAGTTGCATCTGGCAACAGCTCATAACAGATTTATCACTTTTTTAAACTTTGTTTCTTGATGTTTGATATGGGTTTCCTATTTGTATTTATTGTCCAACCAAAGGCCAAGGTATTGAAACTCTGATACTTTCTGCAGTGGTTGAACACACAGTGTTATATTTACATTACTGGCACTCCTTTTATTTGTTATTATCATGTGTCAGGATTTACTAACTGAAAGCTTGAAGCCTCACTCTTATTACCCCCTTCCTGAACAGCACTTGTAATATTTCTAATAACATGAGTGACACTTCTGCTTCTCATTAATATGGCACAATCATCCACATAAAGGTCTGAATAAATACTCCAATTTAGTTTGGAAAAAATATCATTAATCATGACATTAAACAACTGTGGACTAATGACTCTTCCCTGGGGAATCCCATTTTCTACCTCTAAATCCTGGGACAACGCTCTTCCTGCTTTAATTTTAATTTTCCTGCCTGTCAGAAACTCATTATCCAGCTATACTCTTCCACCAATACCCATTTGATTTAGTTTTATGAGGCCATCTCTCCACATAGAGTCATAAGCCTTCTCAATATCAAAAAAATTCAATAACCATTACTTCTTTCATTTTAAATGTCTTTTCAGTTTCATTGCTCACTCTTACTAATGCATCCACAGTTGAGTGTCCTTTTCTGAAACCATACTGATTATTATTTAGCAACCCTTTATGTGCAAGAAAAAATGATAATCTATTTGCAACTTTTTCTCCATCCATTTGCACATCTGTGATGTCAATGCAATAGGTCTGTAATTATTTGGCTTGAAGGATCTTTCCCCGGTTTGTTGAATGGCAGTATAACTGCCTCCTTCCACCTCCTGGGTATCTGTCCCTCTCTCCATATTTTATTAAAAGATTCAACATTACTTGTAATGTTACTTTCAGATGCTGTCGAATCATTGAATAACAAAGCTGATCCTGTCCTGGAGTCTTGTAAGACTGTTTTAACTTCTTTCATTCTGAATTCCATATCTAGTGTTGAACTACACTTCTCTTTTTCCTCCCAGATATTTTTATGTTTCCTTGGAACCTGCTGTCTCTCATCACCTTGATGAGCTTCCTGTGAAGCTCATCAAGGTGATCACCACTGTGAATTGCAATTGCCCACACACACACATACACACACACACACACACACACACACACACACACACACACACACACACACACACACACACACACACACACACACACACACACACACACTACTTCTCACCCTGTGACTAAACGATGTCCAGAGCAGTGCTGCAATTCCTACATGACTCTGGACAGTAGAGGAAGATCTGATTAAATATAAGATCTTCCTTTACTGTCCAGATTCACCAGCGTATCACCAGTGGGGGGCAGTGATACGCCTCGCAGCGTCTACTCTGCCGGAAATAAAGAGGAAGAAGAAGAAGGAAAAAAACGGAAGAAGAAGAGGAACAGAAGAAGAAGGAGATCGTCCTGTTGTCTCAGAGTAATCCTCTAAAAGTCTTCAGGGTTTTCCTTCTCCTTCTTTGACTCTTGGATGAGTGTCAAATGTCCGGGTTTCAGGATCTTAAAGAGAGAGCAGGTTTGTTTTCTTTCTTCTTCTCTGATCGTGTTTACTGTAGATGTAGCAGATTAGCCTTTAGCTAACGTTCAGCTAGCTCAGACTGTTTGATGAATCAAAGGTCTGAGACTGAAGTTTACTCGCTCTTCCTTCTGATCCTCAGAGACCAGACAGTCTGATTTGAGGTTTCAGATGTCTGGAGCTGATTTGAACCAAATCTCAACATTAAAACTAGAAAAACACTCCGAGAGCGCAGACCTCCGCCAGCACCGCAGCCCTCACAGATAGTGGGATTTTTCACCATAAATATTAGTCCTACCTTAATTTCATCTAAATATTCAGATTCCTTGACCTTGAAAACACACCAATTGCAATTGAATTCATAATGATATTTATTTTAGTCCAGTAGTTATTCACGAAAATCACACTTTTCGTCATGGCGGACTTACACCGATCCGGATCACTCCCAAAATCTAATCATTTGTTCCTTGTCCCAATCCGGACAATTCATGAAAAAATATTTAAAACCAGTCCATTATTTTTTAAAATTATGTTTCTCAAAGAGAAACAAACAAACAAACAAACAGACTCCGACAATAACACAACCTCCTTGTCAGAGGTAATCACATCAGGACTCACTCAGAACTACAGAAATAAACTGATGCTGAACAAACCGAAGAGAAATACAACCTGTGTAGCAACTGCTTTCCTTCAATAAGAAAAGGCCGCTGGGAGTTTTAAGTGCGCTTGCATCTGTGACTTCATCAGCTGATTCAATCCGCTTAGGTGTTTAAAATAATTTATTTTTCAAAAGATGAAAACTTACAGTCAGTTGAATCCAGGTCCAAACTATTGCATTCAAAGGTAAGGTGGTTTGATGAAATGACGGGAGAAACAAGAGTGAGACGGTCAACAGAAAATACTGTCAGGGCTCACTCAAAAACACTTGTCTCTGTCTACACCAGCAGCGGGTGGCCCATAGGGGGCGCTGGGGCTCCGCCCCACCAGTTTTAGAGGGGGAAATATTTTGTTGCGTTTTTTTAAATCAATGTCAGTTTTACTTAATAGTGTGTATGTGTGTGCCTACATGCAATTACGTCATTTAAACAACCTTTCTATCAACTGACACTCATAAAACAGTGAATTTACACTGACAGACAATGTATCATTTTCTCATGGGGCGCTTAGCAAAGTGCCCCTGACTTGCAGCTAAATAGCCAGTCCGGTTATGGTTACTGGGGGAAAATGATGAATAATTGGCCATTCAACTTCGCCAAATTTAATACCTGAGGGGCGCTAGAGAAGGAGCCCCACCGGCTACGGAAAATACGTGATGGTCTAGGAACGCTAGAGCTACGTGAGGAGCCAGCAAACGTTTTTTTTCCTTGGTGTGACTCCCAGACTCTGCACCGAGGGAAAAAAATACGTTGACGAGGAAGAGAGATGATGGCGGTGAAGACGGCAGCAGTTCAAGCGCAGCTTCGACCAAATTCGGTGAGATCCTTATCAATGTACCCTTTCGAGAGACGGACGACGGAGGAAAAATTGCTCGTTAAGGTGCTAAGACCCGACACGCCTGAAATCAACATTTACCAGCAATCCAAAGAAAAGGAGAAGACGTACAAGCGGAGTTTTTGTCGAAACTGGTTCAACCGTAAGACGTGGCTGACAGGTTGTGGCACAGGCAATACACTTCTCTATTTCCCCTGTATCCTCTTCAGAAGCGACAAATGTGATTTGACTTGGGCAAAGACTGGACTGACGGACTTCAAGCACCTCTCCGAACGGATCAAGAAGCACGAGAGATCCAAAATCCATATGGAAAACTGCGTAAAGCTTGCTGTTTTCAGAAAGATTGCATAGCAATGCAACTTGATGACGGGCACCGCATTGCTGTAAGAAGGCACAATGAAGAGGTAGATAAATCCGTAATGTTTTATCTAAAATCATTGATTGTGTCAAATTTTGTGGTGCTTTTGAATTAGCAATGCGGGGACATGATGAAAGGGATTCCTCAGACAATGCGGGAATATTCAGAGGTTTGGTTGTTTTGATGGCATCCATTGATTGGAAGTTGAAGGAGCACCTTGAAAATGCTACCGTATATAAAGGCACCTCGAAAACGGTTCAGAACGAGCTCCTGGACTGTATGCTGACAGTTCTGAGAGAAAAAATCTTAGATGAAGTGAAGACGGCAAAGTTTTTAGCTATCCAAGCGGATGAAACTACTGACATTTCCACACACTGTCAGCTCGTCCTAGTACTAAGATACATCGATGGGCGCAACAATAAACAGGAGCGGTTCTATGAGTTCATCAAGCTACCCAACAGCTGTGCGGATTCAATAGCTGGTGCCTTATTGGAGAGGCTGCACAGCATCCTTCCCGAGGGACAAGAGAAAAAGTTGATTGCCCAGGCATATGATGGGGCAGCAGTAATGAGGGGTGCCACTGGAGGAGTGCAGCGAAAGGTACAGGACATCCATGCAAACGCTCACTACTTTCACTGTTAATGCCCATCAGTTAAACCTGGTAATGCAGCAGGCAACCTCCCACATCCCTCAGATCGGTCACTTTTTTACTGACATCGGGGGATTTGCTTCTTTTTTCTCAAAATCGAGCAAGAGAACTGCAGTGCTAGATGAGATGGTGGCACACCGACTTCCAAGTGCATCGTCAACATGTTGGAACTTCAACAGCCGTGCAGTCAACACAGTCTATGAGCACAAGAATGATCTGGTTAAGTGTTTTCAGACCATCCGGAACAGTGAAGAATTTGATGGCCCTACAAAGAGAGAGGCTGAAGGCTATGTGAGAATGCTGGAGGATGAAGCTTTCTGTTTTTTCCTAACCTTGTTCCATAAGATCATGCCACTTGTAGACATGCTGTATAATCAGCTCCAGAAGAGAAACATCGATGCTGTCTACATCGCAGGAATCACCCAGACATTCTTGAACCGCATGCAGGCTATCAGGTACGTTAAATGCATTGTTATGTAACCTAGCCTAATTGTTAATTCTGTACCTAAATTATATATAGCCTAAGATGCTTATATGTCATCTTATTCTAATAATCAATTTATCTGTTAAGTTTAGATGAAATATAATTGCCAGTAATTATAAAAACCATGGGTTTGGTTAATACATCCCTAAACAGTTTTCACAATGTACTCATAAAACTTTTGTATTGGATCAGGGAGTCTGTTCTTCATCTGTCTGAGGATGAGGAGTACAGGGGACCTGTTCAGGAGCCACCCACAAAGAAACGTAAAGCACTGGGACAAGACACACAGCAACATTTGGCACTGGAGGTAAGCACTTTCTTACACACACATATAAACAGATACATCAAATAAAATCAAATGAAGATGCTCACCACTTGATATAGTAGTCCAGACTCAATTGTTTATTGTCATATGATATATATGAATGAGTACAGTTAACAATTTTGGTTTATCACACAATATAGGCTAGCTATACAGAACAATGATTGTAGTGAGACATGTGAAGACCTAATTTTCTCTCTGCTTTAAATTTGTATGTTTTTGCATAGGTATGCGACACCATCATGAGCCATGCCAAGCAGAGGTTTTCTTTCACCAAGCACCTCATCAGTGCCACTCTCTTGCAAGGAGACTTGTTCCAACAACACAGAAGAAAGTTCCCAGATTCAGCACTGGAAACCACGGTGGAAACCTATCCCTCATTGGACAAGGCCAGACTTAAAACAGAACTGTCCTTGATCTACGAGAATGAGGAGTTGCAAAGGTGCACTGGCTCTCTATCAGGTTTTGATGGAAAACAACCTTATAGAAACATTCACTGAAACTGTAAGTCTTCTCAATATCATCATCACAACACCAATGACAACATCAGAGTCTGAGAGGTGCTTCTCTACCTGAAAGAGGATAAAAACATTCCTTAGAAACACTACGTTACAAGATCGGCTAAATGCTCTAGCTATGCTCTCCATTGAGAAGAAAATGACAAAAGACATTTCTGATTTCAACAGCAGAGTAATTGAAAAATTTCCCTCTCAAAAAGAAAGGCGAGCAAAAATCTTGTACAAATAACTCCTAGAAAGAGAGAGAGACACACAGAATAACAGAAAGGAAAACACACTGAGGAACAGACACACCGAGGAACAGACACACTGAGAAACATGATGCGTTCCAGTTGTAGTCGGAGGTAGGAAATTTTATCTGGAACGCCCCGAGGTCGGAATATCCTACTAGGAACTCGGGGAAAGCTCGCCACCCCCGAGTTGACAATCGAAGATGGCAGCCCCCAGTGTGAACAGTTATTTAGCTCCTGTAATAATCAATTTATTTGCACTTCTGTCTAGTGTGTGTCGCTCTAAATCAGCTGTATACATTGTATTGTTAGAATTATACTTACAAAAATGCTGCCACAGTGATAATCACATTCTTCATGTGATATTTGTGAACAACAACACAGGGCGTGCTAACAACGGCTAACAATAGCCTGGTCGAATGGCACGTTTTTTTTTCAACTTCAACTGGAACGCCGATAAGTCAGACATGACGTCACTCCCATTTCCTAGTTCCCAGTTCCCAGTTCCGAGGTTAATGGAACGCAGCACAAGACACACTGAGAAACAGACACACTGAGAAACAGACACACTGAAACAAACACACTGAGAGTGTCTTTTAAGTTTATTTGCATTCATTGGACAATATGTTTAAAGAAAAAGTTTGGTTCCTGCAGCTTTCACATTGTTTATAGAATGAAGTAGAACAATATACTCACCCAGAAGGCTTTCCTGATCCAAACAGTGCTTCAGGAGATATTTAGATCCAAAATCGAGTGGCGGACATCCGTATAATGGTAGCACATAGGGCATAGATTACCACTCCTCAAACTGCATTAATCGTCCAAAAACTCATGTTTTTCACCAATATTTCATCATGGTCCGCTCAGGCTACTCCTCCATTACAGTCTGTGTCACTCCAGACGGCATTGTGTGGCTGTACTGGCCTCTGAACTGAAGAAGGAGAAGAACGCTTGCTCCGCAGGTCGATGGTTCATGAACCTGTCCTTAACTTTAGTTCTTATTCTAGTCCACTTGTCTCCTCTTACCTCCCTTCCTTTGCCCACACAGCATAATGTGGATTTGCTGTTCATGAGACTGGGATCCACATTCAAGATTTCCTGCTGCTTAACAGAAGGTTTTTTCTTGAGCCATGATGGAGGGATTCATGATTGGCTATATGGATTCATGTTGGGTGTTGGATGTATATATTTGTATATATATGTAACGTATATGTGTATATTATGTATGTATATATTTATCTATGCATATATGTGTATCCATAAAATGAAGAGCTTTTTGCTCTATTGTAAAGTGTCTTGAGATAACAATTGTTATGAATTTGCGCTATACAAATAAAGATTGATTGATTGATTGATTGATTGATTGAACTCAAACCTCCCTTATCACTCACTCACTCACTGTAGATTTGTAAATATTTGTAGATTTAGCTGAAATAAAACCCATGTTGTGAATTTGTCCCTTGAATGTATTGTACAGTATTTGATAGTGTAAAGACTAATACACCTGTAAATTGTTGCTTTTTCTGTGTTACTCTAAACTATGAAATTAAATTATTATTGTGGAACTGCCGTCATTTTCTGACTGTTTATTTGAATGCTTATGCCTGATAAGGCAGAAAAAATCTGTTGGCACATCAGCCCCACCAAAAGAAATTTTCACCAGCCGCCACTGGTCTACACCTGTGTCAAAGTGACCCGCCAAGCACCATAAAACCACACCTATGCGTCAACTCCTGGAGGTGACGCATTTGTGACAAATAACAAAATTCAAAAAGTATAATTTGTATCTTAAAACCTGGATTAAATGTTGCATTATTTTGTAGAGTTACTGTTCGTCCATTCATTCACATGTTAGTTTAATAGTCACAGTACATAGTTGTAGGTTTTATCCCCATGTCCTGTTCAGACATTTCCTGACTGTAGATCAGGGCCTTTTTTCTGAAGATTCTGAGAATCCTCTCAGAGAGCTCCTAACGTAACCTAAATAGTCCTAGCAAGGAATCTTAGCTTAGGAGTGATTCCAGAACATTCTCAGAGAATTCTGAGCAAGGAAAGGACACAAACTCTTGTCTTAGTGAGGAGGTGTAGTTTATCCCGGTGCTGTTTAGGAGCCATCATTTCAAAAGCTGTGATTGGTTGATCCTAAGAGCTAGATAAAGAAATATATAGTTTTGGTGATAATGGGCAAAGGATGGACCCTAAAATCACTAAACTTAATCGTAAAATCTGATTTTAAGAAGACAGTTTAATTTTAAATAATATTTCACATGAAAGAAAATATCTGTTAAATAAATATTAAGCTGTACTTGGAATTATCCTTCATAATGTGTGAAAACAGGCCCACTTACACAGTATTCACATAATGATAGTTTTATTTATTTGCTCAGATTAATTGGCATGCTGGTAATTGTTGCACTTTGACCATTTCCACTTAATTTGGTATAACATAGGTAAAATGGCTCAGCTTTCATCAATCTCTGATTGCTGACGGCCCTATAAGAGGCAGTGATGGTTGGCTTTCAAATCTACCACAGACCAGTGAACATCTCTAATGAGTTCAACCACAAACATGAATCCTACTCGATTTAATCTGTAGCATTTGGTTAGTTCACTGTCATCCAGTGTTGGAGAATATCTCTTCTGCTTCTTCCATCTGCCATTTTGTCCTCTGCTTAGGGAACTCCTAAGTCGTTAAAGTCCTCTTCCCTGCTCTTAACAGATCTCAACTTAGGAGCTCTTTTAAGAGCTGGGATTCTTAAGGAATAGCTTTTGTCTTTACTAGGATCTACTCTTCACTTGAGGGGAAATTCTGAGATAATTTTTTAAAAGTATTTTCTTAGAATTTCACCACTAGGAGCAGCTCTGCACTAAGAGGAATGCTGACCCTGCTATTTAATATAGAGCTGAGACAATGGGCTGATTGGATAGCTTTACAACAGATGTTAAGATACCCTGATGTATTCAGATATTGTTAATGGGTCAAAATATCCCAGTTTGTCCCTCAGTTTAAAACATTTTTTGGTGATTTAGGACATCGGGAACTCACAACAGTGTTTTCATAAAGTACAGTTAGGTCAGTCCATTAAACCACACAACATCAATAACGCACAGTGATGCTGCTCTTTGACTAGAAACGTCTGAACTATGAGGCTCGATGAAGCAGCCTCAGAGAAAAGTTAGAGACAGCAGAGATTTCCCTCTCAAAGCGGACTCTGGAGTCTGGTTGAATGTTGGATTTTACAAGGATGCTGAGGGGAAACTGATAGAAGACAGTCACCCTGTCTAAACATGAAGCTGTGGCGAAAGAAAAAGACGTGCGCGTTTAAAACTGCTGCAACTCCTTGAGTGAATGAACTGACAGAGCCTTAGAGGTAGAAAGAGAGAGAGAAGATTTACAGGTGGTTTATAAGTATTCTCTGTCTGAATAATATATAAATCTTGAAAATAGTATCATACTGGAGTTTGTTCTTGCCATTCTTTAGCCGTGTATTCACAGTAATTTTGAAATTGATCGTCTTTTTTCCGTCAAAGTTCCTGTTTTATGGATTTAATAGATCGTGATATGGAAATATCAAGGATATCTTCCAAGGAGAGGGGACACTAGAGAAGAGTCATAAAGGGGACTCACTGCTTCAGGGACTATCGTCAGTAAAACAAACAAAAACTACTGCTGCACATGGTCTAAAATAACAAGCTGTGACATGGGCACTGATGTCGCAGGAAAACAAAAGTGTGAGTGTTTGTAAAAAAGGTTATTTGTTGTTCATTTTAAATTGTTTATAAAAAGAGTCCTATTTAAAGTTCAAATATTTTTTTTCTTTTCTTGTAATTACACACAGTTTAAGCATTTATAGCATAGTAAAGACAAATACTTGCTAGAATTGTGTACTTTTATTTCTAATGAAAGTAGGGTAAAAAATGTACTCAAAGAGCTTTCTTGACACATTTATTGACAAAAAAGACAAAAGAACTGTTATGATAATATTATTAAAGGGGTCAAATTATTTCAATTGTGTGTTAAAGTTCTTTTTGAACATTTTGAGCACACTGCAACAATACCGTGATAATAATGGTAGCTGTGATCATTTTGGTCACAATAATTGTGATACAAAATTTTCACATCATTACATCCCTAGTTGTAACACACTGCAGTCATCATGCCCTCATCTACCTTTTGCTAAATATCACATCTGCTGTACTGACTTATTTTCTTCCATCAAACAGGTGTCTGTTTGATACATATTACTGAAGAATTATTATGCAGCATTTCACACACATGGACTTCATCAGAGCGTCACATCCAGGCTCAAAACGTTCAGCATGTTGATTGATTTTCAGAGAACTGATGAGAAAATTGATTATGAAACACACTCTCTGCCCCTCACACAGCCAGGAGATGAAAACAGTTTTCTAAGAGATCATGCTGAGCTTCGAGCACTTTAATAAAAGCATCATCCTGACTTTAGATCACTGGAAAAGTCTGATCTGCTCTATTAACTTTCTTAAGGTTGCAGGTTCAAGCCCAACTCTGCCTTCACATGTCTTTGTGTCGTTGAGCAAGGCACTTCACCCCAGTGTGCTCCCACTGTGTGTGAATGAGTTTGAATGGGATGGATGGGGCTGTGGTGTAAAACTGCTTTCTATACTCAAGTCCATTTACCAGTCTCTGAAAATTCTGTGCTTCTGTATTTTCCAGGTTTGTGAGGAGGTCCAGCAGCCTTGAGAGAGTAAAGACTACGTTCCTTCAGAGCAGCAGGAGAAGAGCTCCAAAAGATGACTGAGCCTCTGCGCATTAAAGAGGAGCCAGAGGAACCCTGGAGCAGTCAGGAGGGAGAGCAGCTTCAAGGACCAGAGGAGGCTGATATCAGATTCACTTTAGCTCCTGTCCCTGTGAAGAGTGAAGATGATGAAGAGGAGCCAGATTTGTCACAGTTTCATGTAATTAAAATTGAAGAAATAGAGAGAGGAGATGATGGAGAGGAGTGTGGACCAGAGGCAGACAGATACTCTGACCACCAGAGAGACACTCAATCAGAGACTGAAGACTGTTCTGAAGCAGAGACTGATGACAGTGCTGATTGGAGGGAAAAAACAGTCAGTAACTCTGACTGCAGTAAAAGAATGACCTGCAAAAGTTCTTTAAAAACTGATATGAGACTCAAAAGCAGAGAGAAACTGTTCGACTGCTCTGATTGTGGTAAAAGTTTTAGAACAAAGAGGTATCTGACAAAACACAAGGTGGTTCACACAGGAGGGAAACCCTTCAGCTGTTCACAGTGTGGTAAATGTTTTAGATACAAAGGTAATCTGATTGAGCACATTAAAGTTCACACTGGAGAGAAACCCTTCAGCTGTTCACAGTGCGGTAAAAGTTTTCGATACAAAAGAAATCTGATTGAGCACATGAGAGTTCACACTGGAGAGAAACCCTTCAGCTGCTCACAGTGTGACAAACACTTTACAATGAAACGTAATCTTCTGAACCACATAAGATTTCACACTAGAGAGAAAACCCTCAGCTGCTCACAGTGTGGTAAAAATTTTAGACACAAAAGTGATCTGACAATGCATATGAGGGTACACACTGGAGAGAAACCCTACAGCTGTTCACAGTGTGGTAAAAGTTATGGACGAAAGGGTGATCTGACAAGTCATATGAGGGTTCACACTGGAGAGAAACCCTTCAGCTGCTCACAGTGTGGTAAAAGTTATAGACACAAAGGTGATCTGACAAAGCATATGAGGGTACACACTGGAGAGAAACCCTACAGCTGTTCACAGTGTGGTAAAACTTATGGACAAAAGAGTGTTCTGACAAGTCATATGAGGGTTCACACTGGAGAAAACCCCCACAGCTGTTCACAGTGTGGTAAAAGTTTTGGACAAAAGGGTGATTTGAAAAGGCATATGAGGGTTCACACTCGAGAGAAACCCTACAGCTGCTCTGTGAAGAACACGTTAGCTTCTGTACATATTGTATATAATTTCATGTATTTGAATATCTCTTTGTAATCACTTTGTAGTCATGTTTAATAATCATTATTTAGCTTTTGCATTCTTCTGACACACACACTTACATGGCCTTGTGCAAGCTCCTTCTTATCGAACACCATGACCGGGCTGGGGACACCTTCCCAGATCAGCTCAACCCGAGACGGGGAGGAGCCTGTGCGGAGGTCACTCCATACACACATGTTTTTATCACTCTTGTAAAAGAGAGAAGACATTGTATTTCTCCAGTTCAACATTCAGACTGCTTTACTGTATGCTATTCATGAGTAAATTTCCATCTGATTGCAAGCAGTTGTTTCTCGCTTCTTTATTGTGAATTATGTCAGGTGTTGATACGAACCCTGAAATTCATACCGAGCTCTTAGCTTCACTGAATCGCCAAATATATTTTCTCAGGCTATGACTGCAAACCTTTCCAAATATAACCCACCTAGTGGTTTACAAATTATTTTGTAATTTGTAAGCCACTATTTTGATGGTATCTTTCTCGCCTCAGATGATGAAATTAAATGCAGCTAAGATTCATTGGGACTGCTTACATTTTTTTAGCTGAACAAGGACATGAAAGCAGCAAAAAAAAATGCCATTTGTTCGAGAATTAGTTAAATTCCTGGGACACACTATTTCTCAAAGTTCCAAATCTCTTACAACATGACCTAAAGAATTTATGGCGTTCTTACAAACTCTTAACTACTGCAGATAATAGATTCCAAATTTCTCTGCTATGTCAGGGCTGCTGTACTCGCTGTTAACATTAAAAGATAAAGTTTTTCTACTATCTATGAAGAATGAAAACCTCTGTGATTATTTGAAAAGGGCAGTACATCAGTCCCTGTCATTAAAACTACCTGACTATGACAATCCATTTCATTTTTCTGCCACTCTAAATGTGGTCACATGATGCAATATTGGCACAGAAAGAAACAAAAAGCTATCGACCTATGGACTATTACTTTAAAAAGCTTGACTCCGTGGCACAAGGCCTCCCTCCTTTTGTCATGGCTGTCACAGCAGCTGCAGAAGCAGTTTCATCCAAATGATGTTGTTCTTTTTCATCCTTTGTCCTTATGCACTGCTACAACAGGATAGGATTAGTTGGGTTGCTAAATAACAATCAGTATGGTTTCGGAAAAGGACGCTCAACAGTGGATGCATGAGTAAGAGTGAGCAATGAAATTGAAAAAACATTTAAAATGAAAGAAGTAATGGTTATTGTATTTTTTGATATTGAGAAAGCTTATAAGTCTTTGTGGAGAGATGAGGCCTCATAAAACCAAATCAAATGGGTATTGGTGGGAGAGTATAACTGGATAATGAGTTTTTAACAGGCAGGAAATTTTAAGTTAAAGTAGAAAGAGCAATGTCCTGGGATTTAGAGGTAGAAAATGGGAACCCCAGGGAAGAGTCATTAGTCCACTGTTGTTTAATGTCATGATTAAATATATTTTTTCCAAGCTAAATGGGAGTATTAATTCAGCCCTTCATGTGGATGATTGTGCCATATTGATGAGAAGCAGAAGTGTCACTCATGTTATTAGAAATATTACAAGTGCTGTTCAGGAAGTGGAGAGGTGGTCATATGAGTGAGGCTTCAATCTTTCAGTTATTAATTCCTGCCACATGATGACAACTAATAAAAGGAAGGCCAGTAAAGTAAGTAAGACTATATGTTCAACCACTGCCAAAAGTATCAGAGTTTGAATACCTTGGCCTTTGGTTGGACAATAAATACAAATGGAAAACCCATATCAAACATCTAGAAACAAAGTGTACAAAAGTAATAAATCTCTTACGAGCTGTTGCCAGATGAAACTGAGGCGCAGACAAACAAGCTCTGCTGGACATATTTAAAGCCTTGATGAGGTCAGCAATAGACTATATATGTATGATATATAGAGCAACAGCAAAAACTACCCTACAAAAATAGATAGATTGCAATTTAGGACTTTAAGAATATGCACAGGACTCATGGAAACAACACCAATTAATGCTGTCTTAATAGAGGCAGGTGAAACACTGTTGGAGATAAGGAGGGACAAATTTGCACTAACATACTGGGCTAAACTGAAAGGAATCAGTGATGAAAACCCCTCAACTAATACAATAAAGCCGTATTGGGAGAACTCTGCAGGTCAGAGGAGAAGCTTTGGATTGGAGATAGGCGATAAGGTGAAACAGTATAACATGAAGAACTTGGAGTTTACCAAAGTTCATCCTATAAGTAGTTTCCCTCCATGGTTGTACATAGAAACAAAAGTAAGCACGAGCATTCTAGAAAAGAAAAGAGAATGGCACTTGACAGAAACTGGAGTTAAAACAAAACTACTACAGGTACCTCAAAATATTCGCTGATGGCTCTAAAAATGAACATGATTGTGTGGGTATTGGGGTTTTATTCCAGGATTCAATGTGCATATCTCCATGAGAATTTCAAATAAACTGTCTGTTTACACAGCAGGGGTGTGGCTGTCATTATATGTCTACAGTGGGTGGAGGAGGTCAGACCAGATCAGGTGGTGGTGGTGTGCACAGACTCAGCAGCAACACTAGAAAGTATACAATCAGCTAAATCAGACCGGGACGACTTAATAATGGAACTACAGCATTGCCTATTAAGATTGCAGGAGTGGTTCGGATGTACAGTTTTGTTGGGTACCAGCACACGAGGGGGTGAAAGGGAATGAGATGGCTGAAAGTTAGCAAAGGCATCACTAAGAAAAGAAACAACAGTGCATATTCAGTTAGGTGAAGGAGAAGGGAAATTGATAATTAAGAAAAAAAAGAAAGGGAAATGGCAGGAAAAGTGGAATGAGGATCAGAAAGGGAAAGGATTTCATAAAATACAAAAGTCAGTAATAACAAAGATGTACAAAGAGAGGAGCAGGAGGGAGGATACAGTACAGGCCAAAAGTTTGGACACACCTTCTCATTTGATGTGTTTTCTTCATTTTCATCACTATTTATTGTAGATTCTCACTGTAGGTATCAAAACTATGAATGAACACGTGGAATTATGTACTTAAAAAAAGTGTGAAATAAATGAAACCTTGCTTATATTCAAGTTTCTTCAAAGTAGTCACCCTTTGCTCTGATTACTGACTCTTGGCATTCTCTTTATGAGCTTCAAGAGGTAGTCACCTGAAATGGTTTTCACTTCTCAGGTGTGCCTTTCCAGGATTAATTAATGGAGTTTCTTGCCTTATTAATGGGACCATCACTTGTGTTGTTCAGAAGTCAGGCTGATGCACAACCGACAGCCATATTAGACACTTAAAATTAATATAACGGCAAGAACCAATCAGCTAAGTTAAGAGAAACAAGTGGCCATCATTACTTCAATGAGAATCTACAATGTAACTAGTGATAAAAATAAAGAAAACACATTGAATGAGAAGGTGTGTCCAAACTTTTGGCCTGTACTGTATGTGTTGGGTAATAGGGCAGATGATTTATGTAATAGGTGTAGACTGAAGGACAATGTAGAACATGTGCTGTTAAAACATAGAAAGTATAAATTAAAAAGGAAAATATTTGAAGGAAAAAAATTAAAGAGGCAGGTAGGGAGTGGAACTTAAATGGAATTCTGGGTACTGAAAGAGAGGGAGAGGAGATAATGAAGGGGATGCGGGTGTTTCTTGTGTTCCTAAGGTATACAGGGCTGGTAAATAAAAACAAGTCAATGACATGAGGATGCACATTCTTGTACAGTAAGCGGCAGTATGCATCTAAAAGTAGTTTGCAACCCGCCATTAGAGAAGTCGAAGAAGAAGAAGAAGATGCCTTGTTGTGTAAATCCTTTACCACACTGTCAACAGTTCAAGGGTTTCTCTCCGGTGTGAAGTTAAATATGCCTCGTCAGACTAACTTTTTGGCTAAAACTTGAACCACACTGTGAGCAGCTGAAGTGATTCTCTCCAATGTGAAATCTTATGTGCTTAAGAAGATTATGTTTCATTGTAAAACGTTTATGACACTGTGAGCAGCTGAAGGGTTTCTCATGTAGTGATTATTTTCTGGATAATAATGGATATTAATTTTAATATTTTAATTTTTATATTTTTAAAATTAATGTTCATTTCATAACCAGTTTTGCTCTCATTAATTAAAGGGGCGCGATCATTTTTATACAAAAAAGGCTAAATTCACTGAATATTGATTTATTAATTATTTCCTTTAAATTAGATAAATCAATTAAGTTAAACTTGTCAGTTTAATCAATTAAGACAAACTTTATCAGTTTAATCAATCTCAATTCTAAAGACAGAACTCTCATACAGTGATGCCAAATACAATACCAACACACAGAACTTTAAATATAAGGATGATTTATTTAAAAGGATATGATGAATAGATCAGACAAAACAAAATAAAACACTTAAGAAGGAATAAATGTCAGAGTTATTGTGATCAATGATGCTGTCAATCAGGAAAGGAGATATGAACCCTCAAGGAACATTTAAGTATATGGAGTGGTTGTAGAGGACTAATCTAACAAATTAACCTACTTGAGAAAAGTCAAATCAAGGGGAAATTATTGAAGAATTAAACCAAGACACACTCAAGCCCATCTGAAGAAATACAGAACCACATCTTTCGATATGATGTTTGGATTGGGTTTGAAACTGGTCCAAAGCTACTGGAGAGCCTGAAGGACTGTTCTGGTTTGGAGTCGTCCCAAAGGGAGGCTGAAGTCCACACTCTATCCAGCGCCATGGATCCAGGAAGGTCCCGATTTGAGCAGGTTTCACGGGAGGGAAGTACCATCTTAGATTGGACTGGCAGGTTCTGTTTAAGGTGAAGCTGGAGCTTGGAACGTTGATGTCTCGATTGTATAAAAAAAACTTGATTTGTAACTAATTCCAAAAATTAAGAATTCATTGGCCAGACAAACACTATTCTGAAATTAATAGCAAAAGCCCATTTACTACGAAGCAAATCTTTGAAGTCTTATAGCTTACTGGCTTATAAAGAAAATCGGCGGGCGTGTCAAAAACTTAGACAAAAAAAAGGATAAATTGGGGAGCAGAATAGACGTGAAAGAAACAAGAGGTCAACGAAGGAGAAGAGGAGAAGAAGTGGTGCAGAGCACGTGTCTCTCTGGTTTTAAGCTACTCGCAGGGTGAGGGCCTTTAGATGGGTAACAAACTTAATCAACTTATATTTGGCCAAAATTAAGTTGTATTTTGATTAAACATACAATATAAGCACTCCAACTGGATATGAAATCTCATGGTGATCAATTTGATACCAAATACTATATATCTAAAGTATAAGAAAGAATTAAACAATTCCAATCTTATTAAAAAGCCAAACAACAAAATATATATGGTTAAAACTTAAGACATATAGGTTAACATGCCTTTGGGATGGTATGCTACCAAAACTGAAGAAATCCTATTTCAAGCATTCTTCAATAAAACAGTGGGAAATTAAATCATGCAGAGTACCAGGTGCAGTTCTGGAGGGGAAAGATCCCTTCTTAGTTTCCACTGAGAGGCACTGTTAGGCACAAATAATCCAACTTTTTCATAACTTTGGCATTTTTAGAGCTAAAAACCCACAAGTCACATCATCAGAAAGCATTTGTCATGACAGGATGAAACATCACATTGTTAGATGTGTTCATTGTTTCATTTACAGAGTTTAAAAGGTTTGTGGGATTTCTGTGGCTGAAAACATCTGGACATAGATAGGAAGAGCAGATGAGGGGTCCAAAATAGACAGGGAGGTCAAAGGTCAACTTAGATGAGACCTAAGAATAATTCAAGACACGGTCTCAGCCAATCGCTGTTAAGGTGGAAACTCCAGAGAAGCAAACACATCATATGCAGATGTCTGCTCGTGGTAGTTGGCGGGAATTAAAGACAGACTTGATGGCGCCACATGTCTCTAGAGGAGTTACAACCATGGTCCATGAAGACAGAGTCAGGGAGGAATGAGGTGTTTTGAAGACATTTTCTGTTTCTACAGTTTTTCAGTTTTCATCTTGCTACACTCACCAGTATGAACTCTCATATGCTTTGTCAGATCACCTTTGAGTCTAAAACTTTTACCACATTGCGAGCAGCTGAAGGGTTTCTCTCCAGTGTGAACTCTTATATGCTTTGTCAGATCACTTTTGTGTCTAAAACTTTTACCACACTGTGAGCAGCTGAAGGGTCTCTCTCCAGTGTGAACTGTCATATGTTGTGCCAGATTACTTTTTTCTCTAAAACCTTTGCAACACTGTAAGCACTTGAAGGGTTTCTCTCCAGTGTGAACTCTCATATGCTTTGTCAGATCACCTTTGTGTCCAAAACTTTTACCACACTGTGAGCAGCTGTGGGGTTTCTCTCCAGTGTGAACTTTCATATGCTTAGTCAAAATACTTTCGAGTATAAAACTTAAACCACACTGTGAACAGCTGTAGGGTTTCTCTCCCGTGTGAACTCTTGTATGCCTAGTCAGATCACCTTTGACCCTAAAACTTTTACCACACTGTGAGCAGATGAAGGGTTTCTCACCAGTGTGAACTCTCATATGCTGAGTCAGACTCCCTTTGTATCCAAAATTTTTACCACACTGTGAGCAGCTGAAGGGTTTCTCTCCAGTGTGAACTCTCATGTGCTCAATCAGATGAAGTTTGCATCTAACATGCTGACCACACAGTGAACAGCTGTAGGGTTTCCCTCCTGTGTGAACCACCTTGTGTTTTTTCAGATGCATTTTTGTTATAAAACTTGCACCACAATCAGAGCAGTCGAACAGTTGCTCTCTGCTTTTGATTCTCATGTGAACTTTTGAAAAAACCTTGTAGGTCATACTTTGACTGCAGTCAGAGTTACTGACTGTTTTTTCTCCTAAATAACTTCTCTCATGGTCTTCAAGAGAATCTTTAAGTTTCAATCTTTTACCACGCTCAGAGCAGCTTCGTGATTTTTGTTCTGTCATTTTCCTCCAATCGGCACTGTCATCAGTCTCTGCTTCAGAACAGTCTTCAGTCTCTGCTTCAGAACAGTCTTCAGTCTCTGATTGTGCATCTCTCTGGTGGTCAGAGTATCTGTCTGCCTCTGGTCCACACTCCTCGTCATCAGCTCCTCTCTCTATCTCTTCAATTTTAATTACATGAAACTGTGACAAATCAGGCTCCTCTCCATCATCTTCAGTCCTCTCAGAGACAGGAGCAAAAGTGAATTTGATATCAGCCTCCTCTGGTCCTTGAAGCTGCTCTCCCTCCTGACTGCTCCAGGGTTCCTCTGGCTCCTCTTTAATGTGCAGAGGCTCAGTCATCTTCTGGCTCGGACTGGAGCTCCTCTCCTGCTGCTCTGAAGGAACCTCCTCTTTACTCTCTCAAGGCTGCTGGACCTCCTCACAAACCTGGAAAATATAGAAGCATATATTTTCAGACTGGTGAATGGACTTGAGTATAGAAAGCAGTTTTACACTACAGGCCACATTCAACCCTTCACACCCGTTCAAAATCATTCACACACAATTGGATCAAACCGAGGATGAAGTGTCCAGCTCAACGACACAATGACATGTGAAGGCAGAGCTGGGCTTGAACCTGCAACCTTAAGAAAGTTAATAGAGCAGATCAGACTTTTCCAGTGATCTAAAGTCGGGATGATGCTTTTGTTAAAGTGCTCGAAGCTCAGCATGATCTCTTAGAGAACTCAGTTTTTCTCTCCTGGCTGTGTGAGGGGCAGAGAGTGTGTTTTATAATTGATAGTGCCGTCATTCTTCTGAAAATCAATAAACATGCTGAACATTTTGAGCCTGGATGTGAGTGAAATGTTGCATGTTTACTCTTCAGTAATATGTATCAAACACACACCTGTTTGATGGAAGAAAATAACTCAGTACAGCAGATGTGAAGTTCAGCAAAAGGTAGATGAGGGCATGATGACTGCAGTGTGTTACAACAACACTGAAGAAATTTCAAACATCAGTACCCAAAGTTTTATGAGTTTGACTCATCTAAATTAATTAAAAATAAAACACAACATTTCAGTGAAATGACAGAGGCCATAACTTGATATTTAGTAAAAGATGGGATGCATTAAAACACAATAATCAAAATGTTTATGTGAATCTGAGTATGTCCTTGCTCGTCAGGGGGAGTTAATGAACTTTTTTATTCAGAGCTTTAAACTTCACTCATTTAAGAAAGCAATTGTAAATCATTGTATAAAGCTTATTACCAGGTACGGTAACCTTGCTGTGAAGGACAAAAACTCCCTAGGGAGAATTGTGCACATTGCTTCCAAAGTAGCTGGGGGGAAGTTCAGCAGCCTGGAGGAAATACTGTATATAACACTCAGCTGCTTAAGAAAGCAAAGTCCATTTGTAGAGATGAAACTCACCCTCTGAACCAGGAAGATAAGCTTCTTCCTTCTGGCCTCCGCCATACTGTTCCTTCAGCTACTAAAAACAGGAGAGACAGCAAGCACCATTTGTGGCAGCGGCAGCTCGTAGTGGCATTTCCGGTGGCAGCCACAGATGCCGGGGCAGCTAGACGGACCTGCCGCGGCACTTCCGGTGGCAGCCTGAGCTGCCACTGAAGCTGCCACTGATTGTGGCAGCAAGGACTGACTCCCAGAGGCAGCTGCCGGGGAAGCCATTCCGTCGGCCGGTGATTGTGTCGCTGTATACGGGGCTCCAGAGGCAGGTTCTGTGGCACTTTCGGTGGCAGCCTGAGCTGCCAGTGTAGCTGCCACTGAATTTGGCAGCTTGGACTGATTTCCAGAGGCAGCTAGCGGGGTAGCCGCTGGCCGCTACGACCTGCCGGTGATCGTGTCACTGTATACGGGGCTCCAGAGGCAGCTAGCGGGGTAGCCGCTACGACCTGCCGGTGATTGTGTCACTGTTTACGGGGCTCCAGAGGCAGCTAGCGGGGCGCCGCTACGACCTGCCGGTGATCGTGTCACTGTATACGGGGCTTTAGAGGCAGCTAGCGGGGTAGCCGCTACGACCTGCCGGTGATTGTGTCACTGTTTACGGGGCTCCAGAGGCAGCTAGCGGGGCAGCCGCTACGACCTGCCGTTGATTGTGTCACTGTTTACGGGGCTCCAGAGGCAGCTAGCGGGGCAGCCGCTACGACCTGCCGTTGATTGTGTCACTGTTTACGGGGCTCCAGAGGCAGCTAGCGGGGCAGCCGCTACGACCTGCCGGTGATTGTGTCACTGTTTACGGGGCTCCAGAGGCAGCTAGCGGGGCAGCCGCTACGATCTGCCGGTGATTGTGTCACTGTTTACGGGGCTCCAGAGGCAGGTTCTGCGGCACTTTCGGTGGCAGCATGGGCTGCCATTGAAGCTGCCCACTGATTGTGGCAGCTTGGACCGACTCCTAGATAGTCAGGTAGCTTAGTCAAAGGATTGCGCACATGCCATTTTTTGTATGATGTTTCCTTAGGGTCAGTTGCTGAATTTGAGGAGCCCCTGACAAATATCTATTTAAGTATCAAATTTCAAGACTGTTAATATCAGTGAAATATGTGAAAATCCGCTTCGTATTTTTCAGACTATATGCATCATTTAATGATCAAAGTACTTCTAAATGTAATAAAGTTGACTTGCTTTGACATTATTAAAGTCACTAACATGACATTTTTATCAATAACATCTTTATTGCCATGATGAATAAAATTGAAAGTGTATCATAGTGTGAAAACATGTTGTAGAGCTGTGCATTTTGACTACCTGTCACAATTGCTCAGTCTCAGAGAGATGGCAATGCATTATGAGTAATTCATCACAAAAATAAGAGACAGAAGCAGAAAATAGGTATAAGTAATATAAAAGTGAGTTTGTTTGGATAATAACAAAATAAAATAAGCAATACTATAGTAAAAGTAGTACAAATATTAAGACTACATGGGCAATAATACACAGTGTAATTAAGAAAGATATGGTACAGAATAATTTCCCAACTATTTTGTGAGAGATAATAAAGACATATGTGGAAAAATACAGTAGTAAATTAATTTGATAAATTATTCAGAGAAGTGGCTCCTATTCTGGCAAAAAGATAATAATAATAATAATAAATAAATCCAAAATCAACAGAAAATGAGGCTATGGGCCACTCAATCAGAGGTAATATCAACAGTATTTTTCTTGGTAAAGCAGAGAAGGAAGATATACTGAATACTGTAAAAAATGTGCAAGTAAGAATCAACTGACTGTGAAACCATTGACATGATGCTGATAAACAGTATAATAGAATTTGCTATTGAATGAATTCTAATTAAATATAATCTACCCTTTTCAACAGGAGTATTTCCTGATGAGATGAAAATTGCCAATGTGATTCCACTTCATAAGAGCGGAGATTAACATTGTTTCTCAACTTCAGACCAGTATTCCTGCTTTCCACAATTTTCAAAAAACTTTTAAAAAATATTTGTTGCCAGGTTAGATGCATTTCTTGACAAACAGTGGTTTAGCAGTGAGGTTGGATTGAGGGCAAATGGATTTAACTAAATAAATATGCACGGAAATTGACCAGAAAAATCATTTTAAGCATTTTGTTGATCTTGACCCCATAGATCAGACTATACTTCTTTAAAACTTGGTAGCTTTGGTATTAGAAAACTGGACTCAAAGAACAAGTTATTAAAAAACAGAAAACACTTATTTCAGATAAATAATATAAAATTGAATGTAAAAAACATCACTCGTTGGGTACCTCAGGGGTCAGTCCTAGAACCCAAACTTTTTTGTTTGCATGCAAATGGTGTTGTTCATGTTTCTTAATTTCTTGATTGATTTTTTTCAAATGATACTACCTGGAAAAAATAAAATCAAGTACCAGATGTGGTCAAAATAGAATTAATAAAATAAAGGAATGGTCTGATATTTATCAATTCTTATTAGATCTTAAAAATACATACTTTATGATTTTTAGTAAAAAAGGTAAAAATCTAAATGCTCCAGTACACACCACCTACCGGAAAAAAAACAAAAACCCAAATAACCATTTGAATTTAACTAAACAGACAGGTAAGAGCCTCCTATTGGATAAGTACTGCATGAGTGATTATTTTTCAGCTGGAGACAGGTTATTTAACCCCAGCTGATGTAATGAGTAGCTTCTCATTTCTTAAACCACGTCAAAGACACATCCTGTGGTCGTGGAAAAGATGTTAGTCTGTTTAAGAAGGGTCAAATCATTGGCATCAAGCAGAAAACTTCTAAGGAGATTGAAAAAAAACTACTATTACAATTGTTTTCTTGGCCAGTTAGTGTTTGTTGGTGGTGCTGAAATTCACAAAGTAAATTGAATGTAGATTTAAGGAGTCAAGATTGTTCAAAATCTTGCCCTGGTTTTTGATATATTTATATTAAATGTGAAATATCAAAAACCAGAGCAGAGGGCTCATTAAATGTAAAAGCCCTTTGCCTTTTGTATGTCAGTGATTGTTCCATATCTGACCTATTGTATGAAAGTACAGGGAAGTGATTGTAAAACTTTTACTCATTACATGTTAGTTTTACAATAAAAGAGCCATTAGAGCAATTAGAAGTCACATAAAGATAGAACATAGCCATTATTTACAAAGTCAAACTTGTTAAAATTGTATGCATAATTGGTTTTCAGCATTCTTCTATTTATGTTTAAAGCTCTTAAGAAAACGTGACCAACAACCAAACAGAAAAGTTTAAAAAAATAGAGTCAGTATAACTTATCTTTAAAAAGCAGAGATGTAGGACCAAACAGTTCAGCTTAATTTATTTTCTGCCATCTGAATGTATAGTGACACAGTATTTGTCTATTTGAATAGCTAGATATTTAAATTTGTATAATCAGAGGATAAATTAAAATCAGTTTCAAGTTCTTTACTGGACAAAAAAAGAACAATTTATCATCAATGTTCTTCTTATGAATCACAGAACTATTACTTTTACATGAACAATAACATATGGAAAACAACTTTGGTGTTGTATATGAATATTTTTGATACCTGTGTTGGGCTCCTAAGCTAAAATCCTTTAGTTGGTCTTAAAGAGGCCTCATACAAAATTTGGCGCTTTTATCCACATGTGCACAATCCACCCAAAAAAGAGGTGATTGTCAATTTATACCGAGCTCCAGAGGCAGCTTCCGTGGAATCAACTCCGTCCTGCCGGTGATTGTGGGTTCTTGTATGAATATAAAGGCTATAGAAAGTCATTACTAAAAAGCACACTTTCAGAAGTCAGGTGGCGTATTAATGCAAGAGAAAAGGTCCAAAATACGCTAATAGTCAGTTTGGGTTCCTCATGTGAGGATAACAACAGTAGGCTATAATTTGTTTGTTAGTTGGTTTCATAATTTCTTCAGTTGATATACTTGCTATGCATAATTGTTGAATAATATTTTATTAATATTAAATTCACCACAAACGTGAATTCCCTTACATCAACAGCAGAGGGCGCATTTCACATAAACAGTCACTTAGATAAATCTTGAAAATGTGTTGCTTATATGATAGAGAAAACTTGAGATGTACTCACTGTGACCCCAAGCATCAGTTACTATCTTGTCTTCACACCATTATGTTTTCAGACTGTGCTTAAGATGCTGAACACTCATCATCAACAGACTTCTAATCAGCAAAATACACTTATTACAGCATATAAAAATGACCATATTTTGAGTGAACACAATTTGTCTCAATGGTAAATCAGACAAAAGTAATATGATCTAACTGTTCAAGGCTGATCATTCCTCTGTTGACATGTCTCAGTCTAAAATCAGTTGCAAGTTTAAGAAGGTGCTGTTTCTTCATTTTGCTGAAAAAACATACTGGCATAATTTCAGCCTACTTAAGGTAGAACAGCTTCAATTCAAACATAATTCACAATGCAGAGGTCAAACACAATAGTATGAAAAATATTAATACATGTGTTAATGTTTTAATATATTTTTAATACATACACTGTAAACACTGTTTGTCTGCAAATGATTGCATTCTGATATTACCTATCCTACCTATTAATATCTTCATACCTGATTTATTGGCATGCACTCTCCTCCAGGCTCTAAAGTTGATTTGCTGCCAACTTTGTCTTAGAGAACTAAGATCCAGAGACTTTTTGCTCACAGAGAAAACACCTTTGGACCAAGTGGGGACCCATGCACTTTTGTTTCAAACTGTAATCTCGCAGGATCAAGTCAGTGGTATAGACTTAAAACCGAAAAAATGTCACCCCTTTTTTTTTTTTTTTTTTTACATAGAATGAAATATAATACAGGCTGAATGACTCTCATTGTGTGAAAGAAAATTCATTAGACCTATGTTATTTGCTGAATGGTCTAATGTCCACCTTTGTGTATCATTGCCACATGCCTACTGAAGCTGTCTATTTCTTGAAGTGTATTTCTTGAGTGCTTTTTTTCTCAATCTGTGTTTTGTCAGTTGTTTTGTTTTATGAGACATTAGACAAAGATAAGATACTTCAGACCAGCAGTGATAGACGAGGTAAAAAATGAAACACAAACAAAATACAGGATTACAATATAAATTCAATAATTAACAACATAATAAATGGGGAAATTGCAATTCAACCGGCAACCATTTGCTGTTGTTTGCTGTAATTCACTTCAGTGGCAGGAAGCTGCCACTAAAGCTGCTGCCGAAGCTGCCACTATCAGTGGCAGCTCAGCCTGCCACTGAAGCTGCCACAATCAGTGGCAGCTCAGCCTGCCACTGAAGCTGCCACCGAAGCTGCCACAATCAGTGGCAGCTCAGGCTGCCACCGAAGCTGCCACAATCAGTGGCAGCTCAGCCTGCCACTGAAGCTGCCACCGAAGCTGCCACTATCAGTGGCAGCTCAGCCTGCCACTGAAGCTGCCACCGAAGCTGCAACAATCAGTGGCAGCTCAGCCTGCCACTGAAGCTGCCACAATCAGTGGCAGCTCAGCCTGCCACTGAAGCTGCCACAATCAGTGGCAGCTCAGCCTGCCACTGAAGCTGCCACCGAAGCTGCCACTATCAGTGGCAGCTCAGCCTGCCCCTGAAGCTGCCACTGAAGCTGCCACAATCAGTGGCAGCTCAGCCTGCCACTGAAGCTGCCACCGAAGCTGCCACAATCAGTGGCAGCTCAGGCTGCCACTAAAGCTGCCAGCAGCTTGCCACTGAAGCTGCCACCGAAGCTGCCACAATCAGTGGCAGCTCAGGCTGCCACTAAAGCTGCCACCGAAGCTGCCACAATCAGTGGCAGCTCAGCCTGCCACTGAAGCTGCCACCGAAGCTGCCACTATCAGTGGCAGCTCAGCCTGCCACTGAAGCTGCCACAATCAGTGGCAGCTCAGCCTGCCACTGAAGCTGCCACCGAAGCTGCCACAATCAGTGGCAGTTCAGGCTGCCACTAAAGCTGCCACCGGAAGTGCCGCGGAACATGCCTCTGAAGCCCCGTATGCAGCGACACAATCACCGGCAGATCGTACCGGCGCCCCCGCTAGCTGCCTCTGAAGCCCCGTAAACAGTGACACAATCACCGGCAGGTCGGAGTGACTAACCCGACATCGGCCTCCGGAGCCCCGTATAAACTACAATCACAGGCAGGAAGGACTGGCTGCCGCGACAGCTGCCTCTAGGAGCCAGCCCCAGCTGCCACAATCATTGGCATCTCCAGTGGCAGCTCAGGCTGCCACCGGAAGTGCCGCGGCAGGTCCGCCTAGCTGCCGCGGCATCTGTGGCTGCCACCGGAAATGCCACTACGAGCTGCCGCTGCCACAAATGGTGCTTGCCCTTGCTGAAAAACAGATACAAATTTTCCTTTGTGCCTCTCTCCATCCGCACTTTAATGCCGAGGAGAAGAGGAGGTAATCGCACCACCACCTTTACTAATGCAGCTTTCTTTTGGTACTGATAATCATGTTATGTACTTTGCAGCTACTGTACATATGCTATTCAGTAGTAGTCTGCCAAATCTTTCTCTTGTTCTTTGTACTGTAAACCATGCACTTTGTTATGCAGCTACTGTATATTTGCTGACCAGTAGTCTGCCATTTCTCCTCGTTGGTGAAATGTTAACCGTACTTTTTACTATGCAGCTACTGTACATTTGCCGTGTAGTCTGTCCTTTCTCTTTTACTTGCTTGTAATGTTAACCGTGTACTTGGTTACACAGCTACTGTATATTTGCTGACCAGCAGTCTGTCATTTGCCGTCCTCCTCCTTGATCAGGAGCACAGCTTGGTTTGATAAATCCACCTTGTTAATCTACTTTTTTGTACTGGAACTAACTGTGCACCAATGTCTATACTGCTCATGTTATCATGTATGTCTTTTATGTTGCTATGTTTGGTTGTGAATCTGCTGCAAATCAAATCGCCCTTCAAGGGTCAAATTGATAAAATTAACTATGAAATATGAACTATGACATGTCTAAAGACAGAGCAGTGTTTTGAAGTTCAAAGAAAGCTCCAGAAACTTCGGAGCTGATATTTATTTACTCTTCACACATTTATGTCCTTCATGAATTATGGTCATTGTGATATTGAACAGTGTCACTGCACATCACATCTTTTTCTCAGAGTGTCCTGATGTGTTCTGATTTAATAATCCATCAAAATTTAGGATATTTCTTTCATATTCTGGTGAAGCCTCTGGCTGCAGTTGGCTGTAGACATTCAGTCAGCTCACTCTCCCTCTCTGTTACATTTAATATTATTTAGGTCACAGGGACAAACATTAAAGTTCAGAAATGGAGCAGGGGCTGTACTTTATATAAATTATCACCAAAAATGATCACAAAAACTATATATTTCTTTATCTAGCTCTTAGGATCAACCAATCGCAGCTTTTGAAATGATGGCTCCTAACGCGCAACAGGATCTACTACACCTCCTCGCTAAGACAAGAGTTTGTTTCCTTTCCTTGCTCAGTTTTCTCAGGATGTTTTGGAATCACTCCTAAGCTAAGATTCATTGCTGGGAATTTCCAGGTTAAGTTAGGAGCTCTCTGAGAGGATTCTCAGAATCTTCAGGAAAATGGCCCTGATCTACAGTCAGGAAATGTCTGAACAGGACATGGAGACAAAACTTACAACTATGTACTGTGACCATGTGACAGAATGGAAGAACAATAACTCTACAAAATAACACAAAGTTTAATCCAGGTAGTATTTTTCTCCGGTTTGTTCAGCATCAATTTATTGCTGTCGTTCTGAGTGAGTCCTGATGTGATTACCTCCGACAAGGAGGTTGTGTTATTGCCAGAGTCTTTTTGTTTGTTTGTTTGTTAGCAACATAATTGAAAAAAAGTTATGGACTGGTTTTTAATAATTTTTCGTGAATTGTCCGGATTGGGATAATGAACAAATGGTTATATTTTGGGAGTGATCCGGATCGGTGTAAAAACGCCATGACAAAAAATGCGGTTTTCGTGAATAACTACTGAACTTAAATAAATATCATCATGAATCCTGTTGCTATTGGTATGTTTTCATGGTCAAAGAATCTAAATATTTAGATGAAATAAAGGTAGGACTAATATTTATGGTGAAAATCCCAATATGGGTGAGGACTGTGGCGCTGGCAGAGGTCTGTGCTCTCAGAGTGTTTTTCTAGTTTTAATGTTGAGATTTGGTTCAAATCAGCTCCAGACATCTAAAACCTCAAATCAGACTGTCTGGTCTCTGAGGATCAGAAGGAAGAGCGAGTAAACTTCAGTCTCAGACCTTTGATTCATCAAACAGTCTGAGCTAGCTGAACGTTAGCTAAAGGCTAACCTGCTACATCTACAGTAAACACGATCAGAGAAGAAGAAAGAAAACAAACCTGCTCTCTCTTTAAGATCCTGAAACCCGGACATTTGACACTCATCCAAGAGTCAAAGAAGGAGAAGAAAACTCTGAAGACTTTTAGAGGATTACTCTGAGACAACAGGACGATCTCCTTCTTCTTCTTTTCCTCACCCAACAATAGGGTATTCCTGCAGAGCCGCAGAGCAGAGCCACCATCCACAGCGTAACTTCCGGTCCACCGCGCAACTTCCGGTCCACAGCTCAACATACGGGTATTTGGCGTCAGCGGTGGATTCGATAAATCAACGTTCGTACATCTCAAATAATATTACTATAATAGTTTATCTTTTTTTCTCTCTCTCATTTTCATAAAGCACACATCTGAAAGTTACGACAGCATGTAAAGAATCAATGAAAACTCGAAAATTTCGCAGAGAAACACAACATTTTCGACTTTATTAAAAAGGAAGAATTATTTTATTAAATCGTAAATTTGCGACATTATAAACTCGAAGTTTTGTGCTAAATTCATATTCTGGGTCAATAACTCCGCAATAAAAAAACGTACTTCCTAAACCCACCCCTCATTTCATGAATTTGACTGTCAGAACCTCGTTTTACTTTCACCAGACGTCTTCCGAGCCAGAAAACTTTACTTTTTCTCCATAAGCTGCCGGTGATGGCTGACTCTGGGGCTTCTAAACAAGTTACCATTTCGGGGGAGAAATGTGAAAGGAAATTCAGTAACTTTATAAAGACACCAAATTAGAGGCACCAAAGTCAGCCCGATGATCTCTACTCTCTTGTAGTTTATACTACAGCTCTTACTTTAGATAAGTAGCTTTTAATGTAATTTACTTATTTATTTTTTAATAATGACGTATATTCATTGATAGGAAATGACTGTAAAAACTGTGCTGTTGTTGACTGTAGTGACAACAAATTTAGCCTGGTGATCAAACATCTCTTGTTGTTTATGCTGTATCTCTCTCTCTTTTAAGAGAAATATGTTTATATTTGATTTTAATTTATACGATTTTAATTCATACAATTATATAAATATAGGCAATATATATGTACATATATGTATATATATATATATATATATATATATATATATATATATATATATATATATATATATATATATATATATATTTGTGTGTGTGTGTGTGTGTGTGTGTGTGTGTGTTGATATCAGTGCCAATTGATGTATGTATATATATATATATAGATATAGATATATATATATATATAGATATAGATATAGATATATACACATCAGTGTATATATATATATACAAGAAAAAACTCTTCTCTCACCCACTCCCTTCTCCTCTGGTGGGGTGGGTGGCTGTTCATCCTCTTTAGCTTGGGTCCTGCGGGTCCAGCTTGAGGGTCCTGCACAATACCTTAGCTGTTCCAAGGACTGCACTCTTCTGGAGTGAGATAGCTGATGTTTCTCCAGGGATCTGTTGGAGCCACTTCTCCAGTGTGGGGGTCACTGCCCCAAGTGCCCCGATGACAGGATTTCTCCAGCTCCTCTTCTATTTCTCCAGTTTCTCGTGTTCCTTTTTCTTGATGTTGCTATCACTAGGGATGGCTACATCTATCACAACGGCTTTCCTCTGCTGCTTATCTATGATCACAATGTCCAGTTGGTTGGCCATTACCATTTTGTCAGTCTGCGTCTGGAAGTCCCACAGGATCTTAGCTTGGTCATTCTCCATCACCTTGGGAGGTGCTTCCCATTTTGACCTCAGGGTCTCCAGTTTGTACTCTGCACAGATGTTCCTCTACACTATACCGGCTACTTGGTTATTGCTTTACATGTAAGCTTTCCTGCCAGTATCTTACACCCTGCTATTAGGTGCTGAACTGTTTCAGGGCCCTCTTTACATAGCCTGCACCTGGGATCTTGCCTGGTGTGGTAGATCTGGGCCTCTATTGCTCTGGTGCTCAAGGCCTGTTCCTGTGCTGGCATGATTAGTGCCTCTGTGCTGTCCTTCAGTCCAGCCCCTCTCCAGCCATTGGTAGGATTTGCTCATATCAGCCACTTTAGCTATCTGTCGGTGGCACATCCCATGCAGGGGTTTGTCCTCCCATGATGGTTCCTGTGGTTCCTCCTTCCCTGTCAGTTTCCACTGTCTGAGACACTCACTAAGCGCTTCATCTCTTGGGGCCATCTTCCTGACATAGTTTCCACTGTCTGAGACACTCACTAAGCGCTTCATCTCTTGGGGCCATCATGGAGCTTGGATGTTTCATCTTGGATCGTGGCTCTGATGCTCACTAATCCTCTGCCTCCATCTCTGCACTTAGTGTATAGCCTCTGGATACTGGACTTGGGGTGGAATCCCCCGTGCATGGTGAGCAACTTCCGAGTTTGAACATCTGTGGCCTGAATTTCCTCCTTTGGCCTGCTTATTACCCCCGCAGGGTATCTGATCACTGGCAGGGCATAGCTGTTAATTGCCCGAACTTTGTTTCTTTGAGCTGACTCTTAAGGACTTGCCTTACTCGCTTCAGGTACTTGGCTGTTGCTGCTTGCCTTGTGGCCTCTTCGTGGTTGCCATTTGCCTGTGGTATGCCAAGGTATTTGTAACTCTCCTCCACATCTGCTATTCTGCCCTCTGGGAGTGTTATGCCCTCTGTATGGACTACCTTCCCTCTTTTTGTCACCATTCGGCCACGCTTCCCTAGTCCAAACAACATTCTGATGTCATTGCTGTAGATCCTGGTGGTGTGGATCAGTGAGTCGATATCTCGCTCGCTCTTGGCGTACAGCTTGATGTCGTCCATGTAGAGGAGGTGGCTGATGGTGGTCCCGTTTCGGAGTCAGTATCCATAGCCAGTCTTATTGATTATTTGGCTGAGGGGATTCAGGCCTATGCAGAACAGCAGTGGGGACAGGGCATCTCCTTGATATATACCACATTTGATGGAGACTTCTGCAATTGGCTTGAAGTTGGCCTCAAGGGTGGTGTTCCATTGCCTCATTGAGTTTGCAACGAAAGGGCTTAGAGTCTTATTGACCTTGTACAGCTTCAGGCATTCCAGGATCCATGTGTGTGGCATTGAGTCATAGGCTTTCTTGTAATCAATCCAGGCAGTGCACAGGTTGGTCTGTCTGGTTCTACAGTCTCGAGCGACTGTTCTGTCTACCAGCAGCTGATGTTTTGCTCCTCTGGTGTTTTTACCAATGCCTTTCTGTGTCTCTGTCATGTATTGATCCACGTGCCCACTTATCTTTGCCGCAATGATGACTGACAGGAGTTTCCATGTTGTGGAGAGGCAGATGATTGGCCGATAGTTGGATCGGACTGTTCCCTTCTGGTGATCCTTCTGGATCAGGACTGTGCGGCCCTTGGTCAGCCATTCTGGGTGGGTCCCATCTCTCAGCAGTTGGTTCATTTGTACTGATAGGCGCTCATTGAGTGAGGTCAGCCTCTTCAGCCAGTAGGCATGGATCATATCCAGGCCCGGTGCTGTCCAGTTTTTCATACCTGAGATTTTATATGTATATATATATATATATATATATATATATATATATATATATATATATATATATATATATATATATATATATATATATATATATATATATATATATATATATACATACATATATATATATTTATACATATATATTTATATAAAGATAAAAAAGATAAACTGTTATACTATTATTATTGGAGATGTATGAATGTTGCTGACGCCAAATACCCGTATGTAGAGCTGTGGACCGGAAGTTACGCTGTGGATGGTGGCTGCTCTGCGGCTCTGTAGGAATCCCCTATTGTGACTTTTTGTTTGGAAGAACAATAGAAGTTAGAGTAGGAACAAAATTATCAGAAATGTATATGGTGGAGAATGGAACACCACAGGGAAGTGTGTGTAGTCCATTATTATTTAATATTATGATAAATGATATATTTGAGGAAGTAGAAAAAGGTTTAGGAAAATCTCTGTATGCAGATGACGGGGCCCTGTGGTGTAGGGGCAGGAATATAAAATATTTTCAAAAGAAATTGCAGACTGCAATATTAAAAGTCGAGCAATGGGCAAATAGATGGGGTTTTATGTTATCGAAAACGAAATCACAAGTCATATGTTTTTCTAAGAGGCACAAAGAACTTTCACTGGAATTATATAGACAGAAATTGGAACAAGTGAGTGAGTTTAAGTTCCTCGGAGTAATATTTGATGAAAAGCTGACTTGGAATAGACATATGGAAAAAACAAAGACAAAATGTAAAAAAATTAACAACTTAATGCACTCATGAGATCAAGCATTGAATATGGCAGTGTAGCATATATGTCAGCAGCTGAGAGTAATCTTAAAAAACTTGATGTGGAACAAGCTCAAGCCTTAAGACTGTGCACAGGGGCATTTAAGACATCACCTATTAGTGCCATACAGGTTGAAATGGGAGAAATGCCCCTGCGCATCAGAAGAATTAAAAGTTTACTTGCATTTTGGGTTAATTTACAAGGACATGAGGACTCACATCCAACAAAGGCAGTATTAAAGGAATGCTGGGAACACAACAAAAGTAACTTCCGGAGTTTGGGATGGGTTGGGAATATTACAGCAGAAAAAGCAGGCCTATATAACATTTGTTACAGTCCAACAGTCCCATGTTTGAAAATCCCTCCAAGGTTGATAACAGTACCCAAAGTAGACATGACCATTCAAAAGAAAATCAAAGCAAAAGGTAAAGCAGAGAAAGCTCTGTGTGTAGCCCAAAACATCTTGAGCAAGTCTTTATGGATAAAACAGTAATCTATACAGATGGCTCAAAAGATCCATTGACAGGACGTACTGGGGCAGCAGCTTTCATACCCTCACATAACATAGCCATTAAAAAAGGACATCAGACCATCTATCTGTTTATACTGTTGAATTAGTTGCCATACTAATGGGACTTCAATGGATACAGGAGAATAACATGAAGACTACGATTATAGCATCAGATAGTTTATCAGCCCTCACAAGCATTGAAACTGGAACATCTTGCAGACCAGATATCATATATGAAATATACCATGTGCTTTACAGTCTTGAAAGCAGTAGTGCAAACGTCAGTTTTATTTGGGTTCCTGCACATGCGGGTATAGAGGGCAGTGAACGTACAGACATACTAGCAAAACAGTCATTGAGAATAGAAACCATTGATTTACAAATCACATTAAGTAAAACAGAAGCTAAATCAATCATTAAGACTTACACTAAACAACTATGGCAAGAATACTGGGAAATGAATGACACTGGAAGGAATTTATACAGTATACAGCAAAAGGTCACAGATAATAGAAAAATCTTCACTAATAAAAGAGAAGAAGCAATAATTACAAGACTCAGAATAGGACACACGGGATTAAATAGTACTCTTCATATTATAGGCAAACATCCTACAGGACTATGCTTGCATTGCAGTGAACTAGAAACAGTACAACATTGCATTATGGATTGTAACAGATATGCACAAGAGAGGAAAAGGCTCACGGATTCACTCAATAAACAGAGTATTCAGTTTACATTGAAGGGTTTACTCGGGGAAAATCTACAACAAACATACAAAGAAATACTCGTTTTTCTCAAAAGAACAAATCTGATTGATAGAATTTAACAACTGCCAAATTCAGAACCACACTCCAGTTCAGTAGGTGGCGGTAATGCACCTTTTTAGATGGTTGCCAACCGCCATAAAAACCCAAAGAAGAAGAAGAAGAAATCCCCGATTGTTCGAGGAGGAAAAGAAGAAGAAGGAGGTCGTCCTGTGGTCTCACAGTAATCCTCTAAAAGTCTTCAGAGTTTCCTTCTCCTTCTTTGACTCTCGGATGAGTGTCAAATGTCCGGGTTTCAGGATCTTAAAGAGAGAGCAGGTTTGTTTTCTTTCTTCTTCTCTGATCGTGTTTACTGTAGATGTAGCAGGTTAGCCTTTAGCTAACGTTCAGCTAGCTCAGACTGTTTGATGAATCAAAGGTCTGAGACTGAAGTTTACTCGCTCTTCCTTCTGATCCTCAGAGACCAGACAGTCTGATTTGAGGTTTTAGATGCCTGGAGCTGATTTGAGACAAATCTCAACATTAAAATCACATCCAGGACTGAATAAGAGCTACAGCGATAAAGTGATGCTGAACAAACCGGAGAAAAATACAACCTGGATTAAAGTTTGTGTTTTTTTATAAAGTTATTGTTCTTCCATTCAGTCACATGGTCACAGTACATATTTGTAAGTTTTGTCTCCATGTCCTGTTCAGACATTTCCTGACTGTAGATCAGGGCCATTTTCCTGAAGATTCTGAGAATCCTCTCAGAGAGCTCCTAACTTAACCTGAAAATTCCTAGCAAGGAGTCTTAGCTTAGGAGTGATTCCAGAATATTCTCAGAGAACTCTGAACAAGGAAAGGACACAAACTCTTGTCTTAGTGAGGAGGTGTAGTTGATCCCGGTGCTCATCAGGAGCCATCATTTCAAAAGCTGCGATTGGTTGATCCTAAGAGCTAGATAAAAAAAAAATATAGTTTTGGTGATAATGGGCAAAGGGTGGACCCTAAAATCACTAAACTTAATCATAGAATCTAATCTTAAGAAGACTGTGTAATTCTAAATAATATTTCACATGAAAGAAAATATCTGTTAAATAAATATTAAGCTGTACTTAGAATTATCCTTCATAATGTGTGAAAACAGGCCCACTTACACAGTATTCACAAAGTGATAGTTATATTTATTTGCGCAGATTAATTGGCATGCTGGTAATTTTTTGCACTTTACAGCACAAGTACAAAAGTAATTTCCTTAGAATTTCACCATTAGGAGCAGCTCTGCACTAAGAATCTCTAGGAGTACGGACCCTGCTGTTTGATATAGAGCTGAGGCGATGGGCTGATTGGATAGTTTTACAACACATGTTAAAAGATATCCTGATGTATTCAAATATTTTTAATGGGTCAAAAAATTTTCTTTGATTTAGGACAACATCAGAAACTCATAACAGTGTTTTCATAAAGTACAGTTATGTCAGTCCATTGAAACCACCAAAGTCCAGAAATCATTTAATGTCACTGTAAAGCCAAAACATAAAAAGACATTTCATGTTGTTTAATTATTGGTTGATTAGTTTATTTTTTAAGAAAATGATGGTAGTACTGGAGGTCTCATTGATCATTTTTGCTGCTGCGAAGAAAGACGGCAGAGTAGAGAAGAGGAGACAGAGAGAAGCATGAGCAGGTGAGCTGTATGCTGCTGAATTAGACAGGCAGGTCGGAGCTGCAGGGAAATGTGCAGCAGGAGCAAAAAGGAGACTCCAGAGACACCAGCGGTCAGTTAATCTGTTTTCTTTAGTAAATGGGGGTTGATTTAAGTGATATTTTGCTAAATTGAAATGCTTATGGTCAATTTTTGTTCAGGTTTTCAACCTTTTCCTATGAAGACAAATAAAAGGAAAATAATCTTCATGAAAAAGGAATTGAGTTGTCCAGTGTCCTCTGAAGGACTGCCTTTAGCCTTTACAAGTTCAGGCATCCTGCAAGTAACCCTTTAAGAACTTGACATCACCAACTCAGATTTGGCAAAAAAAAAAAGTTAGGAGAGATATTGAGATAATGGTCTCCAACATAATATTTGCACTGTTCCTTTAATACTTGAAATGGTAAAATTTGATTTTGTTTTGTAATATAAATATTCAATAAAGTTTGGGGTAAAAAAACATGATGGCCTGGATGGTAGCGGATGGGAGGCCCTCTTCACTTTGCCAGAAAAACAGGAAATCTCATCGCCATGGCAACAGAAAGGTGCCCGTGTATGGCAGTTATGCTGTCCACTAGGACAGGAGCTATGTTACAGCTTACTTCTAATAATTTAGTGCTTCCACATATCTTTGAATCTTTTTACCATCTGACAATTGTAATCATTGAAATAAATTGATGCTGCCAACTGTGCTCACATTTTATGGTGCCAGGGCTGCACAATCAAATCAAACATCAGCATAGAAATAAGATTTGCTTGTTTTATTTGGTCTTTTAAAACCATTGATTTTCACTGATTTTCTGTCTGCGTCACAAAGATGTTGAGAACATATGGACACATGCGACACTTGCATTCATGTTGTTTCCTCTCTCATTTAGACGTTGCACTTCCTGCAAAAGTCATCGAAAGTGTGCACTGATGCAGACTCGCTGTTGAAGGGCTGAACGGTCCACTCCCACTCCACATGACGTGGTTTATAGTGCAGACCCTCCGCGAGGACGCACAAACGGAGGGGTAGTGGGTAGGGAGAGTGTGTAAGGGGCGGTTTGGGATTGAGTCACTGACTGTTATTAAAGTCGTACATGCGCAGTAAAACCTCAACTGAAGGGGCGAGTTTGGGGCACACCTTCCCTATGCCCACAGCCCACCACCGTCATGGAAGGGGCTGATGACGGGATCGACATCGCAGCCGTCCGTCACAAAGTGTTGATGATTGACAGGTCAAGCTGCAGGAGTTTGAGACAGAGACACAAAATAGAAGGATAAATTAAACAATCCAGTGAAGTCACTTAAATCAAAACTTTTCCGAGAGGAGAAAGTATCAGGAGAAACTGCAGGTGAAAGAGCTTGAACCTGATCAGCCCAAAATGAGCATTCATCAGCAGTCCAAAGACTGAGGACAACAATACAATCGGTTTGCCACTTCTGGCTTTGTTACACAGGTAAATGACCTCCTCCATGATGTATCAGGAGCACAAAACAAAGGGTTGTACTTTACACGTGTGTTGATATGAGAATGAGGGCACACACGACAATCCCTCTTTTTCCACTACATCATAAAGACAAACAGCCACCAAATATTTCCATCATTCATCAAAAAATTCAGTCAGCTGACTCCTACCCATCTCCATATTGTATTAAATTGGCACATTCATTGGTTTGTAACAATATCTAAGGCCATGCATAAGATTTAGCAGAATCTTACAATTGGTAATCTCAATTTTAGGCCATACAAACTCTTAAATCTGTCAATTTTTAGTAATCTAGGTCCTAAATTTTCTGAAAAACTAAATTAAAGTAAAAGCCAATCAAATTTTATAAATATAACTAGAAAAGCACTGTAGAGCACCAGACCTCCGCCAGCGCCACAGTCCTCAGCCATATTGTGATTTGGACCATAAATATTAGTCCTACCTTTATTTCATGTAAATATTTAGATTCCTTGGCCATAAAAACATACCATTAGCAATTGGATTCATAATGATATCTATTTTAGTTCAGTAGTTATTCACAGAAATCACATTTTTCGTCATGGCAGATCCAGACGCTGATTCGGATCAACACCAAAATTGAATCAGTTCTTCCTTTTCCCATGCTGAACATTTCCTGAAAATTTCATCAAAATCCATCCATTACTTTTTGGATTATTTTGTTCACAGACAGACAAACTCCCCCGAAAACATAACGTCCTTGTCGGAGGTCATAACCATGATACTCACTTACTGACTCCATCATATAAATAACGTTTATTCGTTATTGTTTTTGGAATGTTCTGTATCAATAAATTTGGTTAGTTTAAAGGCAATTCTATGACTGCTATTTTTCTTAGTGTCTCCGACTTAGTGTAGATCTTAAATTTCATTCAAAATGGTCTTAAAAAGGTCTTTAAAAGCCTTACATTTGTCAAAATCTGTTTTTAACATGCATATATTTCGAAGTCGTAGTCCCCCCGAAAAAAAATTGCACCTGTCACCACTGTGAAATCACATCCAGGACTCACTCTGAACTACAGCAATAAAGTGATGCTGAACAAACCTCCATGCCTTGTTCAGACATATCCTGACTGTAGACCTGCTGTTTAATATAGAGCTGAGAGAATCAGCTGATTGGATCATTTAACAACACTTTACAAGACATCCTGATGTATTCAAATATTGTTAACAGGTCAAATTGTCCAGGATCAAAACGTTCAGCATATTTTTTTATTTTCAGAGGAATGACGAAACACTCAATTTTTAAACACACTCCCTGCCCCTCACATAGCCAGGAGAGAAAAACAGAGCTTTCAAGAGATCATTTTGAGCTTCGAGCACTTCATCCTGATTTTAGATCACTGGGAAAATCTGATCTGCTCTCTTAATTATCGTAAGGATCAAGCCCGTCTCTGCTGTCACATGTCAGTGTGTCGTCACCCCAGTGTGCTCCCACTGCGTGTGAATGAGTTTGAATGGGTGTGAAAGGGTTGATGTGGCCTGTGTTGGAAATCTGCTTTGAGTAGTGAGAAAGACAAGGAAAGTTCTTCCTATGCTCAAGTCCATTTACCAGTCTCTGAAAATTCAGTGCTTCTGTATTTTACAGGTTTGTGAGGAGGTCCAGCAGCCTTGAGAGAGTAAAGAGGAGGTTCCTTCAGAGCAGCAGGAGAGGAGCTCCAGTCTGAGCCAGGAGATGAGTGAGCCTCTGCACATTAAAGAGGAACCAGAGGAACCCTGGAGCAGTCAGGAGGGAGAGCAGCTTCAAGGACCAGAGGAGGCTGATATCAAATTCACTTTTGCTCCTGTCCCTGTGAAGAGTGAAGATGATCAAGAGAAGCCTCCGTTCTCACAGCTCCATGAAATTAAAACTGAAGAGACGGAGAGAGGAGCTGATGGAGAGGAGTGTGGACCAGAGGCAGACAGAAACTCTGACCACCAGAGAGATGCACAATCAGAGGCTGAAGACTGTTCTGAAGCAGAGACTGATGACAGTGCTGATTGGAGGGAATTGACAGAACAAAAATCACAAAGCTGCTCTGAGCGTGGTAAAAGATTGAAACTGAAATATTCTCTTGAAGACAATGAGAGAAGTTACTCAGGAGAGAAAACAGTCAGTAACTCTGACTGCAGTAAAAGAATGACCTGCAAAGGTTCTTTAAAAGTTTGCATGAGAATCAAAAGCAGAGGGAAACCCTTCAGCTGCTTACAGTGTGGTCAGCATTTTAGCCGCAAAAGTAATCTGAATGAGCACAGGAGAGTTCACACTGGAGAGAAACCCTTCAGCTGCTCACAGTGTGGTTTTAGTTTTAAACACAAAAGTACTTTGACTAAGCATATGAAAATTCACACTGGAGAGAAACCCTACAGCTGCTCACAGTGTGATTTAAGTTTTATACACAAAGGTCGTTTGACTAAGCATATGAGAGGTCACACTGGAGAGAAACCCTACAGCTGTTCACAGTGTGGTAAAATGTTTGGTGAAAGAGGGAACTTGACTGTGCATATGAGAGTTCACACTGGAGAGAAACCGTTCAGCTGCTCACAGTGTAGTTTAAGTTTTATAAACAAAAGTAATCTGATTGAGCACAGGAGTGTTCACACAGGAAAGAAACCCTACAGCTGCTCACTGTGTTCCAAAAGTTTTAGACAACAAAGTTATCTTCTTCGGCACATAAAAGGTCACACTGGAGAGACACCCTTCAAGTGCTCACAGTGTTGCAAATCTTTTAGACAAAAAAGTCATCTGACTGAGCATATGAGAGCTCATACTGGAGAGAAACCCTTCAAGTGCTCACAGTGTGGTAAAATGTTTGGTCAAAGAGGGAGCTTGACTTCGCATATGAAAATTCACACCGGAGAGAAACCCTTCAGCTGCTCACAGTGTGGTCAGCATTTTAGGCACAAATGTAATCTGATTGAGCACAGGAGTGTTCACACTGGAAAGAAACCCTACAGCTGCTCACAGTGTTCCAAAAGTTTTAGACAACAAAGTTATCTTCTTAGGCACATAAATATTCACACTGGAGAGAAACCCTTCAAGTGCCCACAGTGTTGCAAAAGTTTTAGACTGAAAGCCAATCTGATAAAGCATATAACAGTTCACACTGGAGAGAAACCCTTTAAGTGCTCACAGTGTTACAAAAGTTTTAGACAAAAAAGTTATCTGACCGAGCATATGAGAGTTCACACTGGAGAGAAACCCTACAGCTGTTCACGGTGTCACAAAAGTTTTAGTCAAAAAAGTAATCTGACTGAGCATATGAGAGTTCACACTGGAGAGACACCCTACAGCTGTTCACAGTGTGGTAAAATGTTTAGTCAAAGAGGGAGCTTGACCTCACATATGAAAGGTCACACTGAAGAGAAACCCTTCAGCTGCTCACAGTGTTGCAAAAGTTTTAGGCATAAAAGTAACCTGATTGAGCACAGGAGAGTTCACACTGGAGAGAAACCCTTCAGCTGCTCACAGTGTGGTAAATTGTTTGGTCAAAGAGGGAACTTGATTGTGCATATGAGAGTCCACTCTAAAGAGAAACCTTTAGCTCCTGCAGTTGAAATAAAAACTAAAGTGGACCCTCTTCATGGCTCCATAGAGATAACAGAGACCCTTCAGTAGTAATATTACAGCAAAGGATTCTCTTTGTTTTCTTGTTAAACAGGACATTTGTGCTGGAGGTCAGTATTTCTGTCACAAAGTGATTAAAACAGGGGCAGTGACAGGAGCACATGGAGAGGACTGTGGAGGACCTGAATCTGTCAGGGACTTGGACCCAAAGAGACATTTACAACCAGAGACGGAGGACAAGACTGAGACTTTTCTGAAGCTGATATTAAAGACAAGACTGAGACTTTAGGATGGAGCCCAGAGAGCATCATCACGTCATGTTTTAATCTGGAAGAATCCTGAATTTCCATTTGGCCATGAGCTGTGATGTTGTGGAGGTGCTGATGACAAGCTGCACCTCTGATTCAGACAATTCTAGCTCATCACAGTGACATCTCTAATTTACTACATTTGATATTTAATTATAAGTTGTTTCCCTCTCACTGAAGAAGTAGAGGACGAAAGACACAGACATTGTGTTTAATCAAGTTATGCCTTAATTCAATAAAAAATGTATCAGAACTGAATTAAATTTTTCGTCAAAGTGCATGTTGTCATCAAAGCTACACTGTGTAGTTTGGAAGTAGGCAGGCTTGTCTTGACCTTTTGGTCATCAAAGGATTGACCCTTCTCCTTGATGTGGAGGTGGACTGGTGAGTCCTGGCCTGTGGCCTCGGCCCTCATGTTGCGACATGCGCTTATGTAATGGTTGCTTAGTCTCTCCAATGTACAGGTCAGAGCATTCCTCATTGCACTGCACTGCGTACACCACATTGCTTTGTTTCTCTCTTGGAATTTTGTCCTTGGGATGGACAAGTTTCTGCCTCATAGTGTTGCTGGGCTGGAAGGGTACAGGGATCTGGTGGGTGTTAAAGATCCTCCTGAGTTTCTCTGAAACTCCTGCCACATAGGGTATGACCATATTGTTTCTCTTCCTGTGGACTAGGACTGTAAAGTCCGAGACGACTGGTCGACTGATTGGTTGCTGTGTGCTCAATTGACCAAAATTCTGATTGGTTGACCAAATGTGTCCATTTATTTTTTCCTCTGCAGTTCATTTCATCAATAGAAACGTATCAAGAGAAATGGGGGTATTTTCTGAGCACTCCCATTTCACAGGTAACATGTCTCAGAACACCATTTTAATGTATTTATCGTTCATTTCAATATTTTTATTTAAGAACATTTCAATATTCTAGTCTAATAATCGTTAAATCGTTTTATAACTGCATTCGCACCTGCCTGCTGCAACAGCAGCATCCCTCACCCAGTCTGCGCTGGCTTTTATGCCTCTGTAGCAAGATGAAACACTTCATTCCTCCCTGACTGTGTCTTCATGGACCCTGGTCATAAATCTCCGAGACATGTGGTGCCATCAAGTCTGTTTTTACCTCCTGCAAACTACCATGAGCAGACATCTGCATCTGATGTGTTTACTTCTCTGGATTTTCTACCTAAACAGTGATTGGCTAAGGCCTAATAGTATGTTCGAGGACAGTTCTTTCCCAAGTCATTAATAATTCTTCGGTGGCACCTAAGTTGACCTTTGACCCCTCTGCTCAGTCGAACCCCTCATCGGCTCCAGGTGTGTTGTTTCTAGCACAGAAAAACCACAAACCTTTTAAACTTTTTAAATGAAACAATGAACACATCTAACAATGTGATATTTTACCCGGTCATGACAAATGCTTTCTAATGATGTGACTTGTGTGTTTTTAGCTCTAAAAATGCCAAAGTTATGAAAAAGTTGGATTATCGACGTTTTATTGAAGAATGCTTATAATAGGATTTCCACACCTTAAGTTTTTGGTAGTGTGGCAAAACGAGAAGTAGTGTACACAAAAATGACAATGCCACCTGGGGACTCACACCTCAAGATTTGGAGAATAACCTCTCCCTAATGAGACCAGCAAAGACCAGCAGTTCATAGAAATTCACAGGACGGAGACAGTGATTTCAATCAGCAAAAATACTTTATTTAATAAGTTAAAATGAGCAGACTAAATAATAAGAGGTATGGGACCTGCCACTGCAAACTAAACCAGGGCAGGGCTGGGCTTACCACGACAGCGGTAACTAAGGAGGGAAGGATCCAAACTACACCGCACCCGTGAAACAGCAAACAAAAAGTGAATAAAAGGGACCACCACCAGGGAACCGCTGCCGCTCCGAGGCCCAGCACCTGTCAAACAAAGAAAAACACAATTAAAACCATGCAAAGATGGCAGTCCCCATACCGCATTAAGCAACCCCCCAAAAAACCAACTAAATCTCAATTTATCACAAATAAAGAAAACTCATAAACAAATCATACAATACTCGCCCCAAACCCCAAAAAGAAATGAGAAAAAGAACTGTCAATGTAAGAAAAATGAAATTAATTAGAAATATAATGCTCAAATAAAGTTCATTAGAAAAAGAATGTACAAACGAACTTAATGCTGGACAGAAAGAAAAAAGAGTAAAAGGAAATTAATTAAATAGGGCGTCTGCATCAGTTCATAAAACCAAACAGTGTGCACGTGGTCTCCAGGGGGGATAGCGTCTGTATTGGAGCCCCGGTTATTGGAGTCCCCTTGGAGTCCGACCACTCACCCACACACGTTGGGGATACACGTGCAGCGGGGCCAAAGTCACGGCTCCCAAGCCCCAGCAGCAGAAGCAGACTCACGAGACCCAGCCCGAAGCAGAGAAGCAGAAGAGGAGAGCCAAAACAGCAGCACAGCGACAGCAGGTGACGGCTAACACACAGAGCAGGATAACCAACCCCGACAGCGGGAGGAGCACGTGCAGGCCAGACCCGACAGCTATGGCTGGAGAAAGCACACCCGCCCCCACGGACTCCGACGCAGCCCAGCTCCTGCTCACACCGCACTTTGTAGAAAACCAGCCACCGCTCCACGCTTTGAAAAAGGACGCTGTCAGCGCAGCACCGGCACGTCTGCCAGCTCAATGAAGGAGGAAAGGAAAGAGGGAGAAGAGGAGGAGAACCGGGTATATTTAAAGATGATCTGGTAAGCACGGCCACACTGCCTCTAGTGGGAGAGTGTCTAACTCTCCACCTTGCCTCAGTAGCATTCCATCCCAAAGGAATATTAACTTATATGTCTTAAGTTAACCACCTCTATTTTGTTTAATTGACTATTTAATAAGATTTTAATTGTTTAATTATTTCTTATACTTTAGATATATAGTATTTGGTATCAAATTGATCACCATGAGTTTTCCTATCCAATTGGAGTGCTTATATTGGGTGTTTAATCAAAATACAACTTAATATTGGCCAAATATTAGTTGATAAAGTTTTGTTGCTCATCTAAAGGCCCTCACCCTGCGAGTAGCTTAAAACCAGAGAGACACGTGCTCTGCTGTCTCTCTCTTCTTCCTCCTCTTCTTCGTTGACCACTTCTTTGACTTTCACGTCTATTCGGCCATATCCCATATTTAATCTTTCCTTTTGTCGAAGTTTTTGTGACACGCCTGCCGATTTTCTGTATAAGCCAGTAAGCTGTAAGACTTCAAAGATTTGCTTCATAGTAAATGGACTTTTGTTATTAATTTCAGAATAGTATTCGTCTGGCCAACAAATTCTTAATTTTTGGAATTAGTTACAATTTTTTTTTTTTTTTGTTACAATCGAGACCTCAACACTACAAGCTCCAGCTTAACCTTAAAGAGGACATATCATGCTGATGCATGATTTAATACTTACATATAATATAATAAATTTGAAAACAAGACCTTACACCCCCTTAATTTTCAAAAAATGAGATATTGTATTTTTTCTGATATCCTAGAACGAGATTTGATGCCTCTGAAAATAGGTCATTGCGAGATGTCTGCGAGATTTCAAACGTCATGACGTCATGAGGTACCTTTCTTTTTATTGGAGTGATCTTATAAAACACTTCCTCCTCTGTGATGTCCGTTAGCCCCAAACCCTCACCGAGGAACACATCCAGCAGCAGGGGTATAAAGCTCCCTCGCTCACTCTCCCTCATTACCAGCTCTGACCTGTAGGGGGACTCAATACGCACTCACTGCTTTGAGCCTGCCAGAAAATACAGTAGAAGAAGAAGGACAGGCTGGCTCAACCCCCGATAGAACTGACCAATCAGAGCACAAAGGGCTGTGACGTTGCGAGGTAACTTTAGGTCAGCCTTGAGACTGAGTGTTTCAACAAGCGCTTGATAATGGCCTAAAATTGAGAACGCTATTGTGGGGCAATGAAGGAACTAAATGACTTGTACTGAGGGCAGAAATGCTTTACAGGCATCCTAGTCTGGCATAGTGAAAAGGAGAAACAAGCATGATATGTCCCCTTTAAGTGATTCCACATGTCTTTCAATCCGATTACCATCTGACAATTCCAATCAAAGAAATGAATAAATGTTGCCAATTGTGATCACATTTTATGGCGCCAGGGCTGCACAATGATATCAAACGTCAGCATGATTTGTTTGTTTCGTTTAAACTTTAAAACCACGTTTTATGTGATTCTCTGTCAGTGTGACAGAGGTGTGAGGAACATATGGACACCTGGGCACTTACATTCATGTTGTTTTCTCTACCATTTAGACGTTGCACTTCCTGCCAAAGTCGATGGAAGCCTGCATCGATGCAGACTCACCATTTAAGGGCTGAACGGTCCACTCCCCCTCCGCACTCCGTGGAATGGGACAGCCCTTAATATGGCAACAGCCCCTCCTCTGCGCGGACGCGCAAATGGAGGGGTAGTGGGTAAGGAGAGTGTGTAGGGGACGGTTTGGGATTGGGCCCTAGTCTGACATAGTGAAAAGGAGAAGCAAGCCTGATATGTCTCCTTTAATCAATCAGAGAACGAGTGGATCATTTTGCTTGCGTGGAGGTGGGAGGCAAACATTTTTTAGACCGTGGATGTATTGTATATGTAATTGTATTGTATAGTTTTTTTAATTGAAGAAGAAAAAGAACAAGTATGAGCTTTTTTAATGATACAGTTTAATTCAGGCCAATTAAAAGATTGTAGACCTAAGCTGAAATTTAGACCATGTTTGATCATTTAGTTTTTACTTTGAACTGTACCACTGTTATTATTACTCAAAGTGTATTCACAAAAACTGCCCAAAAAAATTAGGCTGTATGGATTCTGTTGAATCCCTTTCTATACATCTATCCCCAAGGAGTGCATTACGATATGTTGCTGTATCAATATTTTGAGCACAGGCAGGAGGACCAGAGGAAGGGAGTGGAGGCAATGGTGTGGTTGCTGAGGACCTGGAAGAAGCGGTGGAGGGAGATCCAAGGAGATGGCAGTACCATGAGAATATAAAATTAATTATTTAAAAATTTGCGTCGATATATATTTCTCTCTCTCTCTCTCTCTCTCTCTCTCTCTCTCTCTCTCTCTCTCTCTCTCTCTCTCTCTCTCTCTCTCTCTCTCTCTCTCTCTCTCTCTCTCTCTCTCTCTCTCTCTCTCTCTCTCTCTCTCTCTCTCTCTCTCTCTCTCTCTCTCTCTCTCTCTCTCTCTCTCTCTCTCTCTCTTTCTATCTATCTATACAGTATAAACAACAAGAGATGTTTGATCACCAGGCTAAATTTGTTGTCACTACAGTCAACAACAGCACAGGTATTACAGTTTTTATAGTCATTTCCTTTCAATAAATATACGTCATTATTAAACAAATAAATAAGTAAATTACATTAAAAGCTACTTATCTAAAGTAAGAGCTGTAGTATAAACTACAAGAGAGGAGTGATCAACAAGCCGGTTTGGTGCCTCTACATTACACTAATTTGGTGTCTTTATCAAGTTATTGAATTTCGACTTAATAAAGTGATACATTTGGCTTTTTATAAGGTCGAAAAATTTGAGTTTAGAATTTTCATGAATTCTATTTATTTCTTTAAGTGACTGTAACCCATGCGTGTGTGTCCTCTGCGTTGTGTTCTGGGTTATTATCAATAGACCACTCAGGAGACGGGATGTGGGTTCTTGCTCTTTTACCTTTACTTGGCCACAGCTGTATTCATAGACAAAAATACAAAAATCCACGATTCAGTGCAATGTTTCTCGTCTGCAGCACACGCTTCCCTCTGATCATGCCTCAGTCGGCTCTCATCTTATGACAAAAATACACAATATAATACAATACAAAATATATGTACTAATGTGCATATTTTAGTCATAGTATCAACCAAAATACCAAATTATCTCTAATTTTAGCAAAACCCTTTTTATAATTTTTCATTAAACATAGAATTAATATTTTAACTCATATGCATTAAAGCTAACATTTCAGAATACATACAAAAAACACATTATAAAGCTCAGCGGTCTCAGCATTAAACTCATTAAACAGCAAATTATTTAAACAAAGAAGAAATGTCTCCATACCTGTATTCATAGACAAAAATACAAAAATCCACGATTCAGTGCAATGTTTCGCCTGCAGCACACGCTTCCTGATAAAAAAAATACACACGCAGCAGCATTAAAACGGGAGACCTAGCTTAAATGCTGCTGCAGCCCGACAGCATTAGCTCTTATTTTCAGAACAAAATGTGTTAAAACTTAGGTTAGAGACTTTATAAAGTTACAAAACTGATGCAGAACAAATCGAACAATATAAGAAACTTAACACTGCAGTTTAAGGCGTCTTAATCTCAAAAAAACACGTTTTAGGAATGTTTATGTGCAGAGCGTTGCTGAATATTACCCACCTCTGATCATGCCTCAGTCGGCTCTGACCAGAGCGTGCAGCGCGCGTGCGTGTAATGCGCGCACACCGACGTCACACACTGAATCACTACAGGTAGGAGAGGAACCATAACTAGGAATAAAAACGCAAAATAGGGCAAGAAATACGTGTTTTGGTGAAATTCACAAGCTGCAACTTTATCATCTGCTACATTCACCTCCCCTGAATTTCACCAAAATCACCACACAAAACCATGAATGAATACCAACACTGAGTACATATACTTCGCCAGACCATCACACAAAGAACACATCTATGAGATTCAGTTTGAAACTATCTGTAAACAGATCAAAAGGAGCTAGAAAGGTTGATCAGGCCTCCAACCCTTAAGGAACAATGAGGTGCGGCCTACACCTCACCAAATCTGGACTGTCATCATACTCTGTTGGATTCAGTATACAAATTGATAAATTCATTCACAGAGTATACAAAAACGAAAATACACACACCCTAAGCAACAGACCGAGCCTTATGTGGCAGCAATAAACCCCAAGTGATAGGTCTCTGTACCATGTTCTCAATGAGTCTGTTAACAGACCTGACAACTCTACCCACTCTAGTGACCGTCCTCACACTAGCTGTGTCCTGGTCTGCGTCGAGTCTGGGAGGGTCTGACTGAGTTTGTGCATGAATGTCAACAGATGGCTGAGTCAAGTCAAGGTCAACGTGAGGGTCAGCAACAACCTGTTCTTCAGTGGGGCTCACAGGCAATCCGACAGGAACTGATAGATTGAGTGTCCTTGACCCTGCAGGGGAAACAGGGGGGTCAGTCGGAACAGGGCATGACTTAGTCAGGACCTCAGCAAAGTCAACAGGGGTAACAGTCGGGGTATGTAGTGCAATAGAGGAAGTCATTCCAAAGTCAGTGGGTGAGTCAAGGGAAACATGGTCAGTGTTCATCCTGTCATCACACTCAGTCTGGGAGAAGGTCTCTGCAGAGAGTCTCGAAACAAGTTCCTCCTCATCACCAGACCCATCAGCATCATCCTGATCATTCTGGACCCACAAAGATGTCCGAGCTTGAGAAGATTCCACTTCAAGGCTAGTGAGCCCATCTAACTCTTCACGACCACTGGAACCTCTGACTCCAGAAGAGCTGTCCAAGGCCTGACTCTCCAGCTTATCCTTGAAAGGAAGAAAGTTAACATCCAAAAGCAGGTTCCTGTGCACGACCTTGCTCTGACCTGAAACATCACTGATCCTGTAGACGTGAGTTTTGGGGTTCTTCTCAACGACAGTGTATACCACTGGTTCCCATTTGTCAGCCAGTTTCTTCTTGCCTCGCTGACCTTTGTTGGCCAGGAGCACACGATCTCCAACATGCAAACTAACACCTTTGATCTTCTTGTTATACTGGCGAGCCTGTTGCTCCTGCTCCTTTGTGGCATGCTGCTGAGCAATCTTGGCTGCCTCAGTCAGATATGTGACAAGGGTCTTGGAATAACTGCTGAAATCTGTCACAACCGGATCGTGCAAGACAGACTTGAAGACGATGTCCACTGGGAGCCTGGGAACACGGCCGAACATGAGGTGGAATGGTGCATAGCCAGTGGTCTCGTGAACTGTTGCATTGTAGGCGAAGGTCAACGTCTGGATTTGTTGTGGCCATTCTTGTTTAGATCTCAGGGGAAGGGCACGCAGCATGTTGCCCAGAGTGCGATTGAAGCGTTCTGTGCCGCCATTGCCCATGGGATGGTAGGCAGTGGTGTGAGATTTGGCAACACCTGACAGCCACAGTAACTCAACCATTAGCTCGCTCTCAAAGTTAGGACCCTGATCGGAGTGTATACGGTTGGGGAAGCCATATACACAGAAAACACAGTCCCACAGCTTCCTTGCAACCTGCTTGGCGGTCTGGTTCCGGCATGGGAAGGCGTAAGCCATTTTCGTGAAGTGGTCCGTTGCCACAAGAACGTCAACAGATCTTTTGTTCTTGTCCTCCGCTGACCAGAAGTCGATGCAGACGAGTTCCATGGGAGCTGTGGTCTTAATACTCTCTAATGGGGCTCGTGCAGCAGGCTCTGGAGTCTTGGCCAACACACATCTCTCACAACACCTAACGTACTCTCTCACATCCCTTTCCATACAGGACCAGAAAAAACGTTGCCTTGCTAGGTGCAGCGTTCTGACTTGACCCTGGTGACCCGCTAAATCGTGAACACCTTCCAATGCCTTTTCTCTCAAGCTCACTGGCAACACCAACTGTAATCTTTTCGTTTTGCTCACGGGATCTCTCGATACCCTGTACAGAATGTCATCCTGAATCTTGAGCTTGTCCCAGTGTTTCAGGAGCGCTAATGACCCAGCTGTCATACCGTGCCTTTCTCGCCTGGTGGGACGCCTCTTGCGGGCAACAAATGGCAGGGCACCAGAGATGGAAAGGTCCTGTTGTTGGTGATCTCCCAGCTCATGCAAGGTAAGTGAAGGTAGGGTGTCCTGACCAACTGCTTTCAACTGCTGAACATGATGGGCCAGGTGGACGGCTCTGATCTTAGCACTGCCTTCCCAATCGCTGTGATGCAACAAAGAGGCCCGTACCTCAGGAGAGCTGCAGGAACCTTTGTGAGCTGAGGATGACTCAGGACACTGGAACAGCTGAAGATGTTGGGCACCTATTTTCAAAGCATCCTGCACTTCGTCAGCTTCAGCACCCTCTGCCTCCTGCACTAAAGCGCTGTAGGGTTCTTGAATGAGGCGCATGCTGATAGGAGAAGCAAAGGGGGCACGACTGAGGGCATCTGCCACAATGTTTCTCGGACCAGGTATGTACTTCAGGTCAAAGTTGAAGGATGCCAGCTTGGCCACCCATCTCTGTTCATAAGCATCCAGCTTGGGTTTGGTCAGTATGTGGGTCAGTGGATTGTTGTCGGTCCACACTGTAAACTCATGACCTTTCAACCAGTGACAGAACTTCTCTGAAAAGCTCCACTTCAAGGCCATGAACTCAAGACGATGAGCTGGATACTTCTGTTGTGACTTGCTGAGGGCTTTACTAGCAAAGGCAATGGGGCGTGCCTTCTTTTCTCCAGCTGGCAGTTGAGAAAGCACCGCACCCAGTCCATCCAAAGATGCATCAACAGACAAAATGAAGGGTCGTGAAAAGTCAGGGTGAGCCAACACAGCACAGTTGAGAAGCTCGGTCTTAAGCCGTAAGAAGGCCTCCTCACATGCAGGGGTCCAGTCCGCAGCAGTCAACTTCCTGAACATACCAGGACCTTTACCAGCCCTGCCAGTCTGACCTCTTCTTTTCTGACCAGCTGTTAGAGCGAAGAGAGGCTTTGCGATCGCTGAGCACCCTGGGATGAAGCTCTGGTAGAAGAACACCATGCCCAAGAAGGATTTAATCCTCTTCACAGATGGAGTGAAGCCATCATCCTCCAACAGGGCTTTTCTTGGCAACTTTGAGATCACATCCACCTTAGCTGGATCCACCGCAACGCCACTCCTGTCAATAACATGGCCAAGAAACTTAACAGACTGACTCATGAAATAGCATTTCTTGGGACTCAACTTGAGGTTGCTATTTCTCAGTCTCTGGAAAACCACCCTGAGTCTCCTCAGAGCTTCCTCTTCAGTTGGAGCGAAAACTAGGAGGTCGTCCAAATAGCAGAGAAGACTTGTGAAGTTGAGGTCTCCAAAGATGTTCAAAATCATGCGCATGAACGAGGCTGGACTGTTGCAAAGCCCTTGTGGCATTCTGTTGTACTCGTACAGGCCAACAGGTGTTGTGAAGGCAGTGTACTTCCTGTCCTCTTTGCACATGGGGATGTTGTAAAACCCGGAGGTCAGGTCCATAGTGCTAAAGAAGGCATTGCCACCAAGTGCTGCAAGACAGTCTGCTTGGTGAGGGAGGGGGTGAGCGTCTTTTAAAGTCCGAGCATTCAACCATCTGAAGTCCGTACAGATCCTCAGCCCACCATCCTTCTTCCAAACCAGGACCAGAGGAGAGGCATATTCGCTGATGGACTTGCGAATAATCCCCTTTTCCTCCATGTCAGTAAGCACCTGTCGGAGTTTCTGATAGTGAGCAGGCGGCACTCTCCTGTAGGGCATACGGAACGGACGGCCATCTGTCAGGTGAATGCGGTGCTCGAACTCTTTGGCCTCACCACAGTCAAGTGAATGTCTGGAGAAGATGTCCTCAAATTCCTCAACAAGCTCCGCAAGCTTTCTCTTTGAGTGGGGACTGGCATGACACGATTCAACATCAAGGTCGCCCAGACCCAGATTTGAGAGTCTCTCCTTGAGGTCAACATCAGAGTCTGGCGAACTGACGGTCACTTTTGTCTCCCTGTTTCCCATCCTACAAGAGCTCTGCTGAATGTCCAAGTCTTCCACTGCGACACATGGGGAAACATCTGCAACCTTGGCGTTTCGTTTCAGAGTGACAGGTTTGGACGAGAGATTGGTGATTTTCATGGGCACCCACCGATCTCCCCACATCGGTGTGACAACTCTGCCGACAAGGATATCCCTTGGCCTGGACCTCGAAGCACAAGGTTCCACAATGATGGTGCTGCCAGGAGACACGGCACATTGCTGGGCAGTCGACCCCACACCAGATGTTCACACTGAGGTTGCAATGTAACAGCACTTTGCAGCTTGACAGTGCCAATTTTGTCAGGCACTTCTTCGCCCCTCCACCTAGTCGTGCAAGACATCATGTCCAAGAAACGTTCATATTCAGAGGGCGAATGCTTACAACCAGCTGACACAAGCTTCCAGTAGTCATCATCATTTTTCAAGCAGTGCATGAGGTGCTTCAAAACATTAGAGCCAACGATGATGTCATCGCGCTGGCCCGAAACCACCAAGACAGGAACAATGCACTTCACCCCATAGACAGTCAATGTCAGGTCATATGTACATTTGGGTTGTGTCAGCTTACCCCCACAGCCAACAAGCACAACCTTTTCTGCTGATTGGGATTCACCCTCAAGAGCTCCAGCTGCTCTAAGCAGACCTTCTGCTTCCTCACTCAGAGTGCAAGCCATGGACCCTGAGTCGATCATGCCTTTCAGTTCAACCTTGTCATTCACTGCAACCTTGGTGTAGAACAGTTCACTGAAAGCCGGCACCTCTGCCGTTCCTTGAACCACAACTTGGTAGCCCTCTGGTAAGGTTGAACAACTGTTGACATAAAGGAGCTCAAGATCTGACGTATCAGCATTGAGGGGATTTTGTTCACCACCCACACGGACCCTCGCTGAGTGTGGGTGTGTCAGTTTCCCGAGGATTGGCTGTTGCTGGGTTCATTACGGTCTTTACCTGACTGGTCGGCTTTAGGGCAGTCTCTTTTCCAGTGGCCAGCAGTGAAGCACGACAGACACAGGTTGTCCCTTTTACAGTGCATGAGAGTAGAATGGCTCGTATCACCACAGACTTGGCAGTTTCTCCTCCGAAAAGGGGTTGAAGCAGACTGTTTCGCTGGTGCTGAAGTAGGTGTTGCATGCTGCACATTCTGATGTGCCATCATGCGATCCAGAAGACTGATCAGGGCGTGCATGCTGCTGACATCACTGGCTGGATTGGGGGCAGGAACAGGTTGGGTGCCAACGGAACAGGACTGAACAGCTGGGAGAGACACTGGAGACTGCGAGGGTTGAGAGGTGAGTACTGGGTCAGAATGAATGGGCTTTGACGCTTCCAAATGGCAAGGGGTGTCAGCAGAGACTGAAGCTGGAGCAAACTGAACTGCTTGCATCAGGGACCCAGAAGAGTTCACAGGAGTTGGAGTGAGGCTACATGTAGCTACAGGTGAAGGCTGTGAACAAACACCATGGGAATGGGGGCACTGTGGGGTAGGACTGACCTGGAGTAGCAGTGATGTTTCCTCAGCATACGCCATATTTGCCTGGGCGTGACAAACCACATGTCTCTGTGGGGCTCGAGAGCATGTTTTGAGCTCACGCTGAAAGCTGTCAATGCGCTCCTGCACCTCACTGGTAGTCCATTCCTCAGCTGCTTTGAAGCTAAGCCTGTTGTAGAGGACAGGATCTGGACAATACTTGATGAACATCATTGACACTTCACGTCCAGGATCTTCAACAGCACGCCCATGCCTCCGTAAACACTCATCTGCGAAGTCAATGGCATTGTTCAGTCTTATCCAGTATTCGACCACACCCTCATTCTGCATAGGCCTGGTGTTATAGAAGTCAGCCATTGGCATGGAAGAGTAAGTCAGATCACCAAAGTGCTGTTTTAAGACGTCAAAAATCAGGTCAGGAGTCTGAATGTGGTCAACTGAAGGGTTGTGGCGTAAAGTCACCTTCACTACATCTTTAGCCTTTCCCATAAGCCAAGCTAATATCTCCTGTGCCCTTTGGTGAGTTGGAATGTTCTTTTTCACAAGATATAACTCCATCATCTCTACCCACTCACGAACTGAGCACTTGTCACTACCATCACCCCTAAAAAGTGGTGGCTCCTTGACATCAGACTGCATGACAAGTTTAACACCAGATAAGTTAATTTCAGAGGGCTTCTGCTCTGATTTAAGAGACTCTGTAGAAATGGACACATTATCTTTCTTGTCATCCCTTAGCTGAGAAACAATAGACTGACCAATCTGATTGGCCAACTCTGAGATGAGTGTACTCATCTCATCTCGTGGTGTAGTCTGAGGAGATTGCAATCCACACATGGGAACCTGCATTCTAGTGGAGCTAAACCTAGGTGTTCTCAACCCGCCCACACTAGGTGCTTTAACATCACTTTTGAGAAACCAACCTCTCCCAAATCCCAATGAAGAGTTAGCCTCCCCCCCAGAAACATCAAAACCAGGTAACGGTTCCATCATGCAATGAAATAAAGACAAGAAAAATAAAACACAGGCAAATATACAATATATACAGAAACAGCACAGTATAGTCTGTCACTTTAAGCGAAAATCAGAGTCTACTTATGATAAAATGTCCAATGCAGCTCGAAATAACCAACTTGAGATGAGAGCCAGTCGAGACGAACAACCCACGGTGATCGAGCTGACGTCGACGCTTGCAGAATCCTGAAGGTCACGGCACCAATGTAACCCATGCGTGTGTGTCCTCTGCGTTGTGTTCTGGGTTATTATCAATAGACCACTCAGGAGACGGGATGTGGGTTCTTGCTCTTTTACCTTTACTTGGCCACAGCTGTATTCATAGACAAAAATACAAAAATCCACGATTCAGTGCAATGTTTCTCGTCTGCAGCACACGCTTCCCTCTGATCATGCCTCAGTCAGCTCTCATCTTATGACAAAAATACACAATATAATACAATACAAAATATATGTACTAATGTGCATATTTTAGTCATAGTATCAACCAAAATACCAAATTATCTCTAATTTTAGCAAAACCCTTTTTATAATTTTTCATTAAACATAGAATTAATATTTTAACTCATATGCATTAAAGCTAACATTTCAGAATACATACAAAAAACACATTATAAAGCTCAGCGGTCTCAGCATTAAACTCATTAAACAGCAAATTATTTAAACAAAGAAGAAATGTCTCCATACCTGTATTCATAGACAAAAATACAAAAATCCACGATTCAGTGCAATGTTTCTCGTCTGCAGCACACGCTTCCCTGATAAAAAAAAATACACACGTGCAGCATTAAAACGGGAGACCTAGCTTAAATGCTGCTGCAGCCCGACAGCATTAGCTCTTATTTTCAGAACAAAATGTGTTAAAACTTAGGTTAGAGACTTTATAAAGTTACAAAACTGATGCAGAACAAATCGAACAATATAAGAAACTTAACACTGCAGTTTAAGGCGTCTTAATCTCAAAAAAACACGTTTTAGGAATGTTTATGTGCAGAGCGTTGCTGAATATTACCCACCTCTGATCATGCCTCAGTCGGCTCTGACCAGAGCGTGCAGCGCGCGTGCGTGTAATGCGCGCACACCGACGTCACACACTGAATCACTACAGGTAGGAGAGGAACCATAACTAGGAATAAAAACGCAAAATAGGGCAAGAAATACGTGTTTTGGTGAAATTCACAAGCTGCAACTTTATCATCTGCTACATGACCCTAATATGCTGTCGAACCTTTCAGATGTGTGCATTATGAAAAAGAAAGAGAGAAAAAAAAAGATAAAACCATTATAGTATTATTATCACCTGCTGGGCAACTGATTGGATAAATCAACGTTCGTACATCTCAAATAACAATTTTTTATGCATATTTATTTTTTCTGCGAAATTTTCGAGTTTTCATTGATTCTTTTACTTTTATTTTTATTTTACTAATATGCTGGCGTAACTTTCAGATGTGTGCTTTATGAAAATGAAAGAGAAAAAAAGATATACTATTGTAGTATTATCATTTGAGATGTACGAACGTTGATTTATCGAATCCACCGCTGACGCCAAATACCCGTATGTTGAGCTTTGGACCGGAAGTTGCGTTGTGGACCGGAAGTTACGCTGTGGATGGTGGCTCTGGTCTGCGGCTCTGCAGGAATACCCTATTGTTAGAAGAGGAACAGAAGAAGAAGGAGGTCGTCCTGTTGTCTCAGAATAATCCTCTAAAAGTCTTCAGAGTTTTCTTCTCCTTCTTTGACTCTTGGATGAGTGTCTAATGTCCGGGTTTCAGGATCTTAAAGAGAGAGCAGGTTTGTTTTCTTTCTTCTTCTCTGATCGTGTTTACTGTAGATGTAGCAGGTTAGCCTTTAGCTAACGTTCAGCTAGCTCAGACTGTTTGATGAATCAAAGGTCTGAGACTGAAGTTTACTCGCTCTTCCTTCTGATCCTCAGAGACCAGACAGTCTGATTTGAGGTTTTAGATGTCTGGAGCTGATTTGAACCAAATCTCAACATTAAAACTAGAAAAACACTCTGAGAGCGCAGACCTCCGCCAGCACCACAGTCCTCACCCATATTGGGATTTTTCACCATAAATATTAGTCCTACCTTAATTTCATCTAAATATTTAGATTCCTTGACCATGAAAACATACCATCAGCATTTGGATTCATAATATCTGTTTTAGTTCAGAAGTTATTCACGAAAATCACATTTTTCGTCATGGCGGTTTTACACCGATCCGGATCACTCCCAAAATCTGACCATTTGTTCACTGTCCCAATCCGGACCATTCCTGAAAATGTGCTAAAAACCAGTCCATAACTTTTTTGTGAAAACAGGCCCACTTGTACAGTATTCACATAGTGAGAGTAATATCTTTTGCTGATGTTAATTAGCATGCTGGTAATTTTTGAATCATATTGCTAACAGAGAAACAAACAAACAGACTCTGGTAATAACACAACCTCCTTGTCGGAGGTAATCACATCAGGACTCACTCAGAACTACAGCAATAAACTGATGCTGAACAAACTGGAGAAAAATACAACCTAGATTAAAGTTTGTGTTATTTTATAAAGTTATTGTTCTTCCATTCAGTCACATGGTCACAGTACATAGTTGTAAGTTTTACCCCCATGTCCTGTTCAGACATTTCCTGACTGTAGATCAGGGCCAGTATTCCTAAAGATTCTGAGAATCCTCTCAGAGAGCTCCTAACTGCACCTAAAAGTTCCTAGCAATGAATCTTAGCTTAGGAGTGATTCCAGAATAAGGAAAGGACACAAACTCTTGTCTCAGTGAGGAGGTGTAGTTGATACCTTTGCTAGGTAGGAGCCATCATTTCAAAAGCTGTGATTGGTTGATCCTGAGAGCTCAATAAAGAAATATATAGTTTTGGTGATAATGGGCAAAGGAAGGACCTTAAAATCACTAAACTTAATCATAGAATCTAATCTTAAGAAGACTGTGTAGCTGTAAACAATATTTCACATAAAAGAAAATATCTTTTAAATAAATATTAAGCTTTACTTAGAATTATCCTTCAAAATGTGTGAAGACAGGCCCACTTACACAGTATTCACATAATGATAGTTTTATTTATTTGCTCACATTAATTGGCATACTGGTAACTGTTGCACTTTCAACTTTCATAATTTCAACTTCATTTGATTTTAACGAGAGTGAAATGGCTCGGCTTTCATCAATCTTTGTGATTGCTGACTGGCCTATGAGAGGCAGTGATGGTTGGCTTTCAAATCGACCGCAGACCAGTGAGCATCTCTAATGAGTTCAACCACAAACATGAATCCTGCACCATTCAATCTGTAGCATTTGGTTTGTTACTGTCATCCAGTGTTGGAGAATATCTCTTCTGCTTCTTCCATCTGCCATTTTGTCCTCTGCCTAGGGAACTCCTAAGTCATTATTCTTTAGGAATGGCTTTTGTCTTTACTAGGATCTACTCTTCACTTGAGGGGAAATTCTGAGATAATTTTTTAAAAGTATTTTCTTAGAATTTCACCACTAGGAGCAGCTCTGCACTAAGAGGAATGCTGACCCTGCTATTTAATATAGAGCTGAGGCGATGGGCTGATTGGATAGTTTTACAACACATGTTAAAAGATATCCTGATGTATTCAAATATTGTTATTGGCTCAAAATTTCCCAGTTTGTCTCTCAGTTTAAAATATTTTTTGTTGATTTCAGACATCAGGAACTCACAACAGTGTTTTCATAGAGTACAGTTACTACAGAAACTCAACCAAATTCCAGAAATCATTCAACGTCACTGTAAAGCCAAAACATCAGATTCACATAAACATTTTGATTATTGTGTATGGATGCATCCCATCTTTTACTAAATATTAAGTTATGCCCTCTGTCATTTTACTGAAATGTTGTGTTTTATTTTTAATTAATTTAGATGGGTCAAACTCATAAAACTTTGGGTACTGATATTTGAAATTTCTTCAGTGTTGTTGTAAGACACTGCAGTCATCATGCCCTCATCTACCTTTTGCTGAACTTCACATCTGCTGTACTGAGTTATTTTCTTCCATCAAACAGGTGTGTGTTTGATACATATTACTGAAGAGTAAACATGCAACATTTCACTCACATCCAGGCTCAAAATGTTCAGCATGTTTATTGATTTTCAGAAGAATGACGACACTATCGATTATAAAACACACTCTCTGCCCCTCACACAGCCAGGAGAGAAAAACTGAGTTTTCTAAGAGATCATGCTGAGCTTCGAGCACTTTAATAAAAGCATCATCCCGACTTTAGATCACTGGAAAAGTCTGATTTGCTCTATTAACTTTAAGGTTGCAGGTTCAAGCCCAGCTCTGCCTTCACATGTCATTGTGTTGTTGAGCATGACACCTCATCCTCGGTTTGATCCCATTGTGTGTGAATGAGTTTGAATGGGTGTGACGGAGTGAATGTGGCCTGTAGTGTAAAACTGCTTTCTATACTCAAGTCCATTTACCATCTGAAAATACATGCTTCTGTATTTTACAGGTTTGTGAGGAGGTCCAGCAGCATTGAGAGAGTAAAGAGGAGGTTCCTTCAGAGCAGCAGGAGAAGAGCTCCAGTCTGAACCAGAAGATGAGTGAGCCTCTGCACATTAAAGAGGAACCAGAGGAACCCTGGAGCAGTCAGGAGGGAGAGCAGCTTCAAGGACCAGAGGAGGCTGATATCAAATTCACTTTTGCTCCTGTCTCTGTGAAGAGTGAAGATGATGAAGAGGAGCCTGATTTGTCACAGTTTCATGTAATTAAAATTGAAGAGATGGAGAGAGGAGCTGATGGAGAGGAGTGTGGACCAGAGGCAGACAGAAACTCTGACCACCAGAGAGATGCACAATCAGAGACTGAAGACTGTTCTGAAGCAGAGACTGATGACAGTGCTGATTGGAGGGAAGTGACAGAACAAAAATCACAAAGCTGCTCTGAGCGTGGTAAAAGATTGAAACTGAAAGATTCTCTTGAAGACCATGAGAGAAGTTACTCAGGAGAAAAAACTGTCAGTAACTCTGACTGCAGTCAAAGTATGACCTCCGAGGTTTTTTCAAAAGTTCATATGAGAATCAAAAGCAGAGAGCAACTGTTAGACTACTCTGATTGTGGTGCAAGTTTTAGAACAAAACGAGATCTGAAAAAACACACGGTGGTTCACGCAGCAAGGAAACCCTTAAGTTGTTCACAGTGTGGTCGGCATGTTAGATGCAAACTTCATCTGATTGAGCACATGAGAGTTCACACTGGAGAGAAACCCTTCAGCTGCTCACAGTGTGGTAAAAGTTTTAGGATCATAGGTGATCTGACTAGGCATACAAGAGTTCACACTGGAGAGAAACCCTACCTCTGCTCACAGTGTGGTAAAAGTTTTACACGCAAATGTGATTTGACAAAGCATATGAGAGTTCACACTGGGGAGAAACCCCTCAGCTGTTCACAGTGTGGTCAGCATTTTAGATGGAGAAATAATCTGATTTACCACATGAGAGGTCACACTGGGGAGAAACCCTACAGCTGCCCACAGTGTGGTTTAAGTTGTAGACACAAATGTGGCCTGACAAAGCATATGAGAACTCACACTGGAGAGAAACCCTTCAGCTGTTTGCAGTGTGGTCAGCATTTTAGATGGAAAGGTAGTCTGATTCACCACATGAGAATTCACACTGGGGAGAAACCCTACAGCTGCTCACAGTGTGATAAAAGTTTTAGACATAAATCTGGCCTGACAAAGCATATGAGAATTCACACTGGAGAGAAACCCTACAGCTGTTCACATTGTGGTAAATGTTTTAGAGAACAAGGTGGTCTGACAAAGCATATGAGAGTTCACACTGGAGGGAAACCCTTCAGCTGCTCACAGTGTGATTTGTGTTTTACAAACAAAGGTGATCTGACAAAGCATATGAGAGTTCATACCGGTGAGTGCAGCAAGATGAAAACTGAAAAACTGTAGAAACAGAAAATGTCTTCAAAACACCTCATTTGTTGTTTGGCTTTTTAATAGGATTGGAATTGTTTAATTCTTTCTTATATTTTAGATATATAGTATTTGGTATCAAATTGATCACCATGAGATTTCATATCTAGTTGGAGTTCTTGTGTTGGATGTTTAATCAAAATACAACTTAATTTTGGCCAAATATTAGTTGATAAAGTTTGTGACCCAACTAAAAGCCCTCCCCCTGCGAGTAGCTTAAAACCAGAGAGACACGTGCTCTGCACCGCTTCCTCTCCTCTTCTCCTTCGTTGACCTCTTGTTTCTTTCACGTCTATTCTGCTCCCCAATTTATCCTTTTTTTTGTCTAAGTTTTTGACTCGCCCGCCGATTTTCTTTATAAGCCAGTAAGCCATAAGACTTCAAAGATTTGCTTCATAGTAAATGGGCTTTTGCTATTAATTTCAGAATAGTATTTGTCTGGCAAACGAATTCTTAAATTTTGGAATTAGTTACGAATCAAGTTTTTTTTTTATACAACTGAGACATCAACGCTCCAAGCTCCAGCTTCACCTTAAACAGAACCTGCCAGTCCAATCTAAGACGGTACTTCCCTCCTGTGAAACCTGCTCAAATCGGGACCTCCCTGGATCCATGGTGCTGGATAGAGTGTGGACTTCAGCCTCCCTTTGGGACGACTCCAAACCAGAACAGTCCTTCAGGCTCTCCAGTAGCTCCGGACCAGTTTGAAATCTGATCAAAACAACATATGGAAAGATGTGGTTCTGTATTCCTTCAGATGGGCTTGAGTGTGTCTTGGTTTAATTCTTCAATAATTTCCCCTTGATTTGACTTTTCTCAATAGGTTAATTTGTTAGATTAGTCCTCTATAACCAATCCATATACTTAAATGTTCCTTGAGGGTTCATATCTCCTTTCTTGATTGACAGCATCATTGATCACAATAACTCTGACATTTATTCCTTCTTAAGTGTTGTATTTTATTTTGTCTTATCTATTCATCATATCCTTTTAAATAAATCATCCTTATATTTAAAGTTCTGTGTGTTGGTATTGTATTTGGCATCACTGCATGAGAGTTCTGTCTTTAGACTTGAGATTGATTAAACTGCTAAAGTTTGTCTTAATTGATTAAACTGAAAAGTTTGACTTAATTGATTTATCTAATTTAAAGGAAATAATAAATCAATATTAAGTAAATTTAGCCTTTTTTGTATAAAAAGGATGGTGCTCCTTTAATTAATGAGAGCAAAACTGGTTATGAAGTGAATTTTAATTTCTTTAATTAATATCCAGTATTATTCAGAAAATAATCACTACATGAGAAACCCTTCAGCTGCTCACAGTGTGATGAACGTTTTACAATGAAACATAATCTTCTTAAGCACATAAGATTTCACACCAGAGAGAATCACTTCAGCTGCTCACAGTGTGGTTCAAGTTTTGGCCAAAAAGTTAGTCTGACTAGGCATATTTAACTTCACACCGGAGAGAAACCCTTGAGCTGTTCACAGTGTGGTGTGAAGGATTTACTCAACAAGGCAATCTTCTTCAGCACATGAAAATTCACATTGGAGAGAAACCCTTCAAGCGTCAGAGTGTTGCAAAAGTTTTAGACAAAAAAGGTAGTCTGACAAAGCACATGAGAGTTCACACTGGAGAGAAACCCTATAGCTGCTCACAGTGTGGCAAAGTTTTAGACAAAATGATAGTCTGACTACGCATATAAGACATGAAACGTCTGATCCTGATCCCCTGAGTAGACCTGTCACTGTGGTGTCCTATCACTGTGTCTGAATGTCACTGCACACATCGCTGACACAAACTGAATAAGAAGATCATGCAATAAAGAGAAGAAAAAGAGACTTGTGCCACAACAAACATTCCCTGAAAATGATCTAAATGTTTTTATTAGTGTTTGAGATATTTTGTTCACAAACAAGCAAAAGCAAACTCCCTATTGGAGGTAAAAAGTATATTAGCATGGAAAGAAGACGTTTGTGGCAAACAACAGTGATATGTTGGAAATGATCAACCTTACATCAGAAATCTATGCATGTTTTTGCATTTATCAATGTAACTTGATGTTCTACATTTTCCTTCACTCTACACCTTTTACATAAATCATCTGCCCTTTTACCCAAAGCATACAGAACAGGCCCATTCAATGTGTTTTCTTTGTTTTTCACCACTAGTTACATTGTAGATTCTCATTGAAGTAATGATGGCCACTTGTTTCTCTTAACTTAGCTGATTGGTTCTTGCCATTATATTAATTTTAAGAGTGTCTAATATGACTGTCGGTTGTGCATCAGCCTGACTTCTGAACAACACAAATGATGGTCCCATTAAAAAGGCACAAAACTCCATTAATTAACCCTGGAAAGGCACACCTGAGAAGTGAAAACCATTTCAGGTGACTACCTCTTGAAGCTCATAAAGAGAATGCCAAGAGTCTGCAAAGCAGTAATCAGAGCAAAGGGCGGCTACTTCGAAGAAAGTAGAATATAAGACATGTTTTCATTTATTTCACACTTTTCTGAAAAGTACATAATTCCACACGTGTTTGTTCGTTGTTTTGATAACTTCAGTGTAAATCTTCAATGAAAATAGAGATGAAAATTAAGAAAACACATCAAATGAGAAGGTGTGTCCAAACTTTTGGCCTGTACTGTACATGGAGTCATTCAGTCCCGTGGGTCCAACCCTAAGCTGTGAGATGAGTATTTTTTCCTCCTGCTCCTCTCTTTGGAGATCTTTGTTATTACTGACTTTTGTATTTTATGAAATCCTTTTCCTTTCTCATCCTCATCCCACCTTTCCTGCCATTTTCCTTTCCTTTTTTTCTTAATTATCACTTTCCCTTCTCCTTCACCTAACTGAATATGTACTGTTGTTTGTATGAGCTTTTTGTATAAGTTGAGGGTTTTTCATGACTGTTTCCTTTCAGTTTAGCCCAGCATGTAAGAGCAAATTTGTCCCTCCTTTATCTCCAGCAGTGTTTCACCTGCCTCTATTAGGACGGCATTAATTGATGTTGTTTTCATGAGTTCTGTGCATATTCTTAAAGCCCTAAATTGCAATCTATCTATGTTTGTAGGGTAGTTTTTGCTGCGGCTCTATATATCATACATATATAGTCTATTGCTGACCTCATCAGGGCTTTAAATATGTCCAGCAGAGCTTGTTTGTCTGCACCTCAGTTGTATCTGGCAACAGCTCGTAAGAGATTTATTACTTTTTAACTCTTTGTTTCTCGATGTTGGATATGGGTTTTCCATTTGTATTTCAGAATCAGAATCAGAATCTCTTTATTGTCCCGTGGAGGGAAATTGGCTTTGCAGCAGGGCACACAAAAGACAAGGTAACAACACAGGGTTTAAAAACATAAAAGTTATAAAACATAAAAATACACAAAAACATTATAAGTTTTGTTCAGAGCTCATACCAAAATGGAAAATTAATACCAAGTACTCTTAAAGTGCAATGCGTGGAAGTGCAAAGGAGCAATAAAAGTGCAAGAATTAAGAGCAACCTAAGGGTTAGCTGCCATTAAGTAAATGAATAGCACTGGGGATAAAGGAGACCTGAAGTCTTTTAGTCCTTCTCCTAGGAGCCCTAAAACGACGGCCTGAGGACAAAAGCTCAAACTCGTTCCCAAGTGGATGATTGGGACAAGTCAGAATGGCATTAGCCTTTCTCAAGACTTGTCTATTATAAATAGGCATTACCCCGGCCTGCTGACAACCTGAGATTTTTCCAGCAGTTTTAACAAGACTGCCAAGACGATTCTTGTTAGTCAGGTTCAGGTTCCCAAACCAAGCAACAATACAGAAGGTCAAAACAGATTCAACAAAACTTCTGTAGAAGGGAGTCATCATTTCACTGGAAACCTGGAAGGTTCTCATTTTCCTCAGGAAGAACAATCTTTGTTGAACCTTCTTGGAGGTTGCGTCAACATGGGGTTCAAAACACAGTTTGTTGTCATGGACCACACCCAGATATTTATAGGTCCGCACCATCTCAACATCAGCACCTTTGATAACCGTAGGTGGAGCTAAAGAGGGAGACTTCCTGAAATCGATAATCATGTCTTTGGTCTTTGACACGTTCAGCTCCAGAGAAGACTCATCACACCAAGCCACAAAATCATCTAGAGCAGGACCATGTTCCTTCTCATCCTCCTGAAGAAGACTGACCATAACTGTGTCATCAGCAAACTTCAGGATGTGTCTGTTGCTGAAGCTGCTACGGCACTCGTTAGTGTATAAAATAAAGTAAAAAAAAAAAATTAAGTCGGTGCAGCTTTTAAAGGATGAATGAAGTCTGTAGGTGGAAGCATGCCCAACCTGGGGAGCTTCAAAGTTGCTGAAGTTTTCAGCAGACCTGCGGAAATGTCCCATTGATTTCAATGTAAAAATACATGCAGAAATTATTTTTTACTGTAAAAAGTATAACTGTTAAACCTGTGAAAAATACAAGTGCACTTCTCCTGGACATGCTGCATATGTCAATTTTTTTTCTGTGAAAATCTGTGCAAATTTGAAGCCTGTGAAAGGTGCCAAAATCTTGAGGAAAAAGAAAATGAAAAAGAAAAAGAAAAGAAGAATAAATTTTAGGAAGAACAAAATGTCGAAATGCTGACTCAGCACTTCAACATAATAAGATCTTCCCTAACTGTCCAGATTCACCAGCGTATCACCAGTGGAGGGCAGTGATACGCCTCGCAGCGTCTACTCTGCCGGAAACGAAGAAGAAGAAGGAAAAAACGGAAGAAGAAGAGGAAAAGAAGAAGAAGGAGATCGTCCTGTCGTCTCAGAGTAATCCTCTCAAAGTCTTCAGAGTTTTCTTCTCCTTCTTTGAATCTTGGATGAGTGTCAAATGTCCGGGTTTCAGGATCTTAAAGAGAGAGCAGGTTTGTTTTCTTTCTTCTTCTCTGATCGTGTTTACTGTAGATGTAGCAGGTTAGCCTTTAGCTAACGTTCAGCTAGCTCAGACTGTTTGATGAATCAAAGGTCTGAGACTGAAGTTTACTCGCTCTTCCTTCTGATCCTCAGAGACCAGACAGTCTGATTTGAGGTTTTAGATGTCTGGAGCTGATTTGAACCAAATCTCAACATTAAAACTAGAAAAACACTCCGAGAGCTCAGACCTCCGCCAGCGCCACAATCCTCACCCATATTGGGATTTTTCACCATAAATATTAGTCCTACCTTAATTTCATCTAAATATTCAGATTCCTTGACCATGAAAACATACCATTAGCAACTGGGTTCATAATGATATCTGTTTTAGTTCATTAGTTATCCATGAAAATCGCATTTTTCGTCATGGCGGTTTTACACCGATCCACAACAGGTGTTGTGCCGTATTCTGCACCCCTCGCGTGAAATGCACCCCCTCTAGCGGAACGCCCATTGGAAGCATAGATATAGAGCATAGACTGTAAACGCTCACAAACTGAGGACGCTCGTCTTAAAGGGCCAGTCGCCGTACATGGCCACCAAACGTAGCTCATGTGGTCAAAGTCATTTTGTGTGAATATTTTATCCTCTCCACAATACAGACTTCTTTCATTTTTTGTTAATGACATGCAATTACACGTGCTTATTGAATCAACCACCTTTATTTTTATTTTCTGGCAACCTCCCCAACACAGTCTATGCTCTATATCTATGCTTCCAATGGGCGTTCCGCTAGAGGGGGTGCATTTCACGCGAGGGGTGCAGAATACGGCAAAACACCTGATCACTCCCAAAATATAACCATTTGTTCATTATCCCAATCTGGAAATTTTCTGAAAATGTATTAAAAACCAGTCCATAACTTTTTAAATTATGTTGCTCACAGAGAAACAAACAAACAAATAAACAAACAAACAAACAAACAAACAGACTCTGACAATAACACGACCTCCTTGTCGGAGGTAATCACATCAGGACTCACTCAGAGCTACAGCAATAAATTGATGCTGAACAAACCGGAGAAAAATACAACCTGGATTAAAGTTTGTGTTTTTTTGTAGAGTTATTGTTCTTCCATTCAGTCACATGGTCACAGTACATATTTGTAAGTTTTGTCTCCATGTCCTGTTCAGACATTTCCTGACTGTAGATCAGGGCCATTTTCCTGAGGATTCTGAGAATCCTCTCAGAGAGCTCCTAACTTAACCTGAAAATTCCCAGCAAGGAGTCTTAGCTTATGAGTGATTCCAGAATATTCTCAGAGAACTCTGAGCAAGGAAAGGACACAGACTCTTGTTTTTAGTGAGGAGGTGTAGTTGATCCCGGTGCTCGTTAGGAGCCATCATTTCAAAAGCTGTGATTGGTTGATCCTAAGAGCTAGATAAAAAATATAGTTTTGGTGATGATGGGCAAAGGATGGACCCTAAAATCACTAAACTTAATCATAGAATCTAATCTTAAGAAGACTGTGTAATTGTAAATAATATTTCACATGAAAGAAAATATCTGTTAAATAAATATTAAGCCGTACTTAAAATTATCCTTCATAATGTGTGAAAACAGGCCCACTTACACAGTATTCACAAAGTGATAGTTATATTTATTTGCTCAGATTAATTGGCATGCTGGTAATTGTTACACTGTTGTGATTGCTGACCGCCCTATAAGAAGCAGTGTTGGTTGGCTTTCAAATCTACCACAAACCAGTGAGCATCTCTAATGAGTTCAACCACAAACATGAATCCTGCACCATTCAGTCTGTAGCATTTGGTTTGTTACTGTCATCCAGTGTTGGAGAATATCTCATCTGCTTCTTCCATCTGCCATTTTGTCCTCTGCTTAGGGAACTCCGAAGTCGTTATTCTTTAGGAATAGCTTTTGTCTTTACTAGGATCTACTCTTCACTTGAGGGGAAATTCTAAGATTTTTTTTTTTTAAGTACAAAAGTATTTTCTTAGAATTTCACCACTCGGAGCAGCTCTGCACTAAGAGGAGTACTGACCCTGATATTTAATATAGAGCTGAGAAGATGGGCTGATTGGATAGCTTTACAACACGTTACAAGATATCCTGATGTATTCAAATATTGTTAATGGCTCAAAATTTCCCAGTTTGTCTCTCAGTTTAAAATATTTTTGGTTGATTTAGGACAACATCAGAAACTCATAACAGTGTTTTCATAAAGTACAGTTAGGTCAGTCCATTGAAACTCAACCAAATTCCAGAAATCTTTCAACGTCACTGTCAAGCCAAAACATAAAAAGACTTAATATTGTTTAATTATTGCTTGATTAGTTTATTTTTTAAGAAAATGATGGTTGTACTGGAGGTCTCCTTGATCATTTTTGGTACCAGAAGAAAGACGGCAGAGTAGAGAAGAAGGGGAGAGGAAGAGAAGCATGAGCAGGTGAGCTGTATGCTGCTGAATTTGACAGGCAGGTCGGAGCTGCAGGGAAATGTGCAGCAGGAGCAAAAAGGAGACTCCAGAGACATCAGTGGTCAGTTAATCTGTTTTCTTTAGTAAATGGGGGTTGATTTAAGTGATATTTTGCTAAATTGAAATGCTTATGGTCAATTTTTGTTCAGGTTTTCAACCTTTTCTTATGAAGACAAATAAAAGGAAAAGAATCTTCATGAAAAAGGAATTGAGTTGTCCCGTGTCCTCTGAAGTACTGCCTTTAGCCTTTACAAGTTTAGGCATCCTGCAAGTAACCCTTTAAAGGGACTGTGAGGAGTTTCTTAATAATTACAAAAAAGTCTCACTTTTAGATAAATGCCTGATCGAAATACACACATTATTGATGAGTTTTATAGCATCAAAATAGGTTATCTATAAATGCTATTCCTTAGCCTTCCGGTCGGATCTTACATAGCTGGACTGGCCCGGATACTCAACTTCGTGATCAAGACAATTAAAACCAGAGCAAATTTATACACGTTATAGTGCACTGGGCTGTAAGTAGCCATATATAGCCGGCTACAAAACTACGATAGGCCTACTAAGTTTTCCCAAATTTGCTTGTTGTCACACATAAAAAACTACCGCTACGTTACTAGAAAGAGATACATTACCTCGTCGCTTTGCATCCTGTAAGTTGTTGAAAAAAGAAGTTGTAAAGCAATGCAGAGTTCTGAGGAAGGTCCGAACTGCATCCATTAGCTCCATAACATATACACGCTCTGGGTCACGTCTTGTGCTGCGTTCCAGTTGTAGTCAGAAGTAGGAATTTTGAGCTCCGAGTAGGAAACTGCAACAGGAACGTCCCCCAAAGTCTGAATTTCCTACTGGGAACGTGGTGAAACCTCGCCACCCCCGAGTTGACAATCAAAGATGGATGCCCCAAGTGTGAACAGTTATTTAGCTCCTGTAATAATCAATTTATTTGCACTTCTGATTGCGGTGTGTCGCTCTAGATCAGCTGTATACATAGTATTGTTAGACTTATATTTACAAAAATGCTGCCATAGTGATAATCACATTCTTCATGCGATATTTGTGAACAACAACGCAGGCATGCTAACAATAGCTAACAATAGCCTGGTAGATCGGCATGTTTTCCGACTTTGTAACTGGAACGCTGATAATTCTGAGATGATGTCACTCCCAGTTCCGCGGTTACTGGAACGCAGCATTACAACAGTCGCCGCGCGGGCTCATGGGTAGCAGAGTCTTTTACGTTGGCGGTAATAGATTCTGCTCACAGTCCCTTTAAGAACTCAACATCACCAACTCAGATTTGGCAAAAAAAAAATGTTAGGAGAGATGTTGAGATAGTGGTCTCCATATTTTATGTGTGACAATGGGGAAAATTTTTTTTCAGAAGCCAGATTCCGCCTACAGTAATTTCCAAAAGTCTGTTGACGCTGGACTCCTTCAATTTGAAGTCTGGACTGTCTGCAGGAGGGAACCTGAAAAGGTCTTGATTTAGACCACAGGACCTCTGGTTGAGTTCATATGGAATGACCAAGTTTCTCCCCAGAGTTATTTATATAAAGTACGGCCCCTGCTACATTTCTGAACTTTAATGTTTGTCCCTGTGACATAAATAATATTAAAGGAACACTACACCCAAACAACGATTTGGCCTCATTTTCTACTCACCCTCATGCTGAACAACACTGTGGAGTAGTTTTGGAGCATCTAGGATGCAGCCGGAGATCTGGGGGAATCCTCGCTGTCCACTGACATTGATATCATGACTTAGAATCTGAGCCCGAGCAGACAGTGTCCTTAAAAGTCCACAAAAAGTCCACAAAAAGTCGGCAATATTCCTCCATACTGCTCGTGCGCTGTAATCCAAGTGTCCTGAGCAGGTAACGTCCACCATTTACTCGAAACGACATCATTTAGCACATGTTTATAGCCTAAACAGCACTACTTGGCATTTCTATGATACACTTACGCGGCTGACCAAACCAAATGAATGCGCGCACTGCAATAATTAGGAGCGTAGAACAAGAAATCTCACATTCTGCTTTGAGCGACGGAGCCGTGGACAGACACAAGAGGTGTCAGCAGAATGTGTGATTTCTTGGGTTCTTTTTTCTTGTTCTACGCTCCTAGTTATTGCAGAGTGCGCGTTCCTTTGGTTTGGTCCACCCGTAAGTGTATCATAGAAATGCGAAGTAGTACTGTTTAGGCTATAAACACGTGCTAAATGATGTCGTTTCGAGTAAATGGTGGACGTTACCCGCTCAGGACACTAGGATTACAGCGCACGAGCAGTATGGAGGAATATTGCCGACTTTTTGTGGACTTTTAAGGACACTGTTTGTTCGGGCTCTGACCGAAGTCATGATATCAATATCAGTGGACAGCGAGGATCCCCACAGATCTCAGGCTGCATCCTAGATGTTCCAAAACTACTCCACAGTGTTGTTCAGCATGAGGGTGAGTAGAAAATGAGGCCAAATCGTTGTTTGGGTGTAGTGTTCCTTTAAATGTAACAGAGAGGGAGAGTGAACTGACTGAATGCCTGCAGCCAGCAGCAGCCAGAGTCTTCACTAGAATATGAAAGAAATGTACTGAACTTTGATGGATTATTAAATCAGAACACATCAGGACACTCTGAGAAAAAAGATGTGATGTGCAGTGACACTGTTCAATATCACAATGACCATAATTCCAGTAGGGGCGAGCGCGATTACCGGCCCTGGCAGCCACCAGTGTGACATGCTGGCAGCTGCCACATCTGCCAGTAGCGCTGCCAGTTATTTACTGACCCCTGCCACATCTGCCAGTAGTGCTGCCAGTTACGCACTGACACCTTCTTATAGCTGCCAGTTATTTACTGACCCTTCCTGTCAGTTCTGCTGGCAGCTGCCGCAACTGCCAGTAGCTGCCAGTAATTTACTGACCTCTCTTGTTCCATCCTGTCAGTTTTGCTGTCCCCTCACCTCATAAGTCAGTTCAGCTGCAACTCTCAATAATCATGAACACACCCTGTAGGCAGAGGTCAGTAACTGCAGCAAATGCTCTGTATAAAATAGAGAAGCTGCTCACATGGCGTTTTTATGATACAAAGGTGGATACATGAAATTCTTTTAATCCTGGTGTGATTAAAACAAATGTAGTTGCAGTTTTAATAAATTAAATACCTTAGCATAATAATATCATAGTACTTAAAATATGCTTATCTGGTACAAGTCTTGTATGATACAACAAAAAGAAAGAAAAGGAAAAAGGATTGCTTCAAATTTCTTTTTTATTTTTTCCTGTTTACATTTTTACACAAACATACAGCCAAACAGAAACATCAGCAGCTGAAACATCAGCAGTTCAATGAAGTGTCACATTCACTTTAAGATTTTGATTATCCATAATTTCTGAACAGAACCTCTCAAAGTCAGCTTTGATTCTGAAAGTAAATGTAAGAGGTTGTCTGGTGGAATCTGTGATTAACCCATAGGGGAGAGACAGCAGGCGCGATTACTGGCTGCCAGCAGGTCACACTGGAGGCTGCCAGGGTCAGTAATTGCGCCTGCCCCTACTGCCATAGGGTTTAATGGAGCTGACCTGTAGTTACTGACCTCTGCCTACAGGGTGCGTTCATGAGAATTCAGAGTGAATTGGTGGCCTGCAGTTACCAACCACTCACCTTTAGGGGCCGCTGTACTGACTTAGGAGGTGAGGGGACAGCAAAACTGGCAGGACATACAAGAAAGGTCAGTAAATTACTGGCAGCTACTGGCAGGTGCGGCAGCTGCCAGCAGGTCACTGGCGGGCCAAAGTAGTGAACTGGCAAAATTTGATGAAATTAAATGAGCAGCATCTGCTTGACTTCAGACACACAATGATAAAAAAGGAGAAAAAAAAAGAAAACTCATTCTCTGTGTGCCACTGCAACAGACCATGTACAACATCTGTTTCACTGAATTAAAACAAATAAACTTGGCTCAAAGATCAAAGAAATAAAAAAAATACTAAACAGCAAGTTCTGCTTGACTTTGGACGCACACCAGCTTGTGGTGGGACAGTACATAGCTGGGCATTAAAAAGCAAAAACAAAAGGAAATTACTTTTAAAATAAAATCAAGCAACAATATGACTATTAAAAACTTGAAAGGTGTCACGCAAGAACAGATTGTGTTATGAAGGGATTGCCAAATCTTCTAGGTATATCATTTAAAATAATAAATATGTAAGTCATGCTCAGAGAGTTGTTTACTTTGTAAACACTCCATTTCAGTCTCAAAAGACTATGTCTGTGTGGGGGGGTTGAAGACAGCAATGTACCCGACTTCCGGGAGTGAACGCTGGCACGTCTGGCTGCCGCTGCTCGCCGGGGGGAGTTTTGATATTCATCGTTTTTTAACGTGTTCTTTATGTCTTTGGGACTTTGCAATGTGTTTCTGAGTCATCCTGAGTGTTACTTGAGTGAGTACTCAAGTGAAACTTTTCATCCAACGCTCGTGGACCTACACTGGCTTCTGCCGTACCTGACTGGCTCACCTGGTCGTACTTTAGCCTGTCCGGCAAACAATGTTGGTGTTTAACTCCTGCCTCTGGTCCGGGATCCTCTGGTTTCTCCTGACGTGTTTCAGTCGGTCTGTGACAGGAATCCTGCGGTACTCAGCTGCTGAGCTGCTTCGTCTCCGCTTCCACGCGACAGGACACTCTCCGGCTGAGCTGCACCTCCCGCTGGACATCGTTGTTCCTCTCCGACGGAGATACGTCCACTGAGGGTCCCGTCGGTCGTTCCACTCGGACAAGACGGGGCAGATCAAGTCCATCTGGTCCACATCCAGACGCCCCTCTCGGAACACTGGCCGGACTGTTGACTCCAGCGTGTTAGTCAGGCTTGCTAACCCGGCTAACACTCCTGGTAACCATGGCAACACCAGCGTCAGCTTCGGTTTGCTTAACATCCGCTCGCTCTCGGGTGAAGGACATCTTGTCCAGGATCTCCTTGCTGACCGTAAGTTTGACTTCTTTTGTTTGTCTGAAACATGGCAGCAGCCAAATGACTATACGTCCCTTAATGACTCCATTCCCCCCGGCTTTGTTTACCTCTGTCGACCACGTGACTCCGGCCGGGGAGGAGGTCTCGCGATGATCTATCCCGAGACTTGGAAACTCTCGCCGGTCTCCTCTCCAGCTTCACACTCATTTGAATCTTTGGTCTCACGGCTTACTGGTCCTATCCCCACTATCATTGCCACAGTTTACCGACCCCCCAAACCCAACAAGGACTTTTTAACAGAATTTTCTGCCTTTCTCACCCATCTTGCCACACTCTCTCCTAATGTAATTCTGCTTGGTGACTTCAACATCCACATGGACAACAATAACAATACCCTTACTCGTGACTTCACATCCTGCCTCGACAGTTTTGGTTTTCTACAATATGCAACTTTCCCCACACATTCCAAAGGACACACACTGGATTTAATATGCTGCTCTGGACTCACTCCCGCTGCTTGCAAGGCTGATGCTCTCCCTACTCGGATCACATGCTTCTCTCCTTCAGTGTATCCCTCAAACTCTCCAGGACAGTTTCCCCACGCACCATCTCTTTCCGGAATATTAAAAACATCAACATTGACACGCTCACTGCCAGTATTGACTGTTTCCCCAATGCTGACAGTGTTTCCACCCCGGACAATCTGGTCTTCCATTATAACAGCTCCCTCCAAAATCTCCTGGATAACCTGGCCCCCCTCAAAACCAGATCTGTCACCTTCACCCGTTCCTCACCTTGGTTCACCCCCTCCCTCCGACAACTTAAAGCCCAAGGTCGCCAGCTGGAACGCCTCTTTAAGAAAACTGGTCTCACTGTTCACAAGGACATGTACTACAATCACCTCTCCCACTATAAAAACTGCATCTCAGAAGCTAAATCCACCTACTACTCCAGTCTAATAAATCATCATGAAGGAGATTCCAAGACCCTATTTTCCATACTCAGCAATATCACTCAGCTGCCTGATTCACTCCCTCCACACATGTATTCTGCTGCCTCCTGCAATAACCTCATCTCCTTCTTCTCTGACAAAATCACCAACATCCATCAGCAACTTATCCCATCCATACCAGCAAATCCACCCTCCTTTCCTCCCATTGGTCCTCCCCCCCTGTCACTCTCAGCATTCTCTCTACCCCCTGTTTCTGAAATTGTCCAACTCATTAAAAAATCAAAAACTTCCACCTGCCAACTTGACCCCCTTCCTACTGTCCTTGTCAAAGCTGCTGCTCCCTCTCTGGCCCCTCTCATCACATCCATCACCCACTCTTCCCTCACCTCTGGAATTGTCCCCTCACCCCTTAAAACGGCTGCTGTCACTCCTGTACTCAAGAAACCCGGTGCCGACCCCAATAACCTCAACAATCTCCGTCCCATCTCCAATCTCCCTTATCTGTCCAAAATTCTTGAAAAAACAGTGGCCTCCCAACTTCATTCTCACCTGTCTATCAACAATCTCTACGAGCAATTTCAATCTGGTTTCCGCCCCCTTCATTCCACTGAAACTGCCCTCCTGAAAATAACTAACAATCTGATGCTAGCTGCTGATTCTGGCCAGTTGACCATTCTCATCCTGCTTGATCTGAGTGCGGCCTTTGACACCATCTCCCACACCATCCTCCTAGACAGACTACATTCCATTGGTATCACGCACACACCCCTCTCCTGGTTTAAATCCTACCTCTCTGGCCGCACTCAGTTCATTCAGCTTAAATCTTTCACTTCCCATCCACTTCCAGTCACCACAGGTGTGCCTCAGGGCTCTGTCCTGGGGCCCCTGCTCTTCATCATTTACATTCTTCCCCTTGGCCACATCCTCCGTAAACACAACATACAGTTTCACTGCTGCGCGGATGACACCCAGCTCTACATCTCCACTAAACCTGATTCCCTCCTCCCACCTTCCTCCCTCACCACTTGTCTCCTCGAAATAAAGTCCTGGTTCACCGACAACTTCCTCAAACTAAACAGTGATAAAACAGAAATGTTACTTATTGGCACTAGCTCCACTCTCAAAAAATCTAACAGTCTCACCATTCCATTTGACCACTCCTCCATCTCCCCCTCCCCCCAGGTAAAGAGTCTGGGTGTCATCCTCGACAGCACACTCTCCTTCACATCACATATCAATAACATCACCCGGTCTGCTTATTTCCACCTTAGAAACATCAACCGTCTCCGCCCCTCTCTCACCCCTCACAGCACCTCCATCTTGGTCCACAGTCTTGTCACCTCCAGACTCGACTACTGCAACTCCCTTCTGTTTGGTCTCCCCCATAAAACCCTCCATAAGCTTCAACTGGTCCAGAACTCAGCAGCTCGCATCATTTCTAGGACTCCATCCACCCATCATATCACTCCCATCCTGCAGCAGCTCCACTGGCTCCCCATCACACACCGCATTCAGTACAAGATCCTGCTCCATACATACAAAGCCATCCACAGCCTTGCCCCCCCATACCTGTCCGACCTTATACACATTTCTGTACCTGCCCGTACCCTTCGTTCCTCTTCTTCTATCCACCTCTCTGTCCCTTCTGCACGCCTCAGCACCATGGGGGGCCGAGCATTCAGCCACTCGGCTCCCCAGTTATGGAACTCACTTCCCCCTGACCTCCGCAACACTGACTCCTTACCGCTCTTTAAAACCAGACTTAAAACTCATCTGTTCAGACTTTCATACGCCCTCTGATCATTTGTGTTGTCTTTGTATTGTATGTTTCTTTTTATACCTGCTTTTATGCCTGCTTTTAATGTGTTTTTTATTTATACTTGATGTGCTCTTTGTTTGTGACTTGTGTAAGGTGACCTTGAGTGTTTTGAAAGGCGCCCTGAAATAAAATGTATTATTATTATTAGTAGTATTATTATTAATGTTGTCAGGTGACTGTTTCATTACAACAACGCAGTAACAGTTATAAGTCTGTATCAAATTGAACTGATGTAAAAAAAAAAAAAAAAAAAACGATTAAATCTTTTTTTGTACAAGATATAATATTAGAGATGATTCATGATAATTGGGAGTCAGCTGGTGGCCTGCAGTTACCAACCACTCACCTTTAATGGCCGCTGTACTGACTTATGAGGTGAGGGGACAGCAAAACTGGCAGGACGAAACAAGAGAGGTCAGTAAATTACTGGCAGCTACTGGCAGATGTGGTAGCTGCCAGCAGGTCACACTGGAGGCTGCCAGGGCCAGTAACCGCACCTGCTGTCTCTCCATAATTCATGAAGGAGATAAATGTGTGAAGAGTAAATATTAGCTCTGAAGTTTCTGGAGCTTTCTTTGAACTTTAAAGGGATAGTTCAGTATTTTTGAAGTGGGGTTGTATGAGCACCATATGGTCACTAAGGACAGTAGATACAGTAGAGAGTTCTCTCCTCTCCACTAGAAAGACACAGACTGTGACCATCGGTGACGAAGAAAAGACGCTAATAGAAAAGTACCGTACCGGATTTCAAGGCTATTTTCTCCACCTACAGGAACTCAAATCAAAAAGTAATACCACAGTTTAAGAGTACGCTACATGTACATTTTTTGAAGTGCATTAATCTTTGATCTAAGACAAATAAGCAGAGTAGAGGAGGCTGTTTGTTGATCATAACAATCTGTCAGGTAACAGAGATGCATTCACTATACCATGTCACCGAATGCCCTCGTTACGCAGAGGAATATGGTGAAAGCTGAGTTCTCCATGATGCACATCTGTTTCTGAATCAAGGGTAGCATCACAAAAACCCATCTCAGCAATATTTATCTTATAATGTGCTTTTAATAAGTCTAAAACAGCCATTCAAAGCAGCTAGCTAACTACGGCGGAGTGATTTAGCGGAGGGACACACGGCGTGAGTGGGCTTAGGTCCGGATAAACTTTATATTTCTGAAAGATTAATGCACTTCAAAAAATGTACATGTAGCGTACTCTTAAACTGTGGTATTACTTTTTTATTTGAGTTCTTGTAGGCGGAGAAAATAGCCTTTAAATCCGGGACGGTACTTTTCTATTAGCGTCTTTTCTTCGTCACCGATGGTCACAGTCTGTGTCTTTCTAGTGGAGAGGAGAGAACTTTCTACTGTATCTACTGTCCTTAGTGACCATATGGAGCTCATACAACCCCACTTCAAAAATACTGAACTATCCCTTTAAAATGCTGCTCTGTCTTTAGACAGGTCATAGTTCATATTTCATAGTTCATTTTATTAATTTGTCCATTGAAGGGCGATTTGGTTTGCAGCAGATTCACAATCAGACATAACAACATGGCAGACTGCTGGTCAGCAAATATACAGTAGCTGCGTAACAAAGTACATGGTTTACAGTACAAAGAACAAGAGAAAGATTTGGCAGACTACTACTGAATAGCATATGTACAGTAGCTGCAAAATACATAAAATGATTATCAGTACCAAAAGAAAGCTGCATCGGTAAAGGTGGTGGTGCGATTACCTCCTCTTCTCCTTGGCATTAAAGTGTGGATGGAGAGAGGCACAAAGGAAAATTTATATCTGTTTTTTTAGTAGCTGGAGGAACAATATGGCGGAGGCCAGAAGGAAGAAGCTTATATTCCTGGTTCAGAGGGTGAGTTTCATCTCTACAAATGGACTTTGCTTTCTTAAGCAGCTGAGTGTTATATACAGTATTTCCTCCAGGCTGCTGAACTTCCCCCAGCTACTTTGGAAGCAATGTGCACAATTCTCCCTAGGGAGTTTTTGTCCTTCACAGCAAGGTTACCGTACCTGGTAATAAGCTTTATACAATGATTTACAATTGCTTTCTTAAATGAGTGAAGTTTAAAGCTCTGAATAAAAAAGTTCATTAACTCCCCCTGACGAGCAAGGACATACTCAGATTCACATAAACACTGTGATTATTGTGTTTGAATGCATCCCATCTTTTACTAAATATCAAGTTATGGCCTCTGTCATTTCACTGAAAAGTGGTGTTTTATTTTTAATTAATTTAGATAAGTCAAACTCATAAAACTTTGGGTACTGATGTTTGAAATTTCTTCAGTGTTGTTGTAACACACTGCAGTCATCATGCCCTCATCTACCTTTTGCTGAACTTCACATCTGCTGTACTGAGTTATTTTCTTCCATCCAACAGGTGTGTGTTTGATACATATTACTGAAGAGTAAACATGCAACATTTCACTCACATCCAGGCTCAAAATGTTCAGCATGTTTATTGATTTTCAGAAGAATGATGGCACTATCAATTATAAAACACACTCTCTGCCCCTCACACAGCCAGGAGAGAAAAACTGAGTTTTCTAAGAGATCATGCTGAGCTTCGAGCACTTTAATAAAAGCATCATCCCGACTTTAGATCACTGGAAAAGTCTGATCTGCTCTATTAACTTTCTTAAGGTTGCAGGTTCAAGCCCAGCTCTGCCTTCACATGTCATTGTGTCGTTGAGCAAGACACTTCATCCTCGGTTTGATCCCATTGTGTGTGATTGAGTTTGAATGGGTGTGACGGGTTGAATGTGGCCTGTAGTGTAAAACTGCTTTCTATACTCAAGTCCATTTACCAGTCTGAAAATTCTGTGCTTCTGTATTTTCCAGGTTTGTGAGGAGGTCCAGCAGCCTTGAGAGAGTAAAGAGGAGGTTCCTTCAGAGCAGCAGGAGAGGAGCTCCAGTCTGAACCAGAAGATGACTGAGCCTCTGCACATTAAAGAGGAACCAGAGGAAACCTGGAGCAGTCAGGAGGGAGAGCAGCTTCAAGGACCAGAGGAGGCTGATATCAAATTCACTTTTGCTCCTGTCCCTGTGAAGAGTGAAGATGATGAAGAGGAGCCTGATTTGTCACAGTTTCATGTAATTAAAATTGAAGAGATGGAGAGAGGAGCTGATGACGAGGAGTGTGGACCAGAGGCAGACAGATACTCTGACCACCAGAGAGATGCACAATCAGAGACTGAAGACTGTTCTGAAGCAGAGACCGATGACAGTGCTGATTGGAGGGAAGTGACAGAACAAAAATCACAAAGCTGCTCTGAGCGTGGTAAAAGATTGAAACTGAAAGATTCTCTTGAAGACCATGAGAGAAGTTATTTAGGAGAAAAAACAGTCAGTAACTCTGACTGCAGTCAAAGTATGACTTCCAAGGTTTTTTCAAAAGTTCATATGAGAATCAAGAGCAGAGAGCAACTGTTCGACTGCTCTGATTGTGGTGCAAGTTTTATAACAAAAAAGCATCTGAAAAAACACAAGGTGGTTCACACAGCAGGGAAACCCTTAAGCTGTTCACAGTGTGGTCGGCATGTTAGATGCAAACTTCATCTGATTGAGCACATGAGAGTTCACACTGGAGAGAAACCCTTCAGCTGCTCATGGTGTGGTAAAAGTTTCAGGATCAAAGGTGATCTGACTAGGCATACAAGAGTTCACACTGGAGAGAAACCGTACATCTGCTCACAGTGTGGTAAAAGTTTTAGACACAAATGTGATCTGACAAAGCACATGAGAGTACACACTGGGGAGAAACCCCTCAGCTGTTCACAATGTGGTCAGCATTTTAGATGGAGGAGTAATCTGATTCAACACATGAAAGTTCACACTGGAGAGAAACCCTACAGCTGCTCACAGTGTGGTTTAAGTTGTAGAAACAAAGGTAGTCTGACAAAGCACATGACAGTTCACACTGGAGAGAAACCCTTCAGCTGTTTGCATTGTGGTCAGCATTTTAGATGGAAACGTAGTCTGAAAGAGCACATGAGAGTTCACACTGGAGAGAAACCCTTCAGCTGCTCACAGTGTGATAAAAGTTTTAGACACAAATGTGGCCTGACAAAGCATATGAGAGTTCACACTGGAGAGAAACCCTACAGCTGCTCACAGTGTGGTAAAAGTTGTAGAGAACAAGGTGATCTGACAAAGCATATGAGAGTTCACACTGGAGGAAAACCCTTCAACTGCTCACAGTGTGATTTGCGTTTTACACACAAAGGTGATCTGACAAAGCATATGAGAGTTCATACTGGAGAGTGTAGCAAGATTAAAACTGAAAAACTGTAGAAACAGAAAATGTCGTCAAAACACCTCATTCCTCCCTGACTCTGTCTTCATGGACCATGGTTGTAACTCCTCTAGAGACATGTGGCGCCATCAAGTCTGTCTTTAATTCCCGCCAACTACCACGAGCAGACATCTGCATATGATGTGTTTACTTATCTGGAGTTTCCACCTTAACAGCGATTGGCTGAGACTTTGTCTTAAATTATTCTTAGGTGGCATCTAAGTTGACCTTTGACCTCCCTGGCTATTTTGGACCCCTCATCCGCTCTTCCTATCTATGTCCAGATGTTTTCAGCCACAGAAATCCCACAAACCTTTTAAACTCTGTAAATGAGACAATGAACACATCTAACAATGTGATATTTTACCCTGTCATGACAAATGCTTTCTGATGATGTGACTTGACAATTTAATTTTGGCCAAATATAAGTTGATTAAGTTTGTTACCCATCTAAAGGCCCTCACCCTGCGAGTAGCTTAAAACCAGAGAGACACGTGCTCTGCACCACTTCTTCTCCTCTTCTCCTTCGTTGACCTCTTGTTTCTTTCACGTCTATTCTGCTCCCCAATTTATCCTTTTTTTTTGTCTAAGTTTTTGACACGCCCGCCGATTTTTTTTATAAGCCAGTAAGCTATAAGACTTTAAAGATTTGCTTCATAGTAAATGGGCTTTTGCTATTAATTTCAGAATAGTGTTTGTCTGACCAATGAATTCTTAATTTTTGGAATTAGTTACAAATCAAGTTTTTTTATACAATCAAGACATAAACGCTCCAAGCTTCAGCTTCACCTTAAACAGAACCTGCTAGTCCAGTCTAAGATGGTACTTCCCTCCCGTGAAACCTGCTCAAATCGGGACCTCCCTGGATCCATGGCGCTGGATAGAGTGTGGACTTCAGCCTCCCTTTGGGACGACTCCAAACCAGAACAGTCCTTCAGGCTCTCCAGTACCTCCGGACCAGTTTGAAATCCGATCCAAACATCATAATATGGAAATATGTGGTTCTGTATTTCTTCAGATGGGCTTGAGTGTGTCTTGGTTTAATTCACCAATAATTTCCCCTTGATTTGACCTTTCTCAAGTAGGTTAATTTGTTAAATTAGTCCTCTATAATCACTCCTTATACTTAAATGTTCCTTGAGGGTTCATATCTTCTTTCCTGGTTGACAGCATCATTGATCACAATAACTCTGACATTTATTCCTTCTTAAGTGTTGTATTTTATTTTGTCTTATCTATTCATCATATCCTTTTCAATAAATCATCCTTATATTTAAAGTTCTGTCTGTTGGTATTGTATTTGGCATCACTGCATGAGAGTTCTGTCTTTAGACTTGAGATTGATTAAACTGATAAAGTTTGTCTTAATTGATTAAACTGACAAGTTTGACTTAATTGATTTATCTAATTTAAAGGAAATAATTAATAAATCAATATTAAGTGAATTCAGCCTTGTTTGTATAAAAATGATCGCGCCCCTTTAATTAATGAGAGCAAAAGTGGTTATGAAGTGAATATTAATTTCTTTAATATCCAGTATTATTCAGAAAATAATCACTACAAGAGAAACCCTTCAGCTGCTCACAGTGAGATAAATGTTTTACAATGAAACATAATCTTCTTAAGCACATAAGATTTCACACCAGAGAGAATCACTTCAGCTGCTCACAGTGTGGTTCAAGTTTTAGCCAAAAAGTTAGTCTGACTAGGCATATTTAACTTCACACTGGAGAGAAACCCTTGAGCTGTTCAGTGTGGTGAAGGATTTACACAACAAGGCAATCTTCTTAAGCAAACGAAAATTCACATTGGAGAGAAACCCTTCAAGCGTCAGAGTGTTGCAAAAGTTTTGAACAAAAAGGTAGTCTGACAAAACACATGAGAGTTCACATCGAAGAGAAACCCTGCAGCTGCTCACAGTGTGGCAAAGTTTTAGACAAAAAGATAGTCTGACTACGCATATAAGACATGAAACGTCTGATCCTGATCCCCTGAGTAGACCTGTCACTGTGGTGTCCTATCACTGTGTCTGAATGTCACTGCACACATCGCTGACACAAACTGAATAAGAAGATCATGCAATAAAGAGAAGAAAAAGAGACTTGTGCCACAACAAACATTCCCTGAAAATGATCTAAATGTTTTTATTAGTGTTTGAGATATTTTGTTCACAAACAAGCAAAAGCAAACTCCCTATTGGAAGTAAAAGTATATTAACATGGAAAGAGGACGTTTGTGGCAAACAACAGTAAGCTGTGAGATGAGTATTTTTTCCTCCTGCTCCTCTCTTTGGAGATCTTTGTTATGACTGACTTTTGTATTTTATGAAATCCTTTCCCTTTCTCATCCTCATTCCACTTTTCCTGCCATTTTCCTTTCCTTTTTTACTTAATTAGCACTTTCCCTTCTCCTTCACCTAACTGAATATGTACTGTTGTTTGTATGAGCTTTATTGTATAGGTTGAGGGTTTTTCATGACTGTTTCCTTTCAGTTTAGCCCAGCATGTAAGTGCAAATTTGTCCCTCCTGTATCTCCAGCAGTGTTTCACCTGCCTCTATTAGGACAGCATTAATTGATGTTGTTTTCATGAGTTCTGTGCATATTCTTAAAGCCCTAAATTGCAATCTATCTATGTTTGTAGGGTAGTTTTTGCTGCTGCTCTATATATCATACATATATAGTCTATTGCTGACCTCATCAGGGCTTTAAATATGTCCAGCAGAGCTTGTTTGTCTGCACCTCAGTTGCATCTGGCAACAGCTCGTAAGAGATTATCACTTTTTTACATTTTGTTTCTGGATGTTGGATATGGGTTTTCCATTTGTATTTATTGTCCAACCAAAGGCCAAGGTATTCAAACTCTGATACTTTCTGCCTAGTGCCTACTATCCAAGCCTGTGGGGGCAGTGCTGTGGTCTGGGGCTGCTTCAGTCGGTCAGATCGAGGTTCTGCAACATTATGGCACAAAGAATGAGCTCAGCTGACACCTGAATTTACTGAAGGACCAGGTTATTCCATCAGTGAATTTTTTCTTCCCTAATGTCACGGGCATATTCAGAGAAGACAATACCAGGATTCATGAGGCTCAGATTGCAAAAGAGAGGTTCAGGAAGCTGAGGCGTCATTATCACACATGGATTGGCCCCCACAGAGTCCAGACCTTAACTCCTTTGAGAATCTTAGGGATGTGCCAGATAAGGCTTTGCGTAGTGGTCAGACTCTCCATCATCAATACAAGATCTTGGTGAAAAACTAATGCAACACTGGATGGAAATAAATCTGTGACACTGCTGAAGCTTATCGAAACAGTGCCACAGCATATGTGTGCTGTAATCAAAGCTATAGGTGGACCAACAAGATATTAGAGTAAGTGGTCTTTTGTTTCGGTGGCAACTGTTTTTTTGGCCAGTTAGTGTTTGTCGGTGGAGTTGAAATTCAAAACGTAAATAAAATGCAGATTTGAGGAGTCATGATTGTTTAAAATCTTGCTCTGCTTTTTGATATATTTATATTAAATGTGAAATATCAAAAACCAGAGCGGAGGGCTCATTAAAAGTTTGGGAAGTGCTTGTAAAACATTTACTCATTACATGTTTGTTTTACAAAAAAAAGCCATTAGAGCAATTAGTAGAAGTTGCATAAAGATATCACAAAGCCATCATTTACAAAACTGAACTTGTTAAAAGTGTATGCATAAGTGGTTTTCAGCATTCTTCTATTTATGTTTAAAGCTCTTAGGAAAACTTGACCAACAACCAAACAGAAAAGTTAAAAAAAAATAGAGTCAGTATGACTTAAAGAGAGCAGAGATCTTTAAAAAGCCGAGGTGTAGAACCAAACAGTTCAGCTTAATTTATTTACTGCCATCTGAATGTATAATGACACAGTATTTGTCTGTCTGAACAACTTGATATTTAAATTTTAAACAAAAAAGAGGATTTCTATACATTGAAAGGACAATTTTTCTCCCTATTTTTAAATTCCGCCCATACTTTGCAGGACTTTATGGAAGATGTACAGGTACCAGGTGTCTTGGTACTCTACTTTACACATCATTAGGGGGTTCTTAAAGAAGCCTCATACAAAATTTGGCGCTTTTATCCACATGTGTACAATCCACCCAAAAATGTGTGCTAAGCCTCTGGACTACTATCTCTTGTGCCTTGTAAGGCTGTTTTAAGTTATTTCATTCTAAATTCCATATCTAGTGTTAAACTACATTTCTCCTTTGCCTCCCAGATATTTTTATGTTTCCTTAGAACCTGCTGTCTCTTTTTCCTGTGAAGCTCATCAAGGTGATCACCACTGTAAATTGCAATTGTCAACACACACACACACACACACACACACACACACACACACACACACTACTTCTCACCCTGTGACTAAACGATGTCCAGAGCAGTGCTGCAGTTCCTACATGACTCTGGAAAGTAGAGGAAGATCTGATTAAATATAAGATCTTCCTTTACTGTCCAGATTCACCAGCGTATCACCAGTGGGGGGCAGTGATACGCCTCGCAGCGTCTGCTCTGCCGGAAACGAAGAAGAAGAAGAAGGAAAAAACGAGTAGGGGATTCCTGCAGAGCCGCAGAGCCCATAGACATATACACTAGACGCCTCATCGACTGGCCGGATCATACGTCAGCGCGGCCGCCATATTGTGACGGTCGAGTCAGCCCTGTCAATCAAAACATGTCATCGTGAAAGCGATGTGTTTTCTGATAAAAAACACGAACGTTTCCATTTACGTAGAAGTCAAGCATCATTTTAGACACCGATTTACAGTTATCGACGTAAAATACGTAAATTGTAAATATATGTAAATTCTTTAGGTTGCTAATCGGCGCTGGAGTGGCAGCTATTTTGTTCAATAAGCAATAATTGAGAGAAATGAAAGAAGTCGGCAGATCGGATATCGAACTGCATGGGGCATAGGAACATTTTATTAAATACTTACATACTTAACATATTTACAGATACTTTCATTTTTATATTTCATATATCATATTTTACATATGTACACGTCATTTAATATTTAAAATCTCATATATCATTTTACATATTTACACATCGTTCTATATTTAAATTTCATATATCATATTTTTCATATTTACACATTCAATATTTACATTTAATATATGCATATTTTACTTACTTCATTCGGTATTTACATTTCATATGTTCATATTTTTCATATTTACACATCATTCTATATTTAAATTTAATAAATGCATAATTTCCTTATTAACACAACATTCTATATTTACATTTAATATATGCATATTTTGAAAACTATTTATTATTATTATTTAAATAAATATAGTATAAATAAATAAATATAAATGATATAAATAAATATGAATATATAGGTGTATATATATATGTATATTTATATTTATAAATAAATATATATAACATATAAATAAAGAATTTATATTTTGAACCGAATAGACGTCGCTGTTGTTGTTCAGGGCTAGCTTGAGCGGGAGAATAGAAAGCATTTTCAACAATTCCAACTTATCTATCTCCAAAGTTAATGTCGATGGGCTATATATGTATGTATATATATATATATATATATACATATATATATATATATATATATATATATATATATATATATATATATATATATATATATATATATATATATATATATATATATATATATATATGTATATATGTATATATATATATATATAATTTATATGTAATTATTTATATATATGTATATATGTATATATATATATATATATATATATATATATATATATAATTTATATGTAATTATTTATATATAATTTAAATATCAATATTTGAAAAATTCATGTAAATTACTTACATGATATAAATTTATAATTTACTATCTAAAAAAATCTTATAAACAACAAGATGTTTGATCACCAAGGCTTAATTTATTGTCACTACAGTCGACAACAGCACAGTTATTACAGTTTTTATAGTCATTTCCTATCAATGAATACACGTCATTATTAAAAATAATAAATAAAAGTAAATAACATTAAAAGCTGATTCTCTAAAGTGAGAGCTGTAGTATAAACTACAAGAGATGAGTGATCATAAAGCTGGCTTTGGAGCCACTACACTACACCACTTATTTGGTGTTTTTATGAAGTTACTGAATTTCGACTTAATAAAGTTTATAGATTTGCGTTTTTATAAAGGCAAAAAACCTGAGTTTTTCCGCTGAAATTTCGAATTTTCATGAATTCTATTTATTTCTTTAAGTGGCCCTAATATGCTGTCGTAACTTTCAGATGTGTGCTTTATGAAAAAGAATGAGAAAAAAAGAGAAACTAAATATTATTTGAGATGTACGAACGTTGATTTATCGAATCCGGCAACCGCTGACGCCAAATACCCGTATGTTGAGCTGTGGACCGGACGTTGCGCTGTGGGCCGGAAGTTGCGCTGTGGAAGGTGGCACTGTGGCTCTGCAGGAATACCCTATTGGAAAAAACGGAAGAAGAAGAGGAACAGAAGAAGAAGGAGATCGTCCTGTTGTCTCAGAGTAATCCTCTCAAAGTCTTCAGAGTTTTCTTCTCATTCTTTGACTCTTGGATGAGTGTCAAATGTCCGGGTTTCAGGATCTTAAAGAGAGAGCAGGTTTGTTTTCTTTCTTCTTCTCTGATCGTGTTTACTGTAGATGTAGCTGATTAGCCTTTAGCTAACGTTCAGCTAGCTCAGACTGTTTGATGAATCAAAGGTCTGAGACTGAAGTTTACTCGCTCTTCCTTCTGATCCTCAGAGACCAGACAGTCTGATTTGAGGTTTTAGATGTCTGGAGCTGATTTGAACCAAATCTCAATATTAAAACTAGAAAAACACTCCGAGAGCTCAGACCTCCGCCAGCGCCACAATCCTCACCCATATTGGGATTTTTCACCATAAATATTAGTCCTACCTTTATTTCATCTAAATATTCAGATTCCTTGACAATGAAAACATACCATTAGCAACTGGGTTCATAATGATATCTGTTGTAGTTCATTAGTTATCCATGAAAATCGCATTTTTCGTCATGGCGGTTTTACACCGATCCACAATAGGTGTTGTTCCGTATTCTGCACCCCTCGCGTAAAATGCACCCCCTCTAGCGGAACGCCCATTGGAAGCATAGATATAGAGCATAGACTGTAAACGCTCACAAACTGAGGACGCTCGTCTTAAAGGGCCAGTCGCCGTACATGGCCACCAAACGTAGCTCATGTGGTCAAAGTCATTTTCTGTGAATATTTTATCCTCTCCACAATACAGACTTCTTTCAGTTTTTGTTAATGACATGCAATTACACGTGCTTATTGAATCAACCACCTTTATTTTTATTTTCTAGCAACCTCCCCAACACAGTCTATGCTCTATATCTATGCTTCCAATGGGCGTTCCGCTGGAGGGGGTGCATTTCACGCAAGGGGTGCAGAATATGGCACAACACCTGATCACTCCCAAAATATAACCATTTGTTCATTATCCCAATCCGGAAATTTTCTGAAAATGTATTAAAAACCAGTCCATAACTTTTTAAATTATGTTACTCACAGAGAAACAAACAAACAAACAGACTCTGGTAATAACACGACCTCCTTGTCGGAGGTGATCACATCGGGACTCACTCAGAACAGCAGCAATAAAGTGATGCTGAACAAACCGGAGAAAAATACAACCTGGATTGAAGTTTGTGTTATTTTGTAGAGTTATTGTTCTTCCATTCAGTCACATGGTCACAGTACATATTTGTAAGTTTTCTCTCCATGTCCTGTTCAGACATTTCCTGACTGTAGATCAGGGCCATTTTCCTGAAGATTCTGAGAATCCTCTCAGAGAGCTCCTAACTTAGCCTAAATAGTCCTAGCAAGGAGTCTTAGCTTAGGAGTGATTCCAGTACATTCTCAGAGAACTCTGAGCAAGGAAAGGACACAAACTCTTGTCTTAGTGAGGAGGTGTAGTTGATCCCGGTGCTCGTTAGGGATGCTCCGATTAGCATTTTCAGTGCCGATCGCTGATCACCGATCATTGAAATCAATATCTGTCGATCCGATATTTCCGATCACCGATCACAGCATTGAAAACAGCAAATGATGCATAATTGTGTACCATACATTAAGTATTAAAATAGGAGATGAGAAAATATGATGATGAGCTGACAATCTGTTTTATTGCAGAGAACGTGCAGCATTTCACTCTAGAGACTCTTACTCTTAGAGACAACTTGCAAAGGCTGTATATAGTCAAATATAATCGATCATAAATCAAATAAAATGTATATGTTTACATCTCATGTGCAATATTCCACTCCAAAGGCTCCTGAACTTGGAGTTTAAACAATAGCTTTCCTGTGGAAAGATAATTAACTAAACTGCCACTAACAGGCAATAACAAAAGATAAATTAGATTTCAAGTCAGTTTGTCTGCATTTGAAGAGATGACAGACAGAAAATTGCACAGCAATTAAACAAAGAATTTATATGAATATTTATCTGTAGGCCCATTTATGTGTAACAAGTTCTTTTGTGTCTTTTGTACCTGTTTTGAGAGAGCCATGGGAAAGTGCACAGACACAGAGAAATAATACAAAAAAGAAAAAAAACAACAAAAAACATTGCTCTCTATGCCATTTGTAACTATCTCAGCCCAGGCATTTCTGCCTGACAGTGGGCACACAGTTTAGACTTACTTCTCCTTAAGCAACATCAGTGGCAGATTTGCCTTGATAAATATCAGCATCTCTGCATTTTTGGCCGTTAACCTGTTTCTCTTCTCATCTAAAATATGCCCTGCTGAGCTGAAAAGTCGCTCACTATCTACACTTGTGCACGGTGCCGAGAGGAACACTCGTGCTGCTTGTGCAAGACCAGGAAAGCGGTCTTTGTTAGCCTTCCAAAAAGCAAGTGTCTGTCCATCACTGTTTGGGATAACTGCTTCTGATAGGTAGAGGTTAATCTCAGCTGCACTTGAGTTGATGTCACCACTGCCGCCACCATTGAGTCTCTCATTCTGTTCCTCGTCTTCAGCCAACAGTTCAGCGTACATAGCATGTAAGGAGCCAGCATGGGGTACCTTCTGTGGGGGTTCACTCGCTGTCCCTTTCTCCACCTCACCAGCCTCCTCCTGTCTCACTGTAAGCAGGGCATCAGATAGCAGTCTGCGCACCTGTGGCTTGAGTCCGGCAGGGAAATATCTATCCTTGTACCTTTTTATGAGAGAATCAAAAGACGAAGAATTAATGTCATTATTTTGTAGGTTATTTAACTTTGAACTGATAAGGCATGGGCTTGGCCCCATAGCATGGCCCTAATTAGCGTTTGTATTCAATTTAACTACAGGACAGCACAACATGCTATAGCTATTACAATTTACCTTCAAGCTTTAAGCATGTTTACGCTAATACTAAACGTACGAATCATATCTCTCTCTCTCTGTCACACGCACCCACCCACCCACACACACACACACACACACCCACACACACACACACACACACACACACACAGACAGGAATACGACTTTCTCACCTTGGATCAAAGATGATGGCCTCAGAGTACAGGCGTTCGGATTCGGGGTCACTGAATCTCCTCTTGGCGGCTTCCAGGAGTGTGTTTTTGGATGTCTTCACACCGTGGTCAGTCTCGGTTGTTTTCTCAAGAAGGCGAGTTAAAGCTCTGATCAATGGAATAATATCTGCAGCTGATGCAGTTGATGAACTTATAGCTTTTGTGAGCTCATCGAAGGGGTCAAACACAGAAATCATATTTTCCAACAATTTCCACTCGTGGACGGCCAAAATGCAAGGCAGTTCAAAGTCAGCTGCATAAGCACATAGGGCGTGTTTCTGCTCCAGTAAACCTTTGAGCATAGCGACAGTACTATTCCACCTGGTGGGGATGTCCTGCTGTCACCTTTTGGGGGGTTGGTTCGGATTCATTTGTTTCTGGATGCTGAATAGTCAGGAGGAAGCAAGTTGAGAGTGTTTTAAATGTCCAACGATGCGCCGTCCACTTGCAATGAGATCAATCACGGCACGCTGTGCTAAAACTCATGCACAGCGAGCTGGAGAGTGTGGGCCATGCATGGTAGGCTGGGGAAATCCGCGTCCCTCATCGCTTTCTCCATGTTCTTGGCATTATCCCGTAGAATAACGGGCAGCTTTTCCCTCGGGATTCCCCACGTTTGGGACATGTCTCTGTATGCCGCTGCAAGCGCCTCCGCGGTGTGCGAGCCTGGAAACTCTTGAGAGTGAAGCACTACTTTTGTAAGCACGAAGTTTTCATTAATAAACTGTGCGGTTAGGCTCAGCAGAGACATAAGACATACAGTCGAACTCCATATATCACTCGTGAAGCTGATTGCGGCGATATTGTCATTCATAAGGCCCTCGATGTGCTTGTAGACATTTTGATATAACTCCGGCAGGCAAACTTCATTAAAATATTTTCGCCCCGGTGGTGAATAGCGGGGATCCAGGCAGGACATGAGGCGTTTAAACCCCGCGTCCTCTACCACCGACAGCGGCTGCTCATCCAGACAGATAAACTCCATCACTTTTATGTTAATTTCCTTTCTTCTTTTACTATCGTTGCCGGCTGCTGTCGTTTAAGAACATTTGTCACCGTCAGCTGCCGGAGTGGTGTTTGGGGAGGCTGTTTCTCCTGCTTCGCTTTTTCTTCCATGGCTCTCGTCAACTCGAACTGTTCAAATTCTTTGATGTGGCTCGTCTTCAAATGGCGAATTAGGTTAGTGGTGTTAAAACTCCGTTGGTGTCTTCCTCCATGGGGAATTTCTTTTGAGCAAACATTACAAATTGCATATTTCTGGTCGGTTTCTGAAACTTTAAAAAACTCCCACACTGGCGACGCCATTTTCTGTCCCCTCTCTCCAGCCCTGAGAGCGTGCTCAACCACGTGACATAACAAAGCGAGACAGCCAATCGCAAGCACCCATTTACGTGACCTGAACGGAACGCGTTTTCCCCCTGCTTTGTATGCTCAATTGCAAGTAGTAATTCTCATGGGTTTCATGTTATCTTGATCGGCCGTGTTTGATCGGTCATTTTGAGAACGCCGATCCCTTCCCATCAGGGCAATATTGGCCGACATCGATCGGCTCCGATCAGATCGGAGCATCCCTAGTGCTCGTTAGGAGCCATCATTTCAAAAGCTGTGATCAGTTGATCCTAAGAGCTAGATAAAAAAATATAGTTTTGGTGATAATGAGCAAAGAATTGAACCTAAAATCACGAAACTTAATCGTAAAATCTAATTTTAAGAAGACTGTGTAATTGTAAATAATATTTTGCATAAAGAAAATATCTGTTAAATGAATAGTAAGCTGTACTTAGAATTATCCTTCAAAATGTGTGAAGACAGGCCCACTTACACAGTATTCACATAATGATAGTTTTATTTATTTGCTCAGATTAATTGGCATGCTGATAATTTTTGCACTTTCAACATTTAACATTTCAACTTAATTTGGTTTTAACGAGAGTGAAATGGCTCAGCTTTCATCAATCTGTGTGATTGCTGACCGCCCTATAAGAGGCAGTGATGGTTGGCTTTCAAATCTACCACAGACCAGTGAACATCTTTAATGAGCTCAACCACAAACATGAATCCTGCACCATTCAATCTGTAGCATTTGGTTTGTTACTGTCATCCAGTGTAGGAGAATATCTCTTCTGCTTCTTCCATCTGCCATTTTGTCCTCTGCTTAGGGAACTCCTAAGTCGTTAAAGTCCTCTTCCCTGCTCTGAACAGATCTCAACTTAGGAGCTCTTTTAAGAGCTGGGATTCTTAAAGTGATATTCCGGGATGGAACAAATTGGGTCCTATCACAAGGTTAAGAGCAGAAATTACCCCTACAGCAGTGTTTCTGTGTCACAGAAGCCCATGTCGCTGCGAGCACACACCCCCTTCGTCCTCCCGTTCTGCTCCTCTGCTGAATCCGCTGTAGTCAGACGGGGTCATATTTTCCTTGATCAAAAACACAAATAAACGGACTCCCACCGAAAAAGTCTGATATCGGTCTGCATTCACGCTTTATTTAGAGAATTTTCAGCGCGTTACTTTCACACAAAAACACCGCTAAATAAGGGTCTAGTTCTCGTAGCGCCCGTGAAGCGAGCAGCGGAAAGACTCAGCTGTGGCTGGAGAGCCGGAGCTGCAGCTCTGGCTCTTCAGCGAGCCGTTTCGCAGCTGTGATGCTAGCGCCCTGGGTTTCTTCTCCACATAAACACTGCTGTAGAGGTAATTTCTGCCCTAACCCTTGTGATAGGACCCAACTTGTTCAATCCCGGAATATCACTTTAAGGAATAGCTTTTGTCTTTACTAGGATCTACTGTTCACTTTCTGAGGTAATTTTTTAAAAAGTATTTTCTTAGAATTTCACCACTAGGAGCAGCTCTGCACTAAGAGGAGTACTGACCCTGATATTTAATATAGAGCTGAGACAATGAGCTGATTGGATAGTTTTGCAGCACATGTTAAAAGATATCCTGATGTATTCAAATATTGTTAATGGGTCAAAATATCCCAGTTTGTCCCTCAGTTTAAAATATTTTTTGTTGATTTCGGACATCAGGAACTCACAACAGTGTTTTCATAAAGTACAGTTATGTCAGTCCGTTGAAACTCAACAAACTTCCAGAAATCATACAACGTCACTGTCAAGCCAAAATATAAAAAGACATTTAATGTTGTTTAATTATTGGTTCATTAGTTTATTTTTTAAGAAAATGATGGTCGTACTGGAGGTCTCCTTGATCATTTTTGCTGCTGCGAAGAAAGACGGCAGAGTAGAGAAGGAGAGAGAGAGAAGCATGAGCAGGTGAGCTGTATGCTGCTGAATTAGACAGGCAGGTCAGAGCTGCAGGGAAATGTGTAGCAGGAGCAAAAAGGAGACTCCAGAGACATCAGTGGTCAGTTAATCTGTTTTCTTTAGTTAATGGAGGTTGATTTTTTTGGTAAATTGAGATGTTTATGGTCAATTTTTGTTCAGGTTTTCAACCTTTTCTTATGAAGACAAATGAAAGGAAAAGAATCTTCATGAAAAAGGAATTGAGTTGTCCCATGCCCTCTGAAGTACTGCCTTTAGCCTTTACAAGTTCAGGCATCCTGCAAGTAACCCTGAAAGAACTCGACATAACCAACTCAACAAAGTTAGGAGAGATATTGAGATAGTGGTCTCTGTGGTGGTGATGTTTTTATGTGTAACAATGGAAAAATAAACTTTTTTCAGAGGCCAGTGTCAGCCAACAGTAATTTCCAAACGTCTGTTGATGCTGGACTCCTTGAGGTCTGGACTAGAGCTGAAACTATTCCTCGAATTTGCGAGTACTCGATTACAAAATACCCTCAAATTAAGTTTTGTGCCTCGAAGCCTCGTTTAATATATAATTATACATTTAAATATATATCTGGACTACTATACAGTGCACAGTGTTTGACACGGACGGTCATTTCTGTGGCACAACGCGCCCGCTACCTCCGCTGCTGCGCGACTTGTACAATCATGAAGGAAGAGGAAAGAGAGGGACAGAAAGGAGAGAGTCCACAGAAGAAATGGCAGAGTGTCCCAAGTGTGTGGTCACTACAAGAAGGGACGAAAAGAAAACATGGTGCAGTGTGTATGATGTCAAACTGAGTGAGCTTAGCATGTAGCTTAGCATGATAGCACGTCGTTAGGGCTGCAACTATTACTATTACAGCATTTTAAATATGCTCATCACAGACATGCGTCCTCTTTCCATGGTGGAGGACACAGGATTTAAGAACATGATCAAGGATTTCAATCCAAACTACACAATGCCCTCCAGAACACACTTCACAAATATAATTGCAGAATTATATTACTGCTTTGTAAATCAGTATTGTATTGGCTTTGTTTTAGCCAGTACTGGTTTAAACTTTGAAAGTTGTTAAAATAAAAACCCTTTTCTGAGGAATAAACGGCATTTGGTTGCTCATTTTGAAAGCCCTAACATGTTGCATTGTATACAATTGATTTATTGTTTAAAAACAAAAAAGTATATTTTGTTAGAGTACTGGAGTACTCGAAGAAATAATTGACAGAGTACTCGATTCCAAAAATATTCGATAGTTGCAGCTCTAGTCTGGACCGTCTGCAGGAGGGAACCTGAAAGGGTCTTGATTTAGACCATGGGACTTCTGATTGAGTTCATATGGAATGACCAAGTTTCTCCCCAGAGTCATTTTTATAAAGTTCAGCCCCTGCTACATTTCTGAACTTTAATGTTTGTCCCTGTGACATAAATAATAATAAATGTAACAGAGAGGGAGAGTGAACTGACTGAATGTCTGCAGCCAACAGCAGCCAGAGGCTTCACTAGAATATGAAAGAAACATCCTGAATTTTGATGAATTATTGAATCATAACACATCAGGACACTCTAAGAAAAAGATGTGATATGCAATGACACTGTTCAAAATCACAATGACCATAATTCATGAAGTAGATAAATGTGTGAAGAGTCAATTTTAGCTCCAAAGTTTTCTGGAGTTTTCTGTGAACTTTAAAACCCTGATCTGTCCTCAGACAGGTCTGCAGGTTTATAAACTTTATACAATGATTTACCATTGATTCCTAAATGAGTGAAGTTTAAAGCTCTGAATAAAAAAAATCATTAACTCCCCCTGATGAGCAAAGACATACTCAGATTCACATAAACATTTTGATTGTTGTGTTTGAATGCATCCCATCTTTTACTTAATATCAATTTATGGCCTCTGTCATTTCACTGTAAAGTTGCACTTATTTTTTAATTCTTTTAACTGAGTCAAACTCATAAAAAGTGAGGTGCTGATATTTGAAATGACTTCAGTGTTGTTGCTGTAACACACTGCAGTCATCATGCCCTCATCTACCTTTTGCTGAATATCACATCTGCTGTACTGAGTTATTTTCTTCCATCAAACAGGTGTCTGTTTGATACATATTACTGAAGAGTTATCATGCAGCATTTCACACACATGGACTTCATCAGAGTGTCACATCCAGGCTCAAAATGTTCATTATGTTTATTGATTTTCAGAGGAATGACGACACAATCGATTATAAAACACACCCTCTGCCCCTCACACAGCCAGGAGAGAAAAACAGAGCTTTTAAGAGATCATGTTGAGCTTCGAGCACTTGAACAAAAGCATCATCCTGATTTTAGATCACTGGAAAAGTCTGATCTGCTCTATTTACTTTCTTTAGGTTGCAGGTTCAAGCCCGGCTCTGCCTTCACATGTCATTGTGTAGTTGAGCAAGACACTTCATTCTCGGTTTGATCCCACTGGGTGTGAATGACTTTGAATGGGTGTGACGGGTTGAATGTGGCCTGTGATGTAAAACTGCTTTCTATACTCAAGTCCATTTACCATTCTCTGAAAATTCTGTGCTTCTGTATTTTACAGGTTTGTGAGGAGGTCCAGCAGCCTTGAGAGAGTAAAGAGGAGGTTCCTTCAGAGCAGCAGGAGAAGAGCTCCAGTCTGAACCAGAAGATGACTGAGCCTCTGCACATTAAAGAGGAACCAGAGGAACCCTGGAGCAGTCAGGAAGGAGAGCAGCTTCAAGGACCAGAGGAGGCTGATATCAAATTCACTTTTGCTCCTGTCCCTGTGAAGGATGAAGATGATGGAGAGGAGCCTGAATTCTCACAGCTTCATGAAATTAAAACTGAAGAGATAGAGAGAGGAGCAGATGGAGAAGAGTGTGGACCAGAGGCAGACAGAAACTCTGACCACCTGAGAGATGCACAATCAGAGACTGAAGACTGTTCTGAAGCAGAGACTGATGACAGTACTGATTGGAGGGAAGTGACAGAACAAAAATCACAAAGCTGCTCTGAGCGTGGTAAAAGATTGAAACTTAAAGATTCTCTTGAAGACCATGAGAGAAGTTATTTAGGAGAAAAAACAGTCAGTAACTCTGACTGCAGTCAAAGAATGACCTGCAAAGGTTCTTTTCAAGTCCATTGGAGAATCAAAAGCAGAGAGGGACTGTTCAGCTGCTCTGATTGTGGTAAAAGTTTTCTAGAGAAAAGGCATCTGAAAAAACACAAGGTGGTTCACACTGAAGAGAAACCCTTCAGCTGCTCACAGTGTGGGAAGCATTTTAGGTACAGAAGTAATCTTATTAAGCACAGGAGCGTTCACACTGGAGAGAAACCCTTCAGCTGCCTACAGTGTGGTCAGAATTTTAGGCTAAAAAGTAGTCTGATTGAGCACAGGAGAGTTCACACTGGAGAGAAACCCTTCAGCTGCTCTCAGTGTGGTAAAAGTTTTGGATACAAAAGTAGTCTGACTCAGCATATGAGAGTTCACACTGGTGAGAAACCCTACATCTGTTCACAGTGTGGTAAAAGTTTTGGATACAAAGGTTGTCTGACTCAGCATATGAGAGTTCACACTGGAGAGAAGCCCTACATCTGTTCACATTGTGGGAAAAGTTTTAGGCAAAAAGGTAGTTTGACTAAGCATACAAGAGTTCACACTGGAGAGAAACACTACAGCTGTTCACAGTGTGGCAAAAGTTTTAGGGAAAAGGTTAATCTTGCACAACATATGAGATTTCACACGGGAGAGAAACCCTTCAGCTGCCCACAGTATGGTCAGAATTTTAGGCTAAAAAGCAGTCTGATTGAGCACATGAGAGGTCACACCGAAGAGAATCCCTTCAAGTGCTCACAGTGTGGTAAAAGTGTCCGGGAAAAGGGTAATCTTGCACAACATATGAGATTTCACACTGGAGAGAAACCCTACAGCTGTTCACATTGTGCTAATAGTTTCAGGCACAAAGGTAGTTTAACTAAGCATATGAGAGTTCACACTGGAGAGAAACCCTTCAAGTGCTCACACTGTTGCAAAAGTTTTAGAGACAAATGCGATCTGATAAAGCATATGAGAATTCACACTGGAGAGAAACCCTACAGCTGTTCACATTGTGCTAAAAGTTTCAGGCTCAAAGGTAGTTTAACTAAACATATGAGAGTTCACACTGGAGAGAAACCCTTCAAGTGCTCACACTGTTGCAGGAGTTTCAGAGACAAATGCGATCTGATAAAGCATATGAGAATTCACACTGGAGAGAAACCCTTCAAGTGCTCACACTGTTGCAAGAGTTTTAGAGACAAATGCGATCTGATAAAGCACATGAGAATTCACACTGGAGAGAAACCCTACAGCTGTTCACATTGTGCTAAAAGTTTCAGGCTCAAAGGTAGTTTAACTAAGCATATGAGAGTTCACACTGGAGAGAAACCCTTCAAGTGCTCACACTGTTGCAGGAGTTTCAGAGACAAATGCGATCTGATAAAGCATATGAGAATTCACACTGGAGAGAAACCCTTCAAGTGCTCACACTGTTGCAAGAGCTTTAGAGACAAATGCGATCTGATGAAGCACATGAGAATTCACACTGGAGAGAAACCCTACAGCTGTTCACAGTGTGGTGTAAGTTTTGTACAGAAAGGTAGTTTGACTAAGCATATGAGAGTTCACACTGGAGAGAAACCCTTCAAGTGCTCACAGTGTGGGAAAAGTTTTAGGGAAAAGGGTCATCTTGCACAACATATGAAAACTCACACTGGAGAGAAACCCTACAGCTGTTCACAGTGTGGTTTAAGTTTTATCCACAAAGGTAATTTGACTAAGCATATGAGAGTTCACACTGGAGAGAAACCCTTCAGGTGCTCACAGTGTGGTAAAAGTTTTAGACAAAAAGGTGTTTTGACTAGGCATATGAAAGTTCACACTGGAGAGAAACCTTTTTCTCCTGCAGTTGAAATAAAAACTGAAGTGGACACTCCTCATGACTACATAGAGACCCTTCAGCAGTAATATTACAGCAAAGAATTCTTGATTTTAATATTGGACAGGACTTTTGTGCCAGAGGTCAGTCTTTCTGTCACAGCCAAAGTGATGAAAACAGGGGCAGTGACAGGAGCACATGGAGAGGACTGTGGAGGACCTGAATCTGTCAGGAACTTGGACCCAAAGAGACATTTACAACCAGAGACGGAGGACAAGGCTGAAGACTTTTCTGAAGCTGATATTAAAGACAAGACTGAGACTTTGGGATGGAGCCCAGAGAGCATCATCACGTCATGTTTAAACCTGGAAGAATCCTGAATTTCCATTTGGCCATGAGCTGTGATGCTGTGGAGGTGCTGATGACAAGCTGAACCACTTCAGACAATTCTAGCTCATCACAGTGACATTTCTGATTGGAGGAGACTGTCTTTATCCTTGGTTGACACCAGAACTTGGTGATATGTCTGTGACCCTCCTATTATCCTCAATTACACTTGTGTTTGTGGATAATACGCTGTACAATTGTCCCTTTCGGACACTGATGGTGCGTTCCAGTTGTAGTCGGAATTTCCGAGTTCTGAGTGGGAAATGGCAGCTGGCATGCCCCCCGAGGTTGGAGTTTCCTACTGGGAACTCGGGGGAACCTTGTCACCCACACACTGATAAGTCAGAGATGACGTCACTCCCAGTTCCTAGTTCCGAGGTTAATGGAACACAGCATTATCAGCATTCCAGTCACAAAGTTGGAAAAAACATGCCAATCTCCCATACTATTGTTAGCAACTGTTAGCATGCCCTGAGTTGTTGTCCACAAATACCACATAAAGAATGTAAATATCACTATGGCAGCATTTTTGTAAATATAAGCTGCTGTGGAGTCACGAAGCCTCAAACCTACAATTATAAACATGACACATAGTTGGCCATTTTATTAGAAACACTCCATTCCCATTATCATTATAGCTGTTCATGTAGATATTAGCATGATCTCCATATCCATGACCAATACATCTACAGTATCTATTGTTTTTTTACTACCACATAGTCATGAGGTCCCTCTGAAAATGGGATGTCACATCTCAAGAGGCCTTTAACACATTTATATTTAATGGAGACAAATATAGAAGGGATGCACGTGTGGTCTGGGGGCCCCCATGAGTTTGTCACTTCCATAAATTCTTATTTTCAGTAAGAATATCATTGATTATACTTCTATAAAATGATCACCACAACCATTCAGACATGAGGACCCTCCTGAAAATGAGATGCAGCATCTCAAGAGGCTAACCTCTAATAAATCAGACGACAGGTCGATGGTTCATGAACCTGTCCTTATTTTTAGTTCTTATTCTAGTCCACTTGTCTCCTCTTACCTCCCTTCCTTCGCCCTCACGCCCAACGCAGCATCGTGTGGATTTGCTGTTCATCATGAGACTGGGATCCACATTCAAGATTTCCTGCTGCTTAACAGAAGGTTTTTTCTTGCCGCCATGATGGAGGGATTCATGATTGACTATATGGATTCATGTTGGGTGTTGGATGTATATATTTGTATATATATGTATGTGTGTATTTTATATGTATATATGTAACTATGCATATATGTGTATCCATAAAATGAAGAGCTTTATGCTCTATTGTAAAGTGTCTTGAGATAACAATTGTTATGAATTGGTGCTATACAAATAAAGATTGATTGATTGATTGATTCATTGATTGATTGATAAGTCTAACAATACTGTGTATATAACTGATTTACCGTGACACACCCAAGTCAGAAGTGCTAATGAATTGGTATTTACAGGAAAGGTGGCTCAATGCTTCCTTTATTACCTCCTTTAGCATAGGATACACCAGACCATGCTTTATGAAAGGAGAGGAGAATATTCTGTCCCACAATTCTCCGCGGCAACAACTTTTATAAACAGTAAGTTAACCAACTGCTTCTGAATTCAACCGAATAATGATGAACAAATCACACAGACCATGTGAGCTACCACTGCTGTTCATCCTGTCTAAAGTTTACCAAAACGTGCCTTAACATTCCAGTAGTCTGATTCACTGAAGAGAGCAGGATATGAGACATTTGATGATGATTATATTTTAAACTTGGTTCAATATTAATAATTTGTACACCTTTAAGGTGCGTTCACACCGGACGCTACCTGTACTACCTCGGCGATCACTCTCCATTCAAAGTCAATGTACAGCCGCGATGGGGCGGGGCTAACCCTCCCGCGATGCGACAGCCGGCGACAAGACGACCACTTCACTCGTCGCGCGATGTCAAAGTTAAAAAAAAGTTGATCTATTCAGGCGATGTCGTGTGTGGCTGTGTGGCATCAGCCAATCAGCGGTGTGTGTACGTGTGACGGTGCCGTTATTCATCCGGACTACAGGGCGGATGACTTCCTTCTAGGCGGAACTAATCTCAGTGAGGACATTTGCAGACGGACCGCGGTAAACTCACAGATAATGCTGCTGCATCATCAGCTGCAGAGTTTTGTGTCTGATAAGTGAGTGAAAAGGACACAGCTGGAATAATGTCCGCTTATACATCCTATTATGTGATATATGATATGATCGCGGTAAAACTCGAGCGGATGTGACGTCACCGACCGACGGCCGACGCCAACGGCGACCAAACAGGTATTTATGGACGCGCGACGCTACATCTGTGGGCGACGCGACTTTGGTAGCTGGGTCGCTTGCGGTGTGAACGCACCTTTAGATTGTGGTCGTAACAGTTTATGCCTTTCTTTCATTCAGTTACCATTTATTTTCTTGCACTGATTGGTGTTCATGTTGATAATGACTAGACACATTTGTTAAAATCCTCACTTTCAACATCGGTTATGCAGATGTAATTTTTAACAGATTATTATGTTCATTGTTGTCTGAAAGGAACAACATTGTCATGATACATGATAAGATACGTGATGCACCTTTTGTAGTCCACCTTAGGAAAATTGTAGTTTCAATGCAGCAGTAACATCCGCGGTCACATGATGACGTGGCGTAGTGAAGGTGTAGTAGGATTCTCTCTGCACAGCAGTTCTCCTTTCCTAAGTCCTTCTGAATTCTCCTTTCCCCTTTACTTAACCTCATGACGTTTTCCATCAGGGTTAAGGAAAAGTAGATAGGAAAGGGCTTAAGAGGTGACTATTTGACCGCAGCCACTGAATTAAGGAAAATTATGTGAACTCCAGGGTGCCCAACCGTGGTAAATTCATATTCACGTTTACGTCAATTTAACATGAATATGTACATGAATGAAAAAGAAAACTGTCACGTCTTCCCAGGCCCAGAATTATAGTTTTTAGTTGTTATATTGTGGCCACTTTGTGTTCAGAAATAATATGTTTATTCTGCTATAAGCACTGAAACCCCCCTCCTTGCGCATTTATATAGAAAAAAAATGTAAAGGCCAGAGATATGAAATTACAGTTCACCACTTTCTCTCCTTATTTTAGCCTGGTTGGATCACAAATGTCATGAACTTAATCGTTAATGTGCATTATAATCTGCCCTACCCCAGGGTCTATTGAGGGCCGAAATGTGTCAGTGAGCATCTCTGTCACCTACTGACTTTTTAAAAAAATTATTATTGTCCATGTTTGCTGTTTGTAAATGTATGTATAGTTGGGTAGACTGCAAAAACTGAATTGCCCTTTGGGAAAAATAAAGTTGTCTAATCTAATCTAATCTAAAATGTGTTTTCCTTAACAGACCTGTCTACTTTGGGCCCTAATTTCATGGCGCAGCGCAGGGGGCACAAGCCTGGCGCACCCCGCGCAGTGTTAATTTCGTCCAGCGCACCGCTGTGCGCTGCCAATTTGACAATTTGGTAGACCATCTGCGCAGAGATGTGTGTGACGGCGCACCGGGGGGAGGTGTCGGCAGATTCATGTTGGCGCAGTGTAATTTGGTGACGGGCGCACATGTGCACACACACCAACACAGCCTCAGAAGCAGGTTTCCAGAGTGTCAGGCACATTTTAATGCAATAAACAATCACAGCAATCACTATTTAATGTAACCGTCTGAACCAGCATATACATTTGTATCTGTATTAACCCTCCTATTCTCCTCAAATATTACTAACACATTTTACCCTTGGGGTCAATCTGACCCCAGGGATATTTGGCTCCAGAAAATGATTAACAGAAAATTGTTGACCAAGTTTTTTGTGTCAGGAGCTTTGTTTATTTGTTGAATACATAAATAACCCCTTGATAATGAAACCTTGACCTGTCCTCTAGCACCACCATCAGGCCAAACTTTTCGATCAGAAATAATTTATCTTGAAAAGTTTTCATCCAAATCTTCTCAAATTTACTGACAACATTCATGACCACAAGAGTATGAACCCTATTGGTTTTTGTGACGATATGACCTTTCCTGCAGCGCCACCATCAGGTCAAACTTTCAGTTTTAAAGTTAGTATATCTTTCAAATCTTTCATCACAATCTTTTCTAATTGGGGTGCGCATTCATGACTCTCACAGAATGAACCATATTGATTGATGTTGGTAACCCCCCCTTTCCTGTCATAAATATATTTATTTACTTATTTTTATCTACTTTTTTGTAACATATTTGTGGTTACTATAAAGTCTCACCCCTCCTCTTTTGTTATCCAGACTTGGGACCGACAGTGGCAGAGTTAAAGATTTTTTGTTTGTTTGTTTAACAAATTTTTTATTTTTTCCTTTTTTTGTCTCTTTTTTGTTTGTTTTTTTTTTATGATTTTTGTATTTTTTTCTTTTTTTTTTTGTTTCTGTTTTTGTTTCTTTTTTGTGTGTTTTGGGGGGTTACATTTTTTAAAGTTCACCCATTTGTGAAACAGAAAATCATAATGAGAACATCAGTCAGATAGTCAGAACATGAAACAGTTCTTTATGGCAACAGTCAAGCTTCTAGTCTGCACTTCTTTACACAGGATGTGCAGAGAGTGTCTGCATGCTCCCCCCATGTTCAGGCTCCATGGATGTTTCCTCTATATTCCTCTCGGTGGGTTCATCACCGTCTTTAGCAACTCGTGCTCTGTAAAGTCCGGTTCATACAGGTGTCCTCTTGACTCCAAACTGAATGGGACTTCATCGGCGCTGTCATAATAATCCCTTTTTTAATTTCCTGCATTGTCTCTTCCTCACGCCGCTGACAGTCAAAACAGAAGAGTTATGATACTTGATAAAAGTTATACGAAGCTACAGGCTGCATCTGAAGCCGCTAGCATGTATGTTTTGATCAGCTGAGAGAGGGGGCGGAGTGTCCCTCTGCTAAATCAGTCCGTCGCCCCCTCTCTCAGCTGACCAAAACAATAGCTGGGAATATGTGATATGGACGGCAGTATTACTCGTCAAACGGACTTTCCTTTCCCAGAGTTTTGGGGACATTCTTCAATTTCCTGAAGATAAACTGGAAAAACGTCCCAGACCTGAAGGACCTAATGACAGTTTCTGCTCAAAGTAAGTAATAATGATCTGTCAGAGACAAATAAGCAGAGTAGAGGAGGCTGTTTGTTGATCATAACAATCTGTCAGGTAACAGAGATGCATTCACTATACTGTGTAACCGAATGCCCTCGTTACGCAGAGGAATACGGTGAAAGCTGAGTTCTCCATGATGCACATTTGTTTCTGAATCAAGGGAAGCATCACAAAAACCCATCTCAGCAATATTTATCTTATAATGTGCTTTTAATTAGTCTAAAACAGCCATTCAAAGCAGCTAGCTAACTACAGCGGAGTGATTTAGCGGAGGGACACATGGCGTGAGTGGGCTTAGGTCCGGATAAACTTTATATTTCTGAAAGATTAATGCACTTCAAAAAATGTACATGTAGCGTACTCTTAAACTGTATTATTACTTTTTGATTTGAGTTCTTGTAGGCGGAGAAAATAGCCTTTAAATCTGGTAGGTACTTTTCTATTAGCGTCTTTTCTTCATCACCGATGGTCACAGTCTGTGGCTTTCTAGTGGAGAGGAGAGAACTCTCTACTGTATCTACTGTCCTTAGTGACCATATGGTGCTCATACAACCCCACTTCAAAAATACTGAACTATCCCTTTAAAATGCTGCTCTGTCTTTAGACAGGTCATAGTTCATATTTCATAGTTCATTTTATTAATTTGTCCATTGAAGGGCGATTTGGTTTGCAGTAGATTCACAATCAGACATAACAACATGGCAGACTACTGGTCAGCAAATATACAGTAGCTGCATAACAAAGTACATGGTTTACAGTACAAAGAACAAGAGAAAGATTTGGCAGACTACTACTGAATAGCATATGTACAGTAGCTGCAAAATACATAAAATGATTATCAGTACCAAAAGAAAGCTGCATCGATAAAGGTGGTGGTGCGATTACCTCCTCTTCTCCTCGGCATTAAAGTGTGGATGGAGAGAGGCACAAAGGAAAATTTATATCTGTTTTTTTAGTAGCTGGAGGAACAATATGGAGGAGGCCAGAAGGAAGAAGCTTATATTCCTGGTTCAGAGGGTGAGTTTCATCTCTACAAATGGACTTTGCTTTCTTAAGCAGCTGAGTGTTATATACAGTATTTCCTCCAGGCTGCTGAACTTCCCCCAGCTACTTTGGAAGCAATGTGCACAATTCTCCCTAGGGAGTTTTTGTCCTTCACAGCAAGGTTACCGTACCTGGTAATAAGCTTTATACAATGATTTACAATTGCTTTCTTAAATGAGTGAAGTTTAAAGCTCCGAATAAAAAAGTTCATTAAAGGATAACTTCGGTTCCTGCAGCTTTTACATTGTTTATAGAATGAAGAACAACAATATACTCACCCAGAAGGCTTTCCAGATGCAAACAGTGCTTCGGGAGATATTTAGATCCAAAATCGAGCAGCGGACACCGATAAAATGGTAGCCTGTAGGGCATGGATCGCCGCTCCTAAAAACTGCATTAATCGTCCAAAAACTCATGTTTTTCACCAATATTCCATCATGATTCACTCCGAATGGACCGCCACTGCAGTCTGTGTCTCTCCACACAGCGCTGTGTGGCTGAACTGATGAGTTTGTTTACGTGCCCTTCGCGCATGCGCAGTGCGGCTCATTGTTTCAGGGGAAGACCGGCAGCTACAAATGGACTTTCTTCTTCCAGTTTTGTGCAAAATGGACGAATATCTATGGGATGAAGATGTTGTGGAGGAGGACTTTGACAATGATGGACGTCCTTACAGTTTGGAGCCAGATTATACAGATAAGGAGCTCATAGGAAGGAGGAAGCGATCGCAATGCTCCAGAGAGTACTGCGCATGAGCAAAGGGCACGTAAACAAACTCATCAGTTCAGAGGTTAGTACAGCCACACAGCGCTGTGTGGAGAGACACAGACTGCAATGGCGGACCATTCAGAGCGAATCATGATGGAATATTGGTGAAAAACATGAGTTTTTGGATGATTAATGCAGTTTTTAGGAGCGGCGATTCATGCATTACAGGCTACCATTATATCGGTGTCCGCCGCTCGATTTAGGATCTAAATATCTCCCGAAGCACCGTTTGCATCAGGAAAGCCTTCTGGGTGAGTATATTGTTGTTCTTCATTTTATAAACAATGTAAAAGCTGCAGGAACCGAAGTTATCCTTTAACTCCACCTGACGAGCAAGGACATTCTCAGATTCGCATCCCATCTTTTACTAAATATCAAGTTATGGCCTCTGTCATTTCACTGACATGTTGTGTTTTATTTTTAATTAATTTAGATGAGTCTTCTTTGCCTCCCAGATATTTTTATGTTTCCTTAGAACCTGCTGTCTCTTTTTCCTGTGAAGCTCATCAAGGTGATCACCACTATAAATTGCAATTGTCAACACACACACACACACACTACTTCTCACCCTGTGACTAAACGATGTCCAGAGCAGTGCTGCAATTCCTACATGACTCTGGAAAGTAGAGGAAGATCTGATTAAATATAAGATCTTCCTTTACTGTCCAGATTCACCAGCGTATCACCAGTGGGGGGCAGTGATACGCCTCGCAGCGTCTACTCTGCCGGAAACGAAGAAGAAGAAGAAGAAGGAAAAAACGGAAGAAGAAGACCAAAAAGAAGAAGAAGAAGAGGGACATCGTCCTGTTGTCCTAAAGTAATCCTCTCAAAGTCTTCAGTTTTCTTCTCCTTCTCTGACTCTTGGATGAGTGTCAAATGTCCGGGTTTCAGGATCTTAAAGAGAGAGCAGGTTTGTTTTCTTTCTTCTTCTCTGATCGTGTTTACTGTAGATGTAGCAGGTTAGCCTTTAGCTAACGTTCAGCTAGCTCAGACTGTTTGATGAATCAAAGGTCTGAGACTGAAGTTTACTCGCTCTTCCTTCTGATCCTCAGAGACCAGACAGTCTGATTTGAGGTTTTAGATGTCTGGAGCTGATTTGAACCAAATCTCAACATTAAAACTAGAAAAACACTCTGAGAGCTCAGACCTCCACCAGCGCCACAGTCCTCACCCATATTGGGATTTTTCACCATAAATATTAGTCCTACCTTAATTTCATCCAAATATTCAGATTCCTTGACCATGAAAACATACCATTAGCAACTGGGTTCATAATGATATCTGTTTTAGTTCATTAGTTATCCATGAAAATCGCATTTTTCGTCATGGCGGTTTTACACCGATCCACAATAGGTGTTGTTCCGTATTCTGCACCCCTCGCGTAAAATGCACCCCCTCTAGCGGAACGCCCATTGGAAGCATAGATATAGAGCATAGACTGTAAACGCTCACAAACTGAGGACGCTCGTCTTAAAGGGCCAGTCGCCGTACATGGCCACCAAACGTAGCTCATGTGGTCAAAGTCATTTTCTGTGAATATTTTATCCTCTCCACAATACAGACTTCTTTCAGTTTTTGTTATTGACATGCAATTACACGTGCTTATTGAATCAACCACTTTTATTTTTATTTTCTGGCAACCTCCCCAACACAGTCTATGCTCTATATCTATGCTTCCAATGGGCGTTCCGCTGGAGGGGGTGCATTTCACGCGAGGGGTGCAGAATACGGCACAACACCTGATCACTCCCAAAATATAACCATTTGTTCATTATCCCAATCCGGAAATTTTCTGAAAATGTATTAAAAACCAGTCCATAACTTTTTAAATTATGTTACTCACAGAGAAACAAACAAACAAACAGACTCTGACAATAACACGACCTCCTTGTCGGAGGTGATCACATCGGGACTCACTCAGAACAGCAGCAATAAAGTGATGCTGAACAAACCGGAGAAAAATACAACCTGGATTGAAGTTTGTGTTATTTTGTAGAGTTATTGTTCTTCCATTCAGTCACATGGTCACAGTACATATTTGTAAGTTTTCTCTCCATGTCCTGTTCAGACATTTCCTGACTGTAGATCAGGGCCATTTTCCTGAAGATTCTGAGAATCCTCTCAGAAAGCTCCTAACTTAGCCTAAATAGTCCTAGCAAGGAGTCTTAGCTTAGGAGTGATTCCAGTACATTCTCAGAGAACTCTGAGCAAGGAAAGGACACAAACTCTTGTCTTAGTGAGGAGGTGTAGTTGATCCCGGTGCTCGTTAGGGATGCTCCGATTAGCATTTTCAGTGCCTATCGCTGATCACCGATCATTGAAATCAATATCTGTCGATCCGATATTTCCGATCACCGATCACAGCATTGAAAACAGCAAATGATGCATAATTGTGTACCATACATTAAGTATTAAAATAGGAGATGAGAAAATATGATGATGAGCTGACAACCTGTTTTATTGCAGAGAACGTGCAGCATTTCACTCTAGAGACTCTTACTCTTAGAGACAACTTGCAAAGGCTGTATAAAGTCAAATATAGTCGATCATAAATCAAATAAAATGTATATGTTTACATCTCATGTGCAATATTCCACTCCAAAGGCTCCTGAACTTGGAGTTTAAACAATAGCTTTCCTGTGGAAAGATAATTAACTAAACTGCCACTAACAGGCAATAACAAAAGATAAATTAGATTTCAAGTCAGTTTGTCTGCATTTGAAGAGATGACAGACAGAAAAGTGCACAGCAATTAAACAAAGAATTTACATGAATATTTATCTTTAGGCCGATTTATATGTAACAAGTTCTTTTGTGTCTTTTGTACCTGTTTTGAGAGAGCCATGGGAAAGTGCACAGACACAGAGAAATAATACAAAAAAGAAAAAAAACAACAAAAAACATTGCTCTCTATGCCATTTGTAACTATCTCAGCCCAGGCATTTCTGCCTGACAGTGGGCACACAGTTTAGACTTACTTCTCCTTAAGCAACATCAGTGGCAGATTTGCCTTGATAAATATCAGCATCTCTGCATTTTTGGCCATTAACCTGTTTCTCTTCTCATCTAAAATATGCCCTGCTGAGCTGAAAAGTCACTCACTATCTACACTTGTGCACGGTGCCGAGAGGAACACTCGTGCTGCTTGTGCAAGACCAGGAAAGCGGTCTTTGTTGGCCTTCCAAAAAGCAAGTGTCTGTCCATCACTGTTTGGGATAACTGCTTCTGATAGGTAGAGGTTAATCTCAGCTGCACTTGAGTTGATGTCACCACTGCCGCCACCATTGAGTCTCTCATTCTGTTCCTCGTCTTCAGCCAACAGTTCAGCGTACATAGCATGTAAGGAGCCAGCACAGGGTACCTTCTGTGGGGGTTCACTCGCTGTCCCTTTCTCCACCTCACCAGCCTCCTCCTGTCTCACTGTAAGCAGGGCATCAGATAGCTGTCTGCGCACCTGTGGCTTGAGTCCGGCAGGGAAATATCTATCCTTGTACCTTTTTATGAGAGAATTAAAAGACGAAGAATTAATGTCATTATGTTGTAGGTTGTTTAACTTTGAACTGATAAGGCATGGGCTTGGCCCCATAGCATGGCCCTAATTTGCATTTGTATTCAATTTAACTACAGGACAGCACAACATGCTATAGCTATTACAATTTACCTTCAAGCTTTAAGCATGTTTACGCTAATACTAAACGTACGAATCATATCTCTCTCTCCCTGTCACATGCACACACCCACACACACAGACACACACACACACACACACACACACACACACACACACACACACACACACACACACACACACACACACACACACACACACAGACAGGAATACGACTTTCTCACCTTGGATCAAGGATGGTGGCCACAGAGTACAGGCGTTCGGATTCGGGGTCACTGAATCTCCTCTTGGCAGCTTCCAGGAGTGTGTTTTTGGATGTCTTCACACCGTGGTCAGTCTCGGTTGTTTTCTCGAGAAGGCGAGTTAAAGCTCTGATCGATGGAATAATATCTGCAGCTGATGCAGTTGATGAACTTATAGCTTTTTTGAGCTCATCGAAGGGGTCAAACACAGAAATCATATTTTCCAACAATTTCCACTCGAGGACGGCCAAAATGCAAGGCAGTTCAAAGTCAGCTGCATAAGCACATAGGGCGTGTTTCTGCTCCAGTAAACTTTTGAGCATAGCGACAGTACTATTCCACCTGGTGGGACGTCCTGCTGTAACCTTTTGGGGGGTTGGTTGGGATTCATTTGTTTCTGGATGCTGAATAGTCAGGAGGAAGCAAGTTGAGAGTGTTTTAAATGTCCAACGATGCGCCGTCCACTTGCAATGAGATCAATCACGGCACGCTGTGCTAAAACTCATGCACAGCGAGCTGGAGAGTGTGGGCCATGCATGGTAGGCTGGGGAAATCCACGTCCCTCATCGCTTTCTCCATGTTCTTGGCATTATCCCGTAGAATAACGGGCAGCTTTTCCCTCGGGATTCCCCACGTTTGGAACATGTCTCTGTATGCCGCTGCAAGCGCCTCCGCGGTGTGCGAGCCTGGAAACTCTTGAGAGTGAAGCACTACTTTTGTAAGCACGAAGTTTTCATTAATAAACTGTGCGGTTAGGCTCAGCAGAGACATAAGACATACAGTCGAACTCCATATATCACTCGTGAAGCTGATTGCGGCGATATTGTCATTCATAAGGCCCTCGGTGTGCTTGTAGACATTTTGATATAACTCCGGCAGGCAAATGTCATTAAAATATTTTCGCCCCGGTGGTGAATAGCGGGGATCCAGGCAGGACACGAGGCGTTTAAACCCCGCGTCCTACCACCGACAGCGGCTGCTCATCCAGACAGATAAACTCCATCACTTTTATGTTAATTTCCTTTCTTCTTTTACTATCGTTGCCGGCTGCTGTCGTTTAAGAACATTTGTCACCGTCAGCTGCCGGAGTGGTGTTTGGGGAGGCTGTTTCTCCTGCTTCGCTTTTTCTTCCATGGCTCTCGTCAACTCAAACTGTTCAAATTCTTTGATGTGGCTCGTCTTCAAATGGCGAATTAGGTTAGTGGTGTTAAAACTCCGTTGGTGTCTTCCTCCATGGGGAATTTCTTTTGAGCAAACATTACAAATTGCATATTTCTGGTCGGTTTCTGAAACTTTAAAAAACTCCCACACTGGCGACGCCATTTTCTGTCCCCTCTCTCCAGCCCTGAGAGCGTGCTCAACCACGTGACATAACAAAGCGAGACAGCCAATCGCAAGCGCCCATTTACGTGACCTGAACGGAAACGCTTTCCCCCTGCTTTGTATGCTCAATTGCAAGTAGTAATTCTCATGGGTTTCATGTTATCTTGATCGGCCGTGTTTGATCGGTCATTTTGAGAACGCCGATCCCTTCCCATCAGGGCAATATTGGCCGACATCGATCGGCTCCGATCAGATCGGAGCATCCCTAGTGCTCGTTAGGAGCCATCATTTCAAAAGCTGTGATTGGTTGATCCTAAGAGCTAGATAAAAAAATATAGTTTTGGTGATAATGAGCAAAGAATTGAACCTAAAATCACGAAACTTAATCGTAAAATCTAATTTTAAGAAGACTGTGTAATTGTAAATAATATTTTGCATAAAGAAAATATCTGTTAAATGACTAGTAAGCTGTACTTAGAATTATCCATCAAAATGTGTGAAGACAGGCCCACTTACACAGTATTCACATGATGATAGTTTTATTTATTTGCTCAGATTAATTGGCATGCTGATAATTTTTGCACTTTCAACATTTAACATTTCAACTTAATTTGGTTTTAACGAGAGTGAAATGGCTCAGCTTTCATCAATCTGTGTGATTGCTGACCGCCCTATAAGAGGCAGTGTTGGTTGGCTTTCAAATCTACCACAGACCAGTGAACATCTTTAATGAGCTCAACCACAAACATGAATCCTACACCATTCAATCTGTAGCATTTGGTTTGTTACTGTCATCCAGTGTAGGAGAATATCTCTTCTGCTTCTTCCATCTGCCATTTTGTCCTCTGCTTAGGGAACTCCTAAGTCGTTAAAGTCCTCTTCCCTGCTCTGAACAGATCTCAACTTAGGAGCTCTTTTAAGAGCTGGGATTCTTAAGGAATAGCTTTTGTCTTTACTAGGATCTACTGTTCACTTTTCGGGAAATTCTGAGGTAATTTTTTAAAAAGTATTTTCTTAGAATTTCACCACTAGGAGCAGCTCTGCACTAAGAGGAGTACCGACCCTGATATTTAATATAGAGCTGAGACAATGAGCTGATTGGATAGTTTTGCAGCACATGTTAAAAGATATCCTGATGTATTCAAATATTGTTAATGGGTCAAAATATCCCAGTTTGTCCCTCAGTTTAAAATATTTTTTGTTGATTTCGGACATCAGGAACTCACAACAGTGTTTTCATAAAGTACAGTTATGTCAGTCCGTTGAAACTCAACAAACTTCCAGAAATCATACAACGTCACTGTCAAGCCAAAATATAAACAGACATTTAATGTTGTTTAATTATTGGTTCATTAGTTTATTTTTTAAGAAAATGATGGTCGTACTGGAGGTCTCCTTGATCATTTTTGCTGCTGCGAAGAAAGATGGCAGAGTAGAGAAGGAGAGAGAGAGAAGCATGAGCAGGTGAGCTGTATGCTGCTGAATTAGATAGGCAGGTCAGAGCTGCAGGGAAATGTGCAGCAGGAGCAAAAAGGAGACTCCAGAGACATCAGTGGTCAGTTAATCTGTTTTCTTTAGTTAATGGAGGTTGATTTTTTTGGTAAATTGAGATGTTTATGGTCAATTTTTGTTCAGGTTTTCAACCTTTTCTTATGAAGACAAATGAAAGGAAAAGAATCTTCATGAAAAAGGAATTGAGTTGTCCCATGCCCTCTGAAGTACTGCCTTTAGCCTTTACAAGTTCAGGCATCCTGCAAGTAACCCTGAAAGAACTCGACATAACCAACTCAACAAAGTTAGGAGAGATATTGAGATAGTGGTCTCCGTGGTGGTGATGTTTTTATGTGTAACAATGGAAAAATAAACTTTTTTCAGAGGCCAGTGTCAGCCAACAGTAATTTCCAAACATCTGTTGATGCTGGACTCCTTGAGGTCTGGACTAGAGCTGAAACTATTCCTCGAATTTGCGAGTACTCGATTACAAAATACCCTCGAATTAAGTTTTGTGCCTCGAAGCCTCGTTTAATATATAATTATACATTTAAATATATATCTGGACTACTATACAGTGCACAGTGTTTGACACGGACGGTCATTTCTGTGGCACAATGCGCCCGCTACCTCCGCTGCTGCGCGACTTGTACAATCATGAAGGAAGAGAAAAGAGAGGGACAGAAAGGAGAGAGTCCGCAGAAGAAATGGCAGAGAGTGTCCCAAGTGTGTGGTCACTACAAGAAGGGACGAAAAGAAAACACGGTGCAGTGTGTCTGATGTCAAACTGAGTGAGCTTAGCATGTAGCTTAGCATGATAGCACATCGTTAGGGCTGCAACTATTACTATTACAGCATTTTAAATATGCTCATCACAGACATGCGTCCTCTTTCCATGGTGGAGGACACAGGATTTAAGAACATGATCAAGGATTTCAATCCAAACTACACAATGCCCTCCAGAACACACTTCACAAATATAATTGCAGAATTATATTACTGCTTTGTAAATCAGTATTGTATTGGCTTTGTTTTAGCCAGTACTGGTTTAAACTTTGAAAGTTGTTAAAATAAAAACCCTTTTCTGAGGAATAAACGGCATTTGGTTGCTCATTTTGAAAGCCCTAACATGTTGCATTGTATACAATTGATTTATTGTTTAAAAACAAAAAAGTATATTTTGTTAGAGTACTCGATTACACGAAGAAATAATTGACAGAGTACTCGATTCCAAAAATATTCGATAGTTGCAGCTCTAGTCTACTCTTCTGCAGGAGGGAACCTGAAAGGGTCTTGATTTAGACCATGGGACTTCTGATTGAGTTCATATGGAATGACCAAGTTTCTCCCCAGAGTCATTTTTATAAAGTTCAGCCCCTGCTACATTTCTGAACTTTAATGTTTGTCCCTGTGACATAAATAATAATAAATGTAACAGAGAGGGAGAGTGAACTGACTGAATGTCTGCAGCCAACAGCAGCCAGAGGCTTCACTAGAATATGAAAGAAACATCCTGAATTTTGATGAATTATTGAATCATAACACATCAGGACACTCTAAGAAAAAGATGTGATGTGCAATGACACTGTTCAAAATCACAATGACCATAATTCATGAAGTAGATAAATGTGCGAAGTGTCAATTTTAGCTTGTTGAGTTTTCTGTGAACTTTAAACACTGATCTGTCCTCAGACAGGTCTGCAGGTTTATAAACTTTATACAATGATTTACCATTGATTCCTAAATGAGTGAAGTTTAAAGCTCTGAATAAAAAAAATCATTAACTCCCCCTGATGAGCAAAGACATACTCAGATTCACATAAACATTTTGATTGTTGTGTTTGAATGCATCCCATCTTTTACTTAATATCAATTTATGGCCTCTGTCATTTCACTGTAAAGTTGCACTTATTTTTTAATTCTTTTAACTGAGTCAAACTCATAAAAAGTTAGGTGCTGATATTTGAAATGACTTCAGTGTTGTTGCTGTAACACACTGCAGTCATCATGCCCTCATCTACCTTTTGCTGAATATCACATCTGCCGTACTGAGTTATTTTCTTCCATCAAACAGGTGTGTGTTTGATACATATTACTGAAGAGTTATCATGCAGCATTTCACACACATGGACTTCATCAGAGTGTCACATCCAGGCTCAAAATGTTCATTATGTTTATTGATTTTCAGAGGAATGACGACACAATCGATTATAAAACACACCCTCTGCCCCTCACACAGCCAGGAGAGAAAAACAGAGCTTTTAAGAGATCATGTTGAGCTTCGAGCACTTGAACAAAAGCATCATCCTGATTTTAGATCACTGGAAAGTCTGATCTGCTCTATTTACTTTCTTTAGGTTGCAGGTTCAAGCCCAGCTCTGCCTTCACATGTCATTGTGTAGTTGAGCAAGACACTTTATCCCAGTGTGCTCCCACTGTTTGTGAATGAGTATGAATGGGTGTGAACAGTTGAATGTGGCCTGTGATGTAAAACTGCTTTCTATACTCAAGTCCATTTACCATTCTCTGAAAATTCTGTGCTTCTGTATTTTACAGGTTTGTGAGGAGGTCCAGCAGCCTTGAGAGAGTAAAGAGGAGGTTCCTTCAGAGCAGCAGGAGAGGAGCTCCAGTCTGAACCAGAAGATGAGTGAGCCTCTGCACATTAAAGAGGAACCAGAGGAACCCTGGAGCAGTCAGGAGGGAGAGCAGCTTCAAGGACCAGAGGAGGCTGATATCAAATTCACTTTTGCTCCTGTCCCTGTGAAGGATGAAGATGATGGAGAGGAGCCTGAATTCTCACAGCTTCATGAAATTAAAACTGAAGAGATGGAGAGAGGAGCAGATGGAGAAGAGTGTGGACCAGAGGCAGACAGATACTCTGACCACCAGAGAGATGCACAATCAGAGGCTGAAGACTGTTCTGAAGCAGAGACTGATGACAGTACTGATTGGAGGGAAGTGACAGAAGAAAAATCACAAAGCTGCTCTGAGCGTGGTAAAAGATTGAAACTTAAAGATTCTCTTGAAGACCATGAGAGAAGTTATTTAGGAGAAAAAACAGTCAGTAACTCTGAATGCAGTCAAAGAATGACCTGCAAAGGTTCTTTTCAAGTCCATTTGAGAATCAAAAGCAGAGAGAGACTGTTCAGCTGCTCTGATTGTGGTAAAAATTTTCTAGAGAAAAGGCATCTGAAAAAACACAAGGTGGTTCACACTGAAGAGAAACCCTTCAGCTGCTCACAGTGTGGTAAGCATTTTAGGTACAGAAGTGTTCTTATTAAGCACAGGAGCGTTCACACTGGAGAGAAACCCTTCAGCTGCCTACAGTGTGGTCAGAATTTTAGGCTAAAAAGTAGTCTGATTGAGCACAGGAGAGTTCACACTGGAGAGAAACCCTTCAGCTGCTCTCAGTGTGGTAAAAATTTTGGATACAAAAATAGTCTGACTCAGCATATGAGAGCTCACACTGGTGAGAAACCCTACAGCTGCTCACAGTGTGGTAAAAATTTTGGAAAAAAAGGTCATCTGACTGATCATATGAGAGTTCACACTGGTGAGAAACCCTACATCTGTTCACAGTGTGGTAAAAGTTTTGGATATAAAGGTTGTCTGACTCAGCATATGAGGTTTCACACTGGAGAGAAACCCTTCAGCTGTTTACAGTGTGATTTACATTTTAGACACAGAAGTAATCTGACTCAGCATATGAGAGTTCACACTGGAGAGAAGCCCTACATCTGTTCACATTGTGGGAAAAGTTTTAGGCAAAAAGGTGGTTTGACTAAGCATACAAGAATTCACACTGGAGAGAAACACCACAGCTGTTCACAGTGTGGCAAAAGTTTTAGGGAAAAGGTTAATCTTGTACAACATATGAGATTTCACACGGGAGAGAAACCCTTCAGCTGCTCTCAGTGTGATAAACGTTTTACAATGAAACGTAATCTTCTTAAGCACATAAGATTTCACACTGGAGAGAAACCCTTCAGCTGCGCTCAGTGTGGTCAGCATTTTACGTACAAAAGTAATCTGATTGAGCACATGAGAGGTCACACTGGAGAGAAACCGTTCAAGTGCTCACAGTGTGGTCAAAGTTTTAGACAAAAAGGTGATTTGACTAGGCATATGAGAGTTCACACTGGTGAGAAACCCTACAGCTGCTCACAGTGTGGCAAAAATTTTGGAAAAAAAGGTCATCTGACTGATCATATGAGAGTTCACACTGGAGAGAAACCCTTCAAGTGCTCACAGTGTGGTAAAAGTTTTAGGGAAAAGGGTAAACTTACACAACATATGAGATTTCACACTGGAGAGAAACCCTACAGCTGTGCACAGTGTGATTTACATTTTATACACCTAAGTAATCTGACTAAGCATATGACAGTTCACACGGGAGAGAAACCCCACATCTGTTCACATTGTGCCAAACGTTTCAGTCAAAAAGGTAGTTTAACTAAGCATATGAGAATTCACACTGGAGAGAAACCCTTCAAGTGCTCACACTGTGGCAAACGTTTTAGAGACAAATGCGATCTGATGAAGCATATGAGAATTCACACTGGAGAGAAACCCTACAGCTGTTCACATTGTGCTAAAAGTTTCAGGCACAAAGGTAGTTTGACTAAGCATATGAGAGTTCACACTGGAGAGAAACCCTTCAAGTGCTCACAGTGTGGTAAAAGTTTTAGGGAAAAGGGTAATCTTGCACAACATATGAGAATTCACACTGGAGAGAAACCCTACAGCTGCTCACAGTGTGATTTAAGTTTTATACACAAAGGTAATTTGACTAAGCATATCAGAGTTCACACTGGAGAGAAACCCTTCAAGTGCTCACAGTGTGGTAAAAGTTTTAGACAAAAAGGTGATTTGACAAGGCATATGAGAGTTCACACTGGAGAGAAACCTTTTTCTCCTGCAGTTGAAATAAAAACTGAAGTGAACCCTCCTCATGACTTCATAGAGATAACAGAGACCCTTCAGCAGTAATATTACAGCAAAGAATTCTTGATTTTATTATTGGACAGAACTTTTGTGCTGGAGGTCAGTCTTTCTGTCACAGCCAAAGTGATGAAAACAGGGGCAGTGACAGGAGCACATGGAGAGGACTGTGGAGGACCTGAATCTGTCAGGGACTTGGACTCAAAGAGACATTTACACAACCAGAGACGGAGGACAAGGCTGAAGACTTTTCTGAAGCTGATATTAAAGACAAGACTGAGACTTTAGGATGGAGCCCAAAGAGCATCATCACGTCATGTTTAAACCTGGAAGAATCCTGAATTTCCATTTGGCCATGAGCTGTGATGCTGTGGAGATGCTGATGACAAGCTGAACCACTTCAGACAATTCTAGCTCGTCACAGTGACATTTCTGATTGGAGGAGACTGTCTTTATCCTTGGTTGACACCAGAACTTGGTGATATGTCTGTGACCCTCCTATTATCCTCAATTACACTTGTGTTTGTGGATAATACGCTGTACAATTGTCCCTTTCGGACACTGATGGTGCGTTCCAGTTGTAGTCGGAATTTCCGAGTTCTGAGTGGGAAATGGCAGCTGGCATGCCCCCCGAGGTTGGAGTTTCCTACTGGGAACTCGGGGGAACCTTGTCACCCACACACTGATAAGTCGGAGATAACATCACTCCCAGTTCCCAGTTCCGAGGTTAATGGAACACAGCATTATCAGCATTCCAGTTACAAAGTTGGAAAAAACATGCCAATCTCCCATACTATTGTTAGCCTCTGTTAGCATGCCCTGAGTTGTTGTCCACAAATACCACATAAAGAATGTAAATATCACTATGGCAGCATTTTTGTAAAAATAAGCTGCTGTGGAGTCACGAAGCCTCAAACCTACAATTATAAACATGACACATAGTTGGCCATTTTATTAGAAACACTCCATTCCCATTATCATTATAGCTGCTCATGTAGATATTAGCATGATCTCCATATCCATGACCAATACATCTACAGTATCTATTGTTTTTTTACTACCACATAGTCATGAGGTCCCTCTGAAAATGGGATGTCACATCTCAAGAGGCCTTTAACACATTTATATTTAATGGAGACAAATATAGTAGGGATGCACTTGTGGTCTGGGGGCCCCCATGAGTTTGTCACTTCCATAAATTCTTATTTTCAGTAAGAATATCATTGATTATACTTCTATAAAATGATCACCACAACCATTCAGACATGAGGACCCTCCTGAAAATGAGATGCAGCATCTCAAGAGGCTAACCTCTAATAAATCAGACGACAGGTCGATGGTTCATGAACCTGTCCTTATTTTTAGTTCTTATTCTAGTCCACTTGTCTCCTCTTACCTCCCTTCCTTCGCCCTCACACCCAACGCAGCATCGTGTGGATTTGCTGTTCATCATGAGACTGGGATCCACATTCAAGATTTCCTGCTGCTTAAAGCTGGTGTCTACGATTTGAAACCGAAGCCTGCCCCCCCTTCCCTCACCTCTCCCCTCCGTGTTTCAAGATCCCGCCCCCAGCTCGTGTTGGCTCATATAAGCCCCCTCCGGCAGAGCTACGAGCGACTAGCACAATATATCAGCAGCAAACTCAATTAAAAACAGCTCAGCTCAACTGAAAGTATCAAACACGACAGACATCTCCCTTATAACACACAGCAGTAGCCATTTCAACTGGACCGGCGGCAATGCGGGCCAGGCTCCCGCAGAGCAGAGCCGAGTGTGGGGGAGGATTAATCTTTCTCAGCCTGTCCTCCCCAGCTCAGCTTACAGTGCTAACGATTAGCGGCTAACAGGCTAACCCGCTCCCCTACAAGTTATTAGCCCGTGCAGGCACAAACTAACCAGAGTTATTCAGCAGACATCTCCCACTGTAGTAAACAAAGGCATTACCTGATCAACCAGGGGCGAAAGCGGCCGATGCTGAAGGTCTGACGGCCGGCTGAGGCTATTCTGCTAGCCAAGTTAGCTTCGCTAACAGGCCTCCACCAAGGGCAGAGCTCCGCTGGGCCCGCGGGAGAGGGAGGCGGATTCTCGGTTCGGCGCTAGGCTTTCCCGGCTTCATGATAGTTCAGTAGCTAACGCTGCTAGCTGCTCACCGGAGGTAGAGGGGAGCAGGCGGGACCATGGGCAAGATGCTGCGTACTGCGTAGTGAGGGAGACGAGGGAGAGGGGAGAGGAGAAGGGTGGTCTGCAGCCAGACTGTCTTGGGAGAGGGAGGCGGATTCCCGGGTTCGGCGCTAGGCTTTTCCGGCTCCATGATAGTTCAGTAGCTAACGCTGCTAGCTGCTCACCGGAGGTAGAGGGGAGGAGGCGGGACCATGGGCAAGATGCTGCGTACTGCGTAGTGAGGGAGACGAGGATTGGATGGACTCATGGACTAACTCACGGACCAATTAATAGTTGCAGGTTCTTAGGCTTGATTGGTCAGCTAGTATGCAGCTTTTCAGCGGATATACTGAATGGATTTTTTTCATTCTTTTTGGTCTTTATGCTGTGTAGATAGGACCATTGGACCATAACAGCCTTATAAACGGTGTTATTAATATGTACAAAGCTTCCAAATCGTAGACCATAGCTTTAACAGAAGGTTTTTTCTTGCCGCCATGATGGAGGGATTCATGATTGGCTATATGGATTTCATGTTGGGTGTTGGATGTATATATTTGTATATATATGTGTATTTTATATGTATATATGTAACTATGCATATATGTGTATCCATAAAATGAAGAGCTTTATGCTCTATTGTAATATAATTAGTTCCCAGGTGTGCCTTAGACTGTCCACAATAAAAGGCCACCCTGAAATGTGCATTTTTTTTGCTTTATTGGGGGTCTGGGGACTCAGAACCAGTCAGTATCTGTATCTGGTGTGACCACCATTTGCCTCATGCAGTGCAACACATCTTCTTCGCATAGAGTTTATCAGATTGTCAATTGTGGCCTGTGGAATGTTGGTCCACTCCTCTTCAATGGCTGTGCGAAGTTGCTGGATATTAGTGGGAACTGGTACATGCTGTCGTGCGTGAGCATTTGCCCACTCAAGTCTGTTGCGGCGACGATCTGGAGTCAGGTTAAGACCCCGATGAGGACGACGAGCATGCTGTTGAGCTTCCCTGAGACGGTTTCTGACAGTTTGTGCAGAAATTCTTTGGTTATGCAAACCAATTGTTTCAGCAGCTATCAGAGTGGCTGGTCTCAGATGATCTTGGAGGTGAGCCTGCTGGATGTGGAGGTCCTGGGCTGATGTGGTTACACGTGGTCTGCGGTTGTGAGGCCGGTTGGATGTACTGCCATATTCTCTGAAACGCCTTTGGAGACGGCTTATGGTGGAGAAATGAACATTCAATGCACGAGCAACAGATCTGGTTGACATTCCTGCTCTCAGCATGCCAATTGCACGCTCCCTCAATGCTTGCGACATCTGTGGCATTTTGCTGTGAGACAAAACTGCACATTTCAGGGTGGCCTTTTATTGTGGACAGTCTAAGGCACACCTGTGCACTAATTATGATGTCAGATCAGCATCTTGATGTGGCACACCTGTGAGGTGGGATGGATTATCTCAGCAAAGCAGAAGTGCTCACTATCAAACATTTAGACAGATTTGTGAACAACATTTGAAAGAAATGGTAATATTGTTTATCTGGAATGAATTTTAGTTCTTTGAGTCCATCTCATGAAAAATGGGAGCAAAAACAAAAGTGTTGCGTTTATATTTTTGTTGAGTGTACATCCTATTATGTGATATATGATATGATCGCGGTAAAACTCGAGCGGACGTGACGTCACCGACCGACAGCCGACACCGACAGCGACCAAACAGGTATTTATGGATGCGCGACGCTACGTCTGTGAGCGACGCGACTTTGGTAGCTGGGTCGCTTGCGGTATGAACGTACCTTTAGATTGTGGTCATAACAATTTATGCCTTTCTTTCATTCAGTTACCATTTATTTTCTTTGCACTGATTGGTGTTCATGTTGATAATGACTAGACACATTTGTTTAAATCCTCACTTTCAACATCGGTTATGCAGATGTAATTTTTAACAGATTATTATGTTCATTGTTGTCTGAAAGGAACAACATTGTCATGATACATGATAAGATACGTGATGCATCTTTTGTAGTCCACCTTAGGAAAATTGTAGTTTCAGTGCAGCAGTAACATCCGTGGTCACATGATGACGTGGCGTAGTGAAGGTGTAGTAGGATTCTCTCTGCACAGCAGTTCTCCTTTCCTAAGTCCTTCTGAATTCTCCTTTCTCCTTTCCTTAACCTCATGACGTTTTCCATCAGGGTTAAGGAAAAGTAGATAGGAAAGGGCTTAAGAGGTGACTATTTGACCGCAGCCACTGAATTAAGGAAAATTATGTGAACTCCAGGGTGCCCAACCGTGGTAAATTCATATTCACGTTTACGTCAATTTAACATGAAAATGTACATGAATGAAAAAGAAAACTGTCACTTTTTCCCAGGCCCAGAATTATAGTTTTTCGTTGTTATATTGTGGCCACTTTGTGTTCAGAAATAATATGTTTATTCTGCTATAAGCACTTAAACCCCCCTCCTTGCGCATTTATATGGAAAAAAATGTAAAGGCCAGAGATATCAAATTACAGTTCACCACTTTCTCTCCTTATTTTAGCCTGGTTGGATCACAAATGTCATGAACTTAATCGTTAATGTGCATTATAATCTGCCCTGCCCCAGGGTCTATTGAGGGCCGAAATGTGTCAGTGAGCATCTCTGTCACCTACTGACTTTTTTAAAAATTATTATTGTCCATGTTTGCTAAAGTTATCTAAAATGTGTTTTCCTTAACAGACCTGTCTACTTTGGGCCCTAATTTCATGGTGCAGCGCAGGGGGCGCAAGCCTGGCGCACCCCGCGCAGTGTTAATTTCGTCCAGCGCACCGCCGTGCGCTGCCAATTTGACAATTTGGTGGACCATCTGTGCAGAGATGGGTGTGACAGTGCACCGGGTGGAGGTGATGGCGCACCAGGGGGAGGTGTCGGCAGATTCATGTTGGCACAGTGTAATTTGGTGACGGGCGCACATGTGCACACACACCAACACAGCCTCAGAAGCAGGTTTCCAGAGTGTCAGGCACATTTTAATGCAATCAACAATCACAGCAATCACTATTTAATGTAACCGTCTGAACCAGCATATACATTTGTATCCGTATTAACCCTCCTATTCTCCTCAAATATTACTAACACATTTTACCCTTGGGGTCAATCTGACCCCAGGGATATTTGGCTCCAGAAAATGATTAACAGAAAATTGTTGACCAAGTTTTTTGTGTCAGGAGCTTTGTTTATTTGTTGAATACATAAATAACCCCTTGATAATGAAACCTTGACCTGTCCTCTAGCACCACCATCAGGCCAAACTTTTCGATCAGAAATAATTTATCTTGAAAAGTTTTCATCCAAATCTTCTCAAATTTAATGACAACATTCATGACCACAAGAGTATGAACCCTATTGGTTTTTGTGACGATATGACCTTTCCTGCAGCGCGACCATCAGGTCAAACTTTCAGTTTTAGAGTTAGTATATCTTTCAAATCTTTCATCACAATCTTTTCTAATTGGGGTGCACATTCATGACTCTCACAGAATGAACCATATTGATTGATGTTGTTAACCCCCGCTTTCCTGTCATTAACATATTTATTTACTTATTTTTATCTACTTTTTTGTAACATATTTGTGGTCACTATAAAGTCTCAATCACCCCTCCTCTTTTGTTATCCAGGCTTGGGACCGGCAGTGGCAAAGTTAAAGATTTTTTGTTTGTTTGTTTGTTTTATGAATTTTTTATTTGTTCCTTTTTTTGTTCTTTTTTGTTTTTTTTTAATGATTTTTGTACTTGTTTCTTTTTTTGTTTTTTGTTTTTGTTTCTTTTTTGTGTGTTTTGGGGGGTTACATTTTTTAAAATTCACCCATTTGTGAAACAGAAAATCATAATGAGAACATCAGTCAGATAGTCAGAACATGAAACAGTTCTTTATGGCAACAATCAAGCTTCTAATCTGCACTACTTTACACAGGATGTGCAGAGAGTGTCTGCATGCTCCTTGCATGCTCCCCCCATGTTCCCCCTCTCCCATGTCATGTATTAACTCAAAAGTATCAACTCTGCACCTGCAGGTGTGGGAATGTTTGGTCACACATGGGTCATTCACAGACAGTCAAGTTTTACACAGCTAAAACAGCTTGGGGTCAAATTGACCCCAGAGGAACGCCGATGCGTGCAATATGTGTACAGCACAATGAAAAAATATCATCATAATAATTTCATGCCAAATCAATAGTATCCATCAAATTAGGAAAAGTCATGAAATATGAAGCCAAAATAAAAAAGTCAACTATTATTTTTTGAATGATAAACATTGAATGGGGTCAAATTGACCCCAAGGATAATAGGAGGGTTAATTGTCCCGTCACATCTGATGTCGGATTAAAGCCATTTGCCATAATGCAAACTTCACCTGACAGCAGCTGAAGTGTGATGCACATCTGACAAGTCAACAATAAATAGCCTTAACATCTGATACTGAGTATATATCTGGCTTCTCTCATTTCATTAAATTCAAAGAAAAGAGGGAGAAAAAAGACGAAGAAAAAAGAGAGAAAATAATGTTTCTCACTCAGGATTTACCTGCGATTTTCCATATTCCTCTATTTTAGTCTTTATTTTTAACGTGATCTAAAAAGATGGAGTACATTATTGCAAGGAGGATGAGGAGGAGACACCGGGAGAGTATACAGTATCACTAAAGGCTCTGCTATTTGGCGATGACAAACCAGGAGTGCAGGTGGATCACAAGCATGAATGGATAAGCCAGCTGCTGTGTAACTGTCTCTTAATTGTGTACTCCTATAAATGACAAAGGAACAGATTAAATCTGTCCCAGGAGCTGGCCCACAAGGTGACGCGCTTCGTTGACCCCGATGCACGCCCCGATGGCCAGTCCGTTCTCCCAGCTGCTAAAGTGACAGTGGCTCTGACCGTCTCCCCTACCGGGTCTTTCCAGCGAGGGAGTGGACCGTTCAGCCCTTAAACAATGAGTCTGCATCAATGCAGGCTTTTGACGACTTTTGCAAGGAAACGACATAAATGTAAGTGCCGCAAGTATCCATATGTTCCCCACACCTTTGTCACACTGACAAAAAATCACAAAGAGTGTGGTTTTAAAAGATTAAATGAAACAAACAGATCTGTTTGTGCTGATATTTGATGTGATTGTGCAGACCTTGCACCTTAAAATGTGAGCACAATTGGCAGCATTTATTAATTTCTTTGATTGTAATTGTCAGATGTTAATCGGATTGAAAGATGTCGAATCACTTAAATTATTTGAAGTAAGCTGTAATGTAGCTCCTGTCCTAGCGGGTCACAATCTTTGCCACAGCGTAACAGCCAACAGCCATACATGGGATGTCTTTCTGTTGTCATGGCGACGAGGTCTTCCGTTTTTCAGTGAAGTGAATGGGCCTCCCATTCCTGCCCGTCATATTTACATACCCTCCCCCTTCAGTGGAAGTGCCCCCCATAGCTCTGAGTGTGACTTAATTTTGGAATGACACTCGATAGTGAAGGGGTAGTGTGTGGGGGCAGTTTGGGATTCAGTCTGTGTTTCTTCGGCTGAATCCCTAGGAGGATGAGGACTATGGAGCTAGATCAGTCTCATAATAGATAAATGCACACAGAACGATTCACAAATGTATACTGGGATTAATATATAAATGTCTCTCAACTCACAAATATTTTTCAAAGTTCACAAATGTATTTCTGATGCACACACAAATATTACTTGTTTTATATATTTGTAATGGAAATCCACAAATGTCTATATTTAAAATAATTTGCAATTTTCGTTTAAAACAAATATTTATATTTTGATATTTATTCATAAACTGTTTAATCTGCATTCACAAACTGTTCTGCATTTGTGAAAATCGCTGCATTTGTCTGTATATTGTGATATTTATTCACAAACTGTTGAATCTGCATTCACAAACCGCTCTGCATTTGTGAACATCGCTGCATTTGTGTGTGAATCTTTTTGAGACTCCCCTGACGTGTCTCGATCCACAAATGCGTGTTTTTTCAACAGGGAAGTATCTGTAGCCAATCAGATGTCGCTCTCCTTTCAGCCAATCACAAGAACGCTACTTTTCAGCCAATCGTATGAACGCGTTCGTACAGCTTAACCGACACATTGGACTGAGAGAACGAAGTTGTCATCCAGGTGGACATGGCGTCAGCAGCTGGTTATCTGCAGAGTGTAAATGAAACATCCAGGTTTTCTTTGCTCTCTCTAGTTGGGAGGTTTGCTGAGATAGGTGGGGAATTGTATGAAATGTGTAACCACCGCCAGTGCCAGCGGGGTAACCCGGTCTCTAACGCCGCCAGTGCTATCAGGGCTAATACTGTATCCACCACCGGAAGTGCCGCGAGTACCCACCCTCCCCTGCCGCCGACAGTGTACGCCATCACAGCCATCGGCGTTATGTAAACACTGCCACCCATCTCCATCCCACCGCCCGTGCAACCATCACGGCCACTGGCGTTAACGTTAACCGTCAACCCTCTCCATCCTGCCGACAGCAGGTGCTGTCATCTTCTCCTCTGGTATTACGTGCCCGCCAGAGAGCAGAAGTGTGTGCCTATGTTTCACATCGTGCATCCAGCCTTGCTCATGTAATGTCAGTAAATGTTATTGCATGTAATTACGACATTATTTGGCTTCATTCACTGAGTGGAGTCCATATGAGAACACAATGAATATCACAGGTATTTTTTATATCACCAACGTAGCAGTGACAAGGAAATACAAGACTGGAGTTTACATTTGTGTGTAAGTGTTTTTTTTTTCACCATGGACATTAGTTGCTAATATAGAAAGAGGCTGTTATCATTTCTGTGAGCATGCAGCATACTGACATCACTTATAGACTTTTTGTGGACATGTTACTCACAGAACATAAATGCGCTGTATGCGATCCTCTGAAATATGATGCATTATTATTGATTTAAATGTACAAGCATGAGCAGATTCACGCAGCACTGACAGTAATAAAAAACATACATTTGAAAGGCTGATATTTTACAGCAATGATAGCCTACTTATACTTTCTTCATCAGTTACTGTAACAATAGGATTGTTTATATTATTAATATTATATTATATTATTATTATTATATATTGTTTGTTTATAGATTGTTATAAGTAGTGCCATCCCAGGCAACATTGTAAATAGAACACTACTGTTGCCAGGTTACAGTATCACCGGTTACAGCTGTTATGTGAACCTTCTTTGTGTCAGTCATGATTGTCAGTTGATAATAAAACAAGTAAGCAAGTTTGTGCTTTAACAGTACATCCTGTAGTTGATTACTGAACCCAAGACAACAGGACAGGATGAAACAGTTACGTTTCTTTATTACCACAATGCCCCAAATTACTCCGTCTGCCCATTTTTTTCATCAGCTGTGAGGGATAATAGGAGCTGTGAAGTAGCTTTAGTTTTGAAATCACTGAAACATGTGTGCTGCATTCTCACAGAAAATATTGACAGCCTCTTTCTATATAAGCGTCTGATGTCCGTGGCGAAAAAACATGCCCATGTCGCTAATTTTACACACAAATGTAAACCCCAGTCTTGTATTTCCTTGTCACTGCTACGTTGGTGATATAAAAAAATACCTGTGATATTCATTGTGTTCTCATATGGACTCCACTCAGTGAATGAAGCCAAATAATGTCGTAATTACATGCAATAACATTTACTGACATTACATGAGCAAGGCTGGATGCACGATGTGAAATAAAGGCACACACTTCTGCTCTCTGGCGGGCACGTAATACCAGAGGCGAGATTACCGCACCTGCTGTCGGCAGGATGGAGAGGGTTGACGGTTAACGTTAGTGGTCGTGATGGCTGCACGGGCGGTGGGATGGAGATGGGTGGCGGTGTGTACATAACGGCAGTGGCCGTGATGGTGTACACTGTCGGCGGCAGGGGAGGGTGGGTACTAGCGGCACTTTCGGTGGTGGATTCAGTGTTAGCCCTGATAGCACTGGCGGCGTCAGAGACCGGGTTACCCCGCTGGCTCTGGCGGTGGTTACACATTTCATACAATTCTCCACCTATCTCAGCAAACCTCCCAACTAGAGAGAGCAAAGAAAACCCGGATAATGTTTCATTTACGCTTTGCAGATAACCAGCTGCTGACGCCATGTCCACCTGGATGACAACTTCGTTCTCTCAGTCCAATGTGTCGGTTAAGCTGTGCGAACGCGTTCATACGATTGGCTGAAAAGTAGCGTTCTTGTGATTGGCTGAAAGGAGGAAGACATCTGATTGGCTACAGATACTTCCCTGTTGAAAAACACGCATTTGTGGATCGAGACACGTCAGGGGAGTCTCAAAAAGATTCACACACAAATGCAGCGATGTTCACAAATGCAGAGCGGTTTGTGAATGCAGATTCAACAGTTTGTGAATAAATATCACAATATACAGACAAATGCAGCGATTTTCACAAGTGCAGAACAGTTTGTGAATGCAGATTAAACAGTTTGTGAATAAATATCAAAATATAAATATTTGTTTTAAACGAAAATTGCAAATTATTTTAAATATAGACATTTGTGGATTTCCATTACAAATATATAAAACAAGTAATATTTGTGTGTGCATCAGAAATACATTTGTGAACTTTGAAAAATATTTGTGAGTTGAGAGACATTTATATATTAATCCCAGTATACATTTGTGAATCGTTCTGTGTGCATTTATCTATTATGAGACTGATCTAGCTCCATAGGAGGACAGGCAAATGGACGGGTAGTGGGTAGGGAGAGCGTGTAGGGGGCAGTTTGGGATTGAGCCCTTGATTGTCCCTTCTCCAGATTAGTCCCCTTGCTCCTCTCTCCTATCCTCCTCCTATCCTCTATTGCACTTTGGAACGTTTATATGGCTGCTCAGAAAGTACCTCTGGTGTCGCGGAGGAGAGAGGAGAAAGGAGACTGCATTAGAACATTGGGATGCACCTGTGGCAAAACGAGCAGTAATGTACACAAAAATGACAATGCCACCTGAGGACTCACACCCCAAGATATGGAGAATAACCTCTCTCTAATGAGACCAACAAGGACCTGCAGTTCATAGAAATTCACAGGACGGAGACAGTGATTTCAATTAGCAAAAATACTTTATTTAATAAGTTAAAAAGAGCAGACTAAATAATAAGAGGTATGGGACCTGCCACTGCAAACTAAACCAGGGCAGGGCTGGGCTTACTACGACAGCGGCAACTAAGGAGGGAAGGATCCAAACTACACTGCACCCGTGAAACAGCAAACAAAAAGTGAATAAAAGGGACCACCACCAGGGAACCGCTGCCGCTCCGAGGCCCAGCACCTGTCAAACAAAGAAAAACACAATTAAAACCATGCAAAGATGGCAGTCCCCATACCACATTAACCAAACCCCCCAAAAAACAACTAAATCACAATTTATCACAAATAACAAAGAAAACTCATAAACAAATCATACAATACTTGCCCCAAACCCCAAAAAGAAATAATTACTGAAAAGAAACTGTGAACGTAAGAAAAACTGAATTAAGTAGAAATATAATGCTCAAATAAAGTTATTAGAAAAAGAATGTACAAACAAACTTAATGCTGGACAGAAAGGAAAAAGAGTAGTAGGAAATTAATCAAATAGGGCGTCTGCATCAGTTCATAAAACCAAGGAGTGTGCACGTGGTCTCCAGTGGGGATAGCGTCTGTATTGGAGTCCCCTTGGAGTGCGACCACTCGCCCACACACGCTGGGGATACACGTGCAGCGGGGCCGAAATCACGGCTCCAGCTCCAGCAGCAGCAGCAGACTCACGAGACCCAGCCCGAAGCAGAGAAGAAGAAGCGGAGTGCCAGCGAGAAGCAGACGAGCAGAGAAGAGCCAGCTAAAGGCAGACGAGCAGAAGAGGAGAGCCAAAACAGCAGCACAGCGACAGCAGGTGACGGCTAACACACAGAGCAGGAAAAACCAACCCCGACAGCGGGAGGAGCATGTGCAGGCCAGACCCGACAGCTATGGCTGGGAGGAAACAATCATTAATGCCCTCACCAGTCCATTAACAGCTGAAAGCTAAACGACAAACAACTTAGCCCCTTACCTGGAGAAAGCACACCCCGCTCCCGCTCACACCACACTGCTGCAACAGTGCGAGACTGGGGTAAACCAGATGCCCAACTAATGAATTAATTAAAACCGGAATAAAGCAGGCAGGCGTACCTTTGTAGAAAACCAGCCACCGCTCCGTCTGCCGGCTCCATGAAGGAGGAAGAGAAAGAGGGAGAAGAGGAGGTGGACCGGATATATTTATAGAGTATCTGGTGAGCAAGGCCACACTGCCTCTAGTGGGAGAGTATCTAACTCTCCACCTTGCCACACACCCATGGAATGCTCCGCAATGTTGCACAAATGGAGGGGTAGTAGGTCGGGAGAATATATCGAACTTACCCTACTGTACAAGTTGTTCTTAGTTTAATTGTTTTGATTTCTCTTTAACCCTGCCAACATTTGATTTGGTGATGTATCTCTCTAAAACATACTGGAGACCTTTTCTGGCTTTCTAAAGTGTCTGAAGAATCTGTTCAGATATTTGAATAATACTCATTAATTTCACCAAAAACTCCACATTTCTCATTCTAGAAGGGAAAGCTTGACAGGCGTAGCAACAGTAACCAAGGGGCCGTGGCTTAGCAAATTGTCACTTGCAACTGACAAAATGAAACAAAGTTTTCTAATATAGTCAAGCAAATCAATAATATACCAATCATTTTATATTATATTTTGGCCTTTGAAGTTCTCTGCCCGAGGATGTCTGATGATGCATTTGTGAGAAGAACCGACTTTTTGTAAACTTACTTGAAGTAGCAGCATCATTTATTTTGAACTGTACGCTGCTGGACCTGGGCGGAGGTTGACGAAACATGTGTGTCATTTTATAACACTTTGCCCCTTCCTCCTCCAGTGACCTTTTTTTCCTATCCATCTCCCTCTCATGTCCACCTTTTCTCTTTGTTTTTTCTCTTCTTTTGCTGCAGGGTTTATCAGGGTGCTCCATAATCCTCACTGCTTTCACTCTTGCCTCACTCTTGTATCACCGCTCTGCAGTGCTTGTTTCCCTGTTGTCGCTATGAAGGGGTGGGCCATAAAGTAACTATCCAATCACAGCACGTTTCTTCTAAAAAAATATGTCACTTTGACCAATCCCTATCCTTCTGATTAGGAGCTCAGAGCACTTGCTTTTTGTGAGTGGCAGGAGGGGTGGGCGTGTACTCTGTAAGGCAGCTAGCACTGCTGTTTCTGGCCTGTCTGCCAGAAAGCCGACCAACTTTTTTTCATTGGCCTGCCAGTCCATGGCTGGCCTGTTCAGGCAGGCCAATAAGGAGGCAGGCCACCGGAAAAAGTCCTGCCTCTCCTGATTGACAGTCTGGTCCTGGTTCCAGCCCAACCCTCTGCAGTAAGTATTTCACCGATTTTGCTGGGAAACCGCGGCAGCCGACTTAAGTTGGGTAGCTAGTTGCATGCCACCCCTTTGACACAGCTTCATCAGTCCCATCAGCTTTTTTCATTTGATGGGATACGGCCAGTCTCTCTTCCCAGGGTACCGAGAGTTCAGCGGCAATGATGGTTTTTGCGCTCCTCGATAACAAAACCATGTCTGGTCAAAGGGAAGTCACTGCCACATCTTGTGGGAAGACAAGTTTCCTCTCCAGGTCCACACTCAACTCCCAGTCTGAGGCACTTTGCAGGGTACTAGGCACAGTCTTAGTTGCTGTACCGGTCTTGTGGGTCTTAACTCCTTCACTTGCAAAGGTTATGGCTATTGATGACTGGGCTTGTATGTTGTTGGCCTTGACACGCTGTTGTTCCACCTATTTTGCATTCTTGGTCAGGACAGGCAGTATAGTCTCCATCTATACCGCCCTTCTGCCAACGCCCTTGGACAGCCAGCCAAGATGTGGTTCAGTGTGCATGCAGGTGCACCACACTGTTTACATGATGGGTCTTCATCTAAGCCCCAGGTCTTCAGGTTTGCTGGAGTTGGCAGTAGGTCAGTCACAGGGCTCAGGAGAAAGCTCAACTTCCCTTGGTCGGTCTACCACAAGTCCTGCTAAGACAGCGGGTGTTCCTGTGCCTGATCCCATTGGGTCCGACGGCCATGGCAGGCAAGTCCGATGGCTTTTACCTGGCGTTCCTCCTCTTCTGCCTCGCGGACTCTCTGCACAACAAGGCCTCTTCTGGCTCTGACATCCACCCTGCTCCACCTCTTTTCGCTGAAATGTCCCAGACCGAGTCGTCCATTGCACACCACACCCATGATTTCTTGGTGCCTCCAGTGGGACTCCTTCCTCTATGGCAGGGGTGTCAAACTGATCCAGTAAAGGGCCACTGTGGCTGCAGGTTTTCTTTCCAACCAAGCAAAAACACACCTGACGCAAATTATTCAATCAACTGGATTGTCTTTACATGGTTGATTTGTTGGATCAGGTGTGTTCTTGCTTGGTTGGAATGAAAACCTGCAGCCACAGTGGCCCTTTACTGGATCAGTTTGACACCTGTGCTCTATGGCTTGCTGAAGCTTCCATTTCATGCCATGTCTGATGACTCTGCTTGAATGTTTCACCTTCCCATCCTTAGACGAAAGAAGTGTACTAACTGCCCTTGCCTTGGTGGCTTTGAACTCCTCCACCACCCATGAGACTGGCAAGGGAAGCTTGGAGGTCTTGCTGTACTAGTTGATTGCACTGAAGGATGGGGGGTAAACCCAGCCATTTCCACAAGAACTTGCTGCACAGTCTTTCCATTCCTTCTACTTGGGACATGGGAAATTCATACAGTAGGAAGGGCCATTGCAAGCGGGGAATAATGCCATACTGGAAGCACCAGACTTTGAGTCTTCCAAGCAACGGGCTGCGATTGACTGTAAGCGTGACCATGTCGCCATCTTTTCCAGAGCGCTCAGGATCCACAGTGTGCCCTGGATATAGGGGGCATTATAGTCACATTATCCATGAAAGTTTGAGAGGCGGGGTGTCTTGAACCTTTTTGGAACTCCTTTTGGGCCTCTGCTCTTGTTGCTCCTGCAGTTAGCAACAGATTCATAGCCGCTATGAACAGGGTCACGGAGATTGTGCATTCTGCCATGATGCCCTTCTCCAGTCTTTGCCATTTGGTGGTGATGTTTCCCACAGTGAACCTCAGTGAGGGCAGTGGTGCTTTTATCACCACTGCCCTCACTTCGTCCATGGTGAAGTCTGCCATGTTAAAAGGGGTGGCTGGTGTAGGGCTCGGGATTTTGAATGGGCATTTGGCCAGAGGAATGCCTCTGGAGGAATCCTCATGGGCAGTGGCCACACTGCTCTCTATCTCCTCCTTTGTGCAAGAGAAGGTCTCGCCCTTGGGCTTTCCTAGTAAGTCTGCTGTGAATTGGAAGGGGTTATTGAAAAAGGCTTTCCTCTTACGACACTTCTCTTTCTGCTTCTCCCATGCAGTCTCCACTCTCCAAAGCTGTATTAGCCTTTTCCGCGTCTCTGAGCTGATTTCATCCCGAGCTGCTCTTTCTTGATCAATTGCTTCCCACCACCTCTTCTTTCTGGTGAAAGAGTTTATTTTCCTTAATTCAGTTTCTCCCATGCGCTCGGATTGACATATCCAGGTGACGGTTTTGTGGCTAACGGACATCACAGAGGAGGAAGTGTTTTATCAGATTACTCCAATAAAAAGAAAGGTACCTCGTGACGTCACGACGTTTGAAATCTCGCTGACATCTCGCGATGACCTATTTTCAGAGGCATCAAATCTCGTTCTAGGATTATCAGAAAAAATACAATATCCAATTTTTTGAAAATTAAGGGGGTGTAAGGTCTTGTTTTCCAATTTATTATATTATATGTAAGTATTAAATCATGCATCAGCATGATATGTCTCCTTTGAACTGTGAGTAATTACAAGAAAAGAAAAAACAGATTTGAACTTTAAACAGGATTCTCTTTATAAACAATTGAAAATGAACAACAAATAACCTATTTTACAAACACTCACACTTTTATTTTCCTGCAGCATTAGTGTCCATGTCATAGCTCGTTATTTTAGACCATGTGCAGGAGGGTTTTTTTTGTTTGTTTGTTTTACTGACGGTAGTTCCTGAAGCAGTGAGTAGCCTTTATGACTCTCCTCTGGTCTCCTCTGTCCCTGGCAGATATCCTTGATATTTCCAAATTACGATTGATTAAATACATAAAGCACGAACTCTGATGGAATAAGACGATCAATTTCAAAATTACGGTGAATACATGGCAAGAACCCCAGAATGATACTAATGCTGTTATTTACAAGATTTATACATACAGTCAGACAGAGAATACTTATAAACCACCTGTAATTCTCTCGGATATGGCTCACTGAATCTTCTTTCTCTCTCGCTCTCTCTCTCTACCTTTATGGCTTGGTCAGTTCATTTACTCAAGGAGTTACGGCACTTTTAAATGCACAATTTTTTTGGGGGGGCCGCAGCTTCATGTTTGGACAGGGTGACTGTCCTCTATCAGTTTCCCCTCAGCATCCTTGTAAAATCAAACATTCAACCAGACTCCAGAGTCCATATCAAGAAGGAAATCTCCGCTGTGTCTAACTTTTGCTCTGAGGCAAAACAATGCAAACTGCGCATGCGCGTCCCCATGAGGCTGCTTCATCGAGTAATAGCCTTGTAGTTCAGACCTTTCTAGTCAAAGAGCAGCATCACTGAGCTTTATTGACGCCATGTGATAATCAAACATGGTAAAACGGAAATTTTAATAGGACATGGTAATGATTACCGTGGGAAATTTTTACCGTGGTTTACCATTTTACCGGTAACCGTTACATCCCTACATCGGATAAAGCTGCAGACATGGATGAAAGTTAGATTGAAGAAATGTTTTTTTTTTCAGCTCAAATTATGATAAGAGAAGTTTAAACTGCACAGTGTAGCTTTGATGACAACACTGCAGCATGCACTTTAATTTGAAGACAGAAATTAAATTTAGCTCAGGAAGGTAAAACTTAAAAACATGTCTGTCGATTGTCGCTCATTTCTTCAATGAGAGGGAGAAACAATCATAATCAAGTGTTGCAGGAAAACCAAGAACCTTCTATTAACACTTCCATTATCCTTGGGGTCCATTTGACTCCATTCAATGTTTATCATTCAAAAAATAAGAAATGACTTTTTTCTTTTTGCTTCATATTTCATGACTTTTCCTAGTTTGTTGGGATCAACTGATTAAGCATAAAATTGTTATGATGATATTTTTTCAATGTGCTGAATACATTTTGCACGCATTGGTGTTCCTCTGGGGCCAATTTGACTCCAAGTTGTTCCAGTTGTGTTAAACTTGTCTGTCGTGTGTCTGACTAACATCCCCACACCTGTAGGTGCAGAGTTAATACTGTGTGATTGATGCAAAACAGGAGGGTGGGGAAAACAACTACTCCCATGGGAACTTTATTTGTTATGGTATGGGAATATGGGAAACAACTTGACTTGTTAACTCCTTCGAGGGTATGGAAGACAATGTGGGCTTGTGAGTTGATCCCAACCAATTCCTTCTATCCATCAAGTCATCATTAGAGCTCTTCATAACACCATGGACTGAAAATAAAGTGGAACTGTGTGTATGACAACAGTTGGAAAGACCTAGATGTAGTTGACTTGGAAGCCTACCATGGCCCACTCATTTTGGCAGGAGTTTGCGATTCACAAGGTGAAGCAACAGCAAGAGTTTGGAATGCCAAGTCTGGTCGAGCAATATTTCCAGTCAACATGTCTCTGACGACATTTCAAGTTTAGGAATAATAAAAGAGGAGGGGTGAGTGGGACTTTATACGGACGAACCACAAATGTGTTAAAAAAAGAAGCTAAAAATAAGTCAATATTTTTATGAGGTGAAGGGGATGGGGGGCACCAACACCAATCAACATGGTTCATTCTGTCATGAACGTGCATCCAGAATTAGAAAAGATCTGGATGAAAGATTTTCAGGATGCACTAACTCCAAAACTGAAAGTTTGAGCTGATGGTAGTGTGCCAGGAAAGTTCACATTGTTATTACCAAAACCAAGAGGGTTCATACTCCTGTGGTCATTAATGCTGTCAGTAAATCTGAAAAGATTTGTATGAAACTTTTTAAAGATACATTCATTCTAATTAAAATTTTAGTTTGGCCTGATGGTGGTGCTAGAGGACATGTCAACTCACTGGTTCCATTATCAAGGGGCTATTTATGTATTAAACAAATACACAAATTGCCTGACACAAAAACTTGGTCAACAATTTTATGTAAACCATATTTTGAAGGTAAATATTCCTGGGGTCAGATTGATCCCCAGGATAACACGTGTTAGTAAAATTTTGTATTAATAATATTAATAATACATATATTGTAGATAATAATAATGATACATTTTATTTAAAAGTGCCTTTCATGACACCCAAAGGCACTGTATAAGTGTCCCCCTAGGACAATTGTACAGTGTATTATCCTCAAATACACTTCTATTTGAGGATAATAGGAGGGTTAAGGACATATCACCCAGTTCTGGTGTCAACCAAGGAAGCCTGCAGATAAAAAGGAGATCCTCTAAGCAGAACTGTAACTGTGACGAGCTAGAATTGTCTGAATCAGAGGTGCAGCTTGTCATCAGCACCTCCACAGCCTCACAGCTCATGGCCAAATAGAAATTCAGGATTCTTCCAGGTTTAAACATGATGTGATGATTCTCTCTGGGCTCCATCCTAAAGTCTCAGTCTTGTCTTTAATATCAGCTTCAGAAAAGTCTTCAGCCTTGTCCTCTGTCTTTGGTTGTAAATGTCTCTTTGGGTCCAAGTCCCTGACAGATTCAGGTCCTCCACAGTCCTCTCCATGTGCTCCTGTCACTGCCCCTGTTTTCATCACTTTGGCTGTGACAGAAAGACTGACCTCTGGCACAAAAGTCCAGTTTAAAAGAAAATCAAGAGTATCATTTGCTCTAATATTACTGCTGAAGGGTCTCTGTTATCTCTATGGAGCCATGAGGAGGGTCCACTTCAGTTTTTATTTCAACTGCAGGAGCTAATGGTTTATCTTTAGAGTGGACTCTCAAGTGCACAGTCAAGTTCCCTCTTTGACCAAACAATTTACCACACTGTGAGCAGCTGAAGGGTTTCTCCCCAGTGTGAACTTTCATATGCCTGGTCAAATCACCTTTTTGTCTAAACAATTTACCACACTGTGAACAGCTGTAGGGTTTCTCTCCAGTGTGAACTCTCATATGCTTAGTCAGACTACCTTTGTGTATAAAACTTAAACCACACTGTGAGCAGCTGTAGGGTTTCTCTCCAGTGTGAACTCTCATATGCTTTATTAGATCGCCTTTTTGTCTAAAACTTTTGCAACACTGTGAGCACTCGAAGGGTTTCTCTCCAGTGTGAATTTTTATGTGCTTCAGAAGATTACCTTGTTGTCGAAAACTTAAACCACACTGTGAGCAGCTGTAGGGTTTCTCTCCAGTGTGAACCCTCCTGTGCTCAATCAGATTACTTCTGTGCCTAAAATGCTGGCCACACTGTGAGCAGCTGAAGGGTTTCTCTCCAGTGTGAACCCTCCTGTGCTTAATCAGATTACTTCTGTGCCTAAAATGCTGACCACACTGTGAGCAGCTGAAGGGTTTCCCTCCAGTGTGAACCACCTTGTGTTTTTTCAGATGCCTTTTCGTTATAAAACTTGCACCACAATCAGAGCAGCCGAACAGTTTCTCTCTGCTTTTGATCCTCATACGGACTTTTAAAGAACCTTTACAAGTCATTCTTTTCTTGCAGTCAGAGTTACTGACTGGCTTTTCTCCTGAATAACTTCTCTCATGGTCTTCAAGAGAATCTTTCAGTTTCAATCTTTTCCCACGCTCAGAGCAGCTTTGTGATTTTTGTTCTGTCACTTCCCTCCAATCAGCACTGTCATCAGTCTCTGCTTCAGAACAGTCTTCAGTCTCTGATTGTGCATCTCTCTGGTGGTCAGAGTATCTGTCTGCTTCTGGTCCACACTCCTCTCCATCAGCTCCTCTCTCCATCTCTTCAGTTTTAATTTCATGGAGCTGTGAGAACTGAGGCTCCTCTCCATCAGCTCCTCTCTCCATCTCTTCAATTTTAATTACATGGAGCTGTGAGATCTCAGGCCCCTCTTCATCATCTTCATCCTTCACAGGGACAGGAGCAAAAGTGAATTTGATATCAGCCCCCTCTGGTCCTTGAAGCTGCTCTCCCTCCTGACTGCTCCAGGGTTCCTCTGGTTCCTCTTTAATGTGCAGAGGCTCAGTCATCTTCTGGTTCAGACTGGGGCTCCTCTCCTGCTGCTCTGAAGGAACCTCCTCTTTACTCTCTCAAGGCTGCTGGACCTCCTCACAAACCTGTAAAATACAGAAGCACAGAACTTTCAGAGACTGGTAAATGGACTTGAGTATAGAAAGAGCTTTCCTTGTCTTTCTCAGTACTCAAAGCAGATTTCCACCACAGGCCACATCAACCCTTTCACACCCATTCAAACTCATTCACACGCAGAGGGAGCACACTGGGGTGACGACACACTGACATGTGCCAGCAGAGACGGGCTTGATCCTTACGATAATTAACAGAGCAGATCAGATTTTCCCAGTGATCTAAAATCAGGACGAAGTGCTCAAAGCTCAAAATGATCTCTTAAAAGCTCTGTTTTTCTCTCCTGGCTGTGTGAGGGGCAGAGAGTGTGTTTGATCATTGATTGTGTCGTCATTCCTCTGAAAATCAATAAACATGCTGAACGTTTTGAGCCTGGATGTGACGCTCTGATGAAGTCCATGTGTGTGAAATGCTGCATGTTAATTCTTCAGTAATATGTATCAAACAGACATCTATTCCTTAAACTTTGCATGTGTGTTCATTATACTTGTCGAAGTACCAACACATTTTTAGCCAAATCTCAGTCAGTGAATGTGGCGATTTCTGGACTTTGGTCGGGTTTCTATGAACTGAGCTAACTTTACTTTATGAACACACAGTTGTGAGATCTTGATGTTGTTCTAAATCAACGAAACAGATTTTAACTGGGAAAGAAACTCTGATATTTTGACCTGTTAACAATATTTCAATACATTAGGATGTCTTGTAACGTGTTGTTAAACTATCCAATCAGCTGATCCTCTCAGCTCTATATTAAACAGCAGGTGTACAGTCAAGATATGTCTGAACAGGGCATGGAGATAAAACTATTTACTGTGACTAAATGGAGGAAAAATACCTCTACAAAACTAGAAAAGCACTCAGAGAGCGCAGACCTCCACCAGCGCCACAGTCTTCAGCCATATTGTCATTTTGACCATAAATATTAGTCCTATCTTTATTTCATCGAAATATTCAGATTCCTTGACCATCAAAACATACCATTAGCAATTGGATTCACAATGATATCTATTTTAGTTCAGTAGTTATTCACATAAATCACATTTTTCGTCATAGCGGCCAGACGCTGATCCGGATCAACACCAAAATCGAATCAGTTCTTCCTTTTCCCATGCTGAACATTTCCTGAAAATTTCATCCAAATCCATCCATTACTTTTTGAGTTATTTTGTTCACAGACAGACGGATGGACAGACAAACTCTCCTGAAAACATAACCTCCTTGGCGGAGGTAATAACACAAACTTTAATCCAGGTTGTATTTTTCTGCAGTTTGTTCAGCATCACTTTATTGCTGTAGTTCAGAGTGAGTCCTGGATGTGGTTTAACAGTGGTGGCAGGTGCAATTTATTTCAGTTGGGCTACAACTTCAAAATACATGCATACTAAAAACAGGGTTTAACAAATTTAAGGCTTTTAAAGACCTTTTTAAGACCATACTGAATGAAATTTAAGATCTACGCTAAGTTGGAGACAGTAAGGAAAATTGCAGTCACAGAATTGCCTTCAAACTAACCAAATTTATTGATACAGAAAAACAATAACGAATAAATGTTATTTATATAATGGAGTCAGTAAGTGAGTATCATGGTTATTATATTTATAAAATTTGATTGGGTTTTACTTTAATTTAGTTTTTCAGATGTTTTTTCTGTTTAAATGTAATTTTAGTTAGTTTAGTTAGTTTAACAAGTACATAAATCAATTATTCGTTTTATAGCTGCATACGCACCTGCCCGCTGCAACAGCGGCATCCCTCACCCAGTCCGCGCTGGATTTTAAGCCTCATATAAACACCCAAATGCAAAAACAACATCACAGAAGGAATTGACAATTTTATTTCTGAGGATATGAGGCCCATTGGTGTCGTGGAAGGCCAAGAAAAACATTGGAACCTGGATATTCAGTGCCAGCGCGCCAGGCAATTACGCACGCACTAACGGCAAAATACGAGGGAGTAAAGTTTCAGAGTTAATAGATAAAGATAATAGATGTGTACGTCTCTTCGAATGGAGTCCTATATGACAGTGACTGCCCATTTCATTGTTGAAGACTGGTAAGCAAATAGTTTTGTGTTGAGAGAAAAAAAAAGGAGAGGCGCACACATCGCTGCGTGATTATATGAAGTTGCCGATGCCTTCAAAGTTCCAGCAGAAAATAAAGTGTGTGTTGTAGTGAAATTTTTAAAAAGGACACAAAGCAAAAACTAGGCTAAAACAGAAGCAGGTACTGATATAAGTTTTACCCAGCCAAGCCACGCTCCGCTGAGGATAGAGGATAGAGAAGGATGTTACATTTTTGATTTTTGATTTATTATCCACAGAATCATCTGGCGTTCTGTTTTGTGGAGGAGACTGGAACATCCAGTTGCGCCCAGTTTTGGACTCCTCAAATGTTACAAAAAAAACTAGTTCTGATGCAATATATCTTCGAAAACTAATGACAGAAATCGGCTTGGCGAATATCTGGAGAGAGATGCATCCCAAAGAGAAACGCTTTACCTTTTTTCACACCCTCACTTGGTATATTCACGGATAGATTATTTTTTATGTTAAACATAGATAGAAATCGGATCATAAAATGTGACATTGGAGTGAGAGATAGTTCCGACCACGCTGGGGTATATTTAGTAATACATTTAGATAGTAAACCCAAAACAACATTATGGAGACTTAATACAGGTCTCTTGAACGACCGCCTGTGTCAAGAATATGTTAAAAAAGAACTTAAAGAATATTTAGTTTATACCGTTATTAAAAAATTGTTTTAACCAGGTTCTGCAGGGCGGCAAAACCCCCCCCTCCTGGGGAGAGGCTGTGATCTCAGTTATTCCAAAGCCGGGTAAGGACAGAACTGAATGTGGCTCTTATAGACCCATTTCAGTACTAAATATCAATTACAGATTGTTTGCATCTATAATGGCAAAACGTTTAGAAAATATAGTCCCAGAAATACTTGACATGGACCAAACAGGCTTTGTGAAAAACAGACAAACACAAGACAATGTAAGACGGGCCCAATACCTAATTAACAATCTGATAAACAATGACAATAAGTCAGTGGTTCTAAGCTTAGATGCAGAAAAGGCCTTTGATTCAGTCCGCTGGGATTATTTATATTTAACCCTCAAACATTTCGGATTTAACTCAAAGGTCTTAGGATGTTTGAAATCTTTATACTGCTCCCCTACAGGCAGAATCAAAACAAATGGGAATTTATCTAAAACGGTTTCTCTTGAAAGGGGTTGTAGACAGGGATGCCCCCTCAGTCCTGCCCTTTTTGCCCTTTTATTGAACCCTTGATTCAAAGTATTAGAGAACATAATGAGGTAAAGGGCATTTTAATTGGGGAAGAACAACATAAACTTTGTGCTTACGCAGATGATATTCTTTTAACCCTTACATGTCCTGGGACAAGTTTGTCTAAAGTATTATCCCTAGTTAAAGAATTTATTTCATACTCAGGTTACAAATTAAACTTACAGAAAACACAAACTTTTACTTTTAACTATCAACCTGGAGAGAAAATAACCAAACTCAGTCAATTTAAGTGGAATAAAACCCATATCAAATATTTGGGAGTACAGATGATCTGACTACCATTTATGAAAACAATTATACTCCCATCTCTGCAGAAATCAAAGCAGACATGAATAGGTGGTCTCTTCTACCAATGTCTATGTATAACAGAATAGAAATTGTGAAAATGAATATGTTACCCAAGCTGCTTTTTCTTTCAGTCACTGCCGGTAACAAACCCCCCCAAAACGATTTATTGAATGGAATAGAGCTATTTCATCCTTCATTTGGGGCAGAAAAAAACAAGGATAAAATTTCAAACATTACAACTCCCAAGAGACAGAGGTGGGTTAGCATTACCCTGTCGAGAGGATTACTACAAGGCAGCACTGTTACGCTATTTAGTGTGTTGGTGTGACGATATATGATGCTTAATGGAAGACAGTAGAGCAAAGCCAATTAAATATACCTCTCTCTCCCCTATTAGGTGACACACAACTTCTGAATAAATACTTAAATAAGCTTTCCTCCTGGATAACCGTTCCCTTGAACATTTGGAATAAAATATTGAAGGATAAAGAATTTGCAAAGAATGTCCGAATACTACGCTGGATAATACATGATACAGAATTTATACCTGCTCAAACAGACAGTAGATTTAAAGAATGGAGTAAAGCAGGAGTCACCTCATTTTCAGTAATCACCAGTAGTAATGGGCTGTGGTCTTTTCAAAAACGTACCTATAACTTACAGAAAAGTGATTTTTACAGATACCTTCAAATGAGAAATTACTATGTGAAAAATATAAAGTCTGCCACAGAAAAGGGATTAATCCTGATAAAATTATTTATGGAAGCTTACAATGGTAACATAAGCAGAAAACTGATATCAAAAATCTATAAATCATTACAAGAAGAAAGAGGTCATTCCACAAATTATGAGGAAAAAAAAAGATGGGAAAGAGAAGGTAATTTACAGATAACTGAGGACGACTGGCTAAACATTTGCAAATCATCTTTCTCCACTACCAGCTCCGGTCTATGGCGTGAGTTTGCTTGGAAAACTACCCTAAGATATTTCATCACCCCACAGATTAAAGAGTACCAGACTAATAAACCTGCATTCGGCTGCTCTTGGAAATGTTGGCATAAATCTGCAGGACATTTCCATATTTTTTGGGACTGTCATGAACTTTCATGATTTTGGAAAAATGTTTCAAAAGAAATGAAATTAATATTTGGCTCAGATATAGTATTTTCTTTTAAGTTTTTATTTTTGGGTGTTTTATCTGCAAGATTAAAGAAAGGAGACAGATACTTGATACAAATTTTGTTAATCAGTTGTAAAAAGGTGATAACAAGAAAATGGCTCAGCAAGCAACCTCCATCTCTTATAGAATGGAAAGAGATCATTGGGGAGATTTATTGTATGGAACGTTTGACATTTTCTCTAAGAGGTGCCAGAGATAATTGGAAAGATACTGAGAGCCCTGGAAATCATACCTAAACCTAAAGTGATGGTGATGCTTGTTTTGCCATAGATGAAAAGGTAATTTTATTTGTATTTTATTTTTATTTATTCATTTTAGTATTTTTTTCTTTAAAGTTATTACTATTATTATTATTATTATTATTTTTGATTTAATTTTGTTTATTCTTCTTCTTCTTCTTATTATTATTATTATTATTATTATTATTATTATTATTACTATTTTTTTGTATTGTATTGTTTTGCTACAACTGCTAAAGAGGTGAATTGGTATATTCTGTGACACAGTGTTTTGTCTTTAAGTACGAATCTTAACTGCATCAAAAGTTGATTTGAATCCTTAAAACGATGTCTGATGAACCTGTAATGACTCTGTCTGCTAACTGTTTTGTTTGATTTTGTGATATTCTATAAAACATAAAAATAAACAAAGTTTAAAAAAAAATCAAAACAGTTTTGAGATTAAAAAAAGAAGAAATGTATCGGTACAGAGTAGCATGAATAGAATTACATAAATATGTATATGTTTATTAATGTAAATATAGATATATCAACATAATATAAATATTTATATCAACATAATAAAAAATAATCCAAAAATATGTATATCAATATAGTATGAAGAGTAATATAAGAAAAATTTAAAATACATGTAAAGTAAACAAATATGTATATCAAAACAATTTAAATATGTATAACATATATATATATATATATATATATATATATATATATAAAGTATGCAAATATGTGTATCAAAATAATATAAATATGTGTATCAAAAAAAGTATAAATATGTATATCCATATAAGATAAGATATGTATATAAATATGATAGATTATAAGTATGATATAGAATACAGAAATATATTACATTATACACATATATTATTAGGCTTGTCACGAGAACCGATACTTCGGTACCAAGTCGGTACTAAGATTCAGAAAATGTGACGGTACTGACTTTTCTAGACTACCCAAAGTACCGTAGGTACCGAGGCGCCAGATCTGGCCACTTCTTTAGCGTTGTTTTTTTGGCTGTAAATGAGCGATTATCTGGCAACCCTCACACAGTGCTGATCACATGCGAAGAACAACGACACACGACATAGCGGAGGCACACGCACCCGGCTCGTCAACAACGAAACATTTAAAAGACAAGCATCCAGACTCGTACAGAGAATTCAAGGTGAGTGCATTTGAATTCACGTGTTATCACTGTTGCTCATATCTAATTACGTTACAATGATGAGATGAGCCCAGCCCATAGTAAATGAGCTGCACGGCAAAATAACTTTAGCGTCAAGTCCAGCCTCGCTGCTACGTCCGCTGCTGCACGGCTTGTAAAATCATGAAGGAAGAGAAAAGAGAGGGACAGAAAGAGAGAGTCCGCAGAAGAAATGGCAGAGAGTGTCCCGAGTGTGTGGTCACTACAAGAAGGGACGAAAAAAAACACAGTACAGTGTGTCTGATGTCAAACAGTGTTAGCTTAGTTAGCACGGAGCTTAGCATGATAGCATGTCATCAATGCTAAAAACATCCGGTCTGTGCGTCATGTCAGAGCGGACTTAACGGGACGACACTGACGATACATCAACAGAAGCAGCTGTGATCAATAACTGAGATATTGGCTAGTAAATAACCTACTTTGATTATGGCTCCGTGTAAAGGCTGGTTCAGAACGTAAATCAATGCGGAGGCTACTTGCCCAGAATCATGTGTATTTTGTTCACATACTTTTAACATCCAATAACTTTACATTGAATTTGATTGCAGAGAGTAGAACAGGAAACACTGACAGTGAGTAGAGGAAGCAGGTGTAGGGAATGCTTTCATATGTTATAGAAATGTACATTAGCTAGTTAAATTATCTTAGTATCTAAGTATGATATTATTTGGTCCTAGTAATAAAGTAAGCAAAATAAGATCATCAATATGGTACAGTAGTAAATGCTATAAGGCACTGTCATATAAAAAGGTTTTTAAAAAGTTTCACCACCATGTCTGTAAATTGCTGCTCCCTCTCTCTCTCTCTCTGTGTTAGTATTGCCTCTGCTGTTCTCATACAGTCATTAAGCTATACCCAAATCTCAATCTTCTTTTCACAGTATAAGCCAGAGGAGGACAGTGACATGGACAGGCCGGGCAAAGCCAGCATCAACATACACTGCCAACAAGAACGGACGCTTTCAATTTAAGCATAATATTGTTTGTTGTTCAGACTTTGTTCAAATAAAGGAGTGTATGTTGAACTACAGGAGTTTTTTTTATTTTTACCATGGTATCGAATGGTATCGAGTATCGAAGAATTTAAGTGGTATTGGTATCGACTACTACATTTCTGGTATCGTGACAAGCCTATATATTATATGTTTAGTACATGACATGTTTATTGAAAACATGCCATGTGTCATTGACACACATTTGATGTTTAATATAAACCGAACCGTTAAAATCGGTCAAAATTTGAGCATGTTATGGCTTATTAAACACTACATGTCCCATCAACACAATGTTATGAGTGAGCGAGCGGAAATACGTCACTGATCAGACAAAACAGACAAGCGAAGCAACTCTACTCATCATCAGCACGCATTTAATAAAATAAATAAATAAATACATAGTTTTACAGTTGTTTCGAAACTGTTATATTTCAATATTTCATATGAATTATTTTTATAATCTCTTAGTCAAGCTGATGTGGTGAGTGGTGGGGCGGCGCCCTAGCGCCCCCTACCGGCCAGTCATAGACATTATACACGTAGCCTATATAGCCTAATGACTATGTGTCCAGCCGCCGCTGGATTTTAATGTTGAGATTTGGTTCAAATCAGCTCCAGACATCTAAAACCTCAAATCAGACTGTCTGGTCTCTGAGGATCAGAAGGAAGAGCGAGTAAACTTCAGTCTCAGACCTTTGATTCATCAAACAGTCTGAGCTAGCTGAACGTTAGCTAAAGGCTAACCTGCTACATCTACAGTAAACACGATCAGAGAAGAAGAAAGAAAACAAACCTGCTCTCTCTTTAAGATCCTGAAACCCGGACATTTGACACTCATCCAAGAGTCAAAGAAGGAGAAGAAAACTCAGAGAACGTTCAGAGGACTTTCAGACTTTCCTCTGAGACAGCAGGATGACCTCCTTCTTCTTCAGCTTCCTTTTCTTCTTCTTTCGTTTTTTGGCGGTTGACAAACATCTTGTAGGCGCTACACCGCCGCCTTCTGGACTGGAGTGTGGAATAGAATAAACTACGTTTTAATGTCTTTGTAGAAGTCCCGTTGCCTGTGAAATCTGTCTGTTGCTCTCAACGTTGTCTTTTTTCTCTGACATGCTGCTTTGAGTGTGTATCTCTGAGTTTAAAGATGGGTTGAGGATATGTGTTATTGTTTCTCTTGAACCACAATTTTCACTGTTTTTTTCTTTACTACGAGCAATTTTCCACCTGTGTTCACCAAAAAACAAACCGAAATGTATATTTTTTTAAGCTATTGCAGACAAAGAATTTATTATTTTCTCGGATGCATTCATGAAACATTCTCCAGAAAATGAGACATATTACAAGAAAGAATAATATTCCTCAGTGTTGTCTTAGCAGAATGTACATTATTTTAAATCAGTATTAATTACAAGATGCATAAATTCTCTGCAAGGGTAAATCTCAGTCATTGAACCCCGCCCCCCGCAGGAGTGCTCAGAGAACCTGTGCGCTTTGTTTCTGCTCAGGTGTGACGTGTAATCATGATCACGTGGTGAAGTGCTCGTTTCAAACATTTTCTCCACACGTTCGGAGGAGAGGTCGACTGAAGTGGTCTGTAAACACTTTTCCATCCAAGTCTTCAAGGTTTAAGTGTTTCCAGCCCAAACTGCTCTGAAATGATGAGAAACTCACTGAAAGTTGGTGAGGATGTGGCTCAAAGGCAGCTGAGAGGAACGTCTCCTGTCTGGATTTTGCTGCCTTCAGGTCAACACCTGTGCACGAGGTAACAGCTTCATTGAAGTTTTGTCCATGTTTTCATGTTTCCTGTTTCAGAGCTTTAAAGAGCATTTTGTTCCATTTTGTGCAGTTTGTTGTAGAACAGCTAAATTCAGCTATTTGATTTTATCTTTTTTGGCCATAGATTTAGAGAACTGGAGATTAAAGGAGTGAAGATGGCTTTCTTTGTTTTTAAGGAGAAAATATATTTTATTTTTTTAATTTAGAAGAATTGTTCACATTTGGGAAGACAGCCATCAGCACTGAATGGTGATATTTGGCTGAGAGGCAGAGTCATTTAATGCTGCTCCATTATTCCCCCTTATATGTCTTTAATCAAGTTCAACTTAAGGGTGGAACAGAAGCTGTGAGTGTATTAGTTGAACATGCACTTGCACCAAGCTTTAGGCAAGGCAAGTTTATTTGTAGAGCACAATTCATACACAAGGCAGTTCAAAGTGCTTTACAGAACAAGAAAAATGCATTAAAATCACAATACAAAATAAAATCAACATTAATCATTATAAAATAAATTTAAAAAGAAGAGTGCAGATAAGATCCTTTCAGTCATATGCACAGTTAAACAGAGCTGTTTTAAGCCTAGATTTGAACAATGTCAGAGTTGAGGCCTGTCTCACATCTTCAGAAAGACTGTTCCAGATTTTAGCTGCATAAAACTGAACCCTGATTCTCCATGTTTAGTCCAGACTCTAGGCACCAGCAGAAGGCCGCCCCCTGAGGTCCTCAGAGTCTGAGATGGTTCTTATGGCACTAACATGTCAGAGATGTACTTTGGTGCTAGGCCATGGAGAGATTTGTAGAGCTGCTTTAAAGTCTATTCTCTGAGCCACAGGAAGCCAGTGTAGGGACCTGACCACAGGACTAATGTGCTCAGACTTCCTGGTTCTGGTCAGGACCCGAGCAGCAGCATTCTGGATGTACTGCAGCTGTGTTATGGCTCTTTTGGAGAGGCAGATGAGCAGACCGTTACAGTAATCTAACCTACTAGAGACAAATGCATGGATAAGTATCTCTAGGTCAGGTTTAGACACTATACCTCTGATTTTGGCGATGTTTTTTAGATGGTAAAAGGCTGCTGATGTTATTGATTTTATATGGCTGCCAAAGTTCAAGTCTGAGTCCATTATTACCCCGAGATTTCTAACCTGATTTGTAGGTTTTAGAGAGAGAGACTGGAGATGACTGCTGACACTTTCTCTTTGTTTCTGTGGACCATACACGATGACTTCAGTCTTGTCTGAATTTAGCTGGAGTGTCATCTGCATAATTGTGGTAGGACACATTAGTACTTTGCTTTAACACATTTTTGTTGGTCAGTAGTGCCAAAGTAGGACCATTGGATAACATCCAGGTTTATCACAAATATAAAATAAATAAAAGTTCTGTGCCCATGTATAAGTTACAAACAGCTTATTTTGGACTTTCATGAGAATATCTGGAAATGAATAAAACTGCACCAGTGAGTGTATGAATAATGTGTTTTATTCACTTTTGACCAAATTAAAGCACAAAAGAGGGTGGTGACGGAGGTGACAAAAAGCTGTTTAATGAAAAAGTATAAATTGTTTAAAGGGTTTAGAGGTTTGTACTTAACAGTGAGGACAAACAGGGTTTTCTGTTGGGTTGATCATTTCCAGCATATTGCTGTTTTTGTACAAAACCTCTTATTCCCAAGTCTATGATCATTTTATTTACCACTGACAGGGAGGTTGTTTTTGCTGCTGTTTGTTTGTTTGTGAAACAAAATAACTCAGAAATAATGAACACATTTTGATCAATTTCAGGTAATGTTGGTTAGGCCCAATAATGTTTCTTATTGTTTTGTTGTTTCATGATCTTCACTTTCAGTTTGAGCCAGAGATGTGTGCAGTGACATTCAGAGAGAGACCACTCGGACACTGGATTATGAGACTGGACAGGAGTTCTGAGTCGCAGCTCGGCCTGCTCTGCTCCTCCAAACCAAAAGGTGAGAGTGAATCTGTGTTCTAGAAGCAGCCCAAACAAATGTGTCCAGATGTTTTAGTGCAGAAAATTATGCTCTTTTTCTCTGAATTGTTCAATGCCTGGCATGCAGAATTTAAATGTAGGAACAAAATTGACCCAAACTGGCCCCATAAGTACTCACAGGTTTATTTGGATGAGACGGTGCAGATTTATGAAGGTACAATATATTCAAAGTCGATGCAGTACCCACAATCCAATACTGGATTTAGCACAATGTACCCCAAAACATAAAAAGAAAACTGAAACTAAAGATGCAGACATAAAATCAGTAAACCAATGTTCAACAGAAATCAAATGTTCTGATGGCACAACTTCACAAACTTTCATGGTGCTTGGTGAGAACGCTTTAGGAAATGGAAGAAGCTCCAGCAACACTTCATTAGACTGTCGCTTTTCAGCATTTCATCCTAATTTAATTACAGCTCCATGAATATTATTGATGTCCATAAAAATGAAACTTAAAGGTGCTGTGAGGAGAATCTATTTCTGGTGACATAAAGATTCTGCTACCCATGAGCAGGCGCAGCAACTGTTGTAAAGACGTGACCCAAGCCAAAGCGTGCGTTTGTTCTGATGCTAATGAATGCAGCTCAGACCTTATTCAGAACTCTGCATTGCTTTACAACTTCTTTTTTCAGCAACTTACAGGATGCAAAGCGACGAGGTAATGTATCTCTTTCTAGTTACGTAGCAGTAGTTTTTGATGTGTGACAACAAATAAATTTAGGAAAACTTACTATCGTAGTTTTGTAGCCGGCTATATATCACTACTTACAGCCTGATGCTCCAAGACGTGTCCGAATAATATAAATGGGAAAAGGAAGAAGTGATCCGCTATGACAAAAATGTGATTTTCATGAATAACTACTCAACTAAAATAGATATCACTCGAAAAGCCCTCGGAGAGCGCAGACCTCCGCCAGCGCCACAGTCCTCACCCATATTGTGATTTTGACCATAAATATTAGTCCTAGCTTTATTTCATCTAAACATTTAGATTCCTTGACCATCAAAACATACCATTAGAAATTGGTTTCATAATGATATCTATTTTAGTTCAGTAGTTATTCATGAAAATCACATTTTTCATCATGGCGGATCCAGATGCTGATCCGGATCAACACCAAAATTGAATCACTTCTTCCTTTTCATATGCTGAACATTTCCTGAAAATTTCATCAAAATCCATCCATAACTTCTTGAGTTATTTTGTTCACAGACAGACAGACAGGTAGACAAACAGACTCTCCCGAAAACAGAAACTCCTTGGCGGAGGTAATTATGTAATAACTGGTCACATTTACTACCCCATGGCCAAACATTACCTGGAGTTCAATAACAGTAACCCAAATTCATTACAAACCACTGACATTGACCACATCCCACTGACCATCAGAAAAGGCGACAAAGGAAACTGAACCAAAAGGAGGCATTCTGGATTGACAAACTACAAAATACCCTGAGCTAAATGAAGATCAAGACTGTACTGTGTTGTTGTAAAGGAAAGATGTTGTCTAAACACTGAGTTAGTCTTAAAACTTAAAGGCCATTTTGTAAAAATGTTTTTTTAACCAGAATTCTGATATCTTTCACTTATTTTAACTGGTTTGTGTAATGTAGAGCTGCAGCTATCGATTCTTTTAGTAATCGATTACTCTGTCAAATATTTGGCGATTAATCGAGTATTCAAACAGTTACATTGCGCTAACTGCTATTTTTTTTCTACATTGAATCACTACGCATTATTATTATTAGTAACACACAAAACAGAAAAGCCAGGTCACTTAAATTATCAACTTATTTTTCTTATTTTGAACATTCTGAGCATAAATGGGATCTCAAAATCAAAATCTATACTTTCATTTTTACTCTGGGCCAAATCTTGCTTTTTTCAGTATTTTTGAAGTTTGGTTATTTTTATTTCATTTGTATTCATGCTTGTCTCTTTTTGCAAAATTTTTGCCTTTACTGCTGTACCATATTGATTATCTTATTTTGCTTACTTTATTTCTAGGACCAAATAATATCATACTTAGATACTAAGATAATTTAACTAGCTAATGTACATTTCTATAACATATGAAAGCATCACCTACACCTGCTTCCTCTACTCACTGTCGGTGTTTCGTGTTCTACTCTCTGCAGTCAAATGTAAAGTTATTGGATGTGAAAAGTATGTGAACAAAATACACATGATTCTGGGTAAGTAGCCTCCGCATTGATTTACGTTCTGGACCAGCCTTTACACGGAGCCATAATCAAAGTAGCTTATTTAATAGCCCATATCTCAGTTATTGTTCACATAAGCTGCTTCTGTTGGTGGTGGTCGGAGCATTTTTATTTTTATTTTTTTTAAATTAATGATGTTGATAAAACAATGTCGCAGCAGCACCCCCAGCCGCAGATAACACAGAGCCGGTGGGACGTCACGTCAGACCGGAACAATCTAATGTTTTGCAAATTAAGGGGAGGATACGAGTGGAGGAGATAGAGAAAAGACCAGAAGAGTCAGGTACAGGTGCACTGCACAGGACTGAGTTGTAAATTGGTCTTTACATGGAATAGGAATAGGATCAAGATGTTATATGTTGATTTTACAACTCCAGTCACACAGAAACAATAAGTCCATCCACTCCTGCAGTTATATTCTGAAATAAATATGTTTTCCCTCCCCGATATAAATTACTTATAACTAATTTTTATTATTACCTATGTTCTTTTCATGCAGATGTACAGGGAAAGGCAGGGCCCAGCACAAGGGAAACAGAGCCAGAGGCATCAGTTGAAATTGAAGATGAGGGTTTTGATTTTTATGCACAACCAGCCTCCAAAGATTTAGATGTCTTTTTCCCTTACCATCCTCAACAACCCCCCAGAACAGGGTTGTGTATCTATCAAACCAAAGATGGTATTAAGAGAAAGTTGCTTACCTACTGTGAGAAAGAAAACTCCCTATACTGTACAGTATGTTAGGCATATGCAAAGCCATCTGCAGGTGACAGTGCTTTTGTTCAAGGTGGGATGAGAGCATGGAAGCATGTACATCATAGGATAGAGGAACATGAAAGAAACCAAGTGCACCGAGATAGTGCTGAAGCATATTTCATGAAGACCAGCCAAGCAGATGTAGCAAGTCTACTTGGAGGAAAACAAGCTTCAATTCACCGTGAACAGGTCAGAAAAAAACGTCAAGTTATGGATCGTATTATAGAAGTGATAAAGGTCATTGGAAAATGTGGTCTCAGTTACAGGGGTACTAATTTTGAGGCTGTATACACATGAGAAAACATGGCTCTTGACCATGGACACTTCTTGGAAATGATCCTGCTGTTCAGCAAATTTGATGTTTCCCTCCAAGAACATGTTAGTGAGTGTATAAAGAGAAGCAAGAACCTACATGAAACTGGGGGTAAAGGCAGGGGATCCCTGGTTACACTGCTCTCTAGCACATCTGTCAACAAAATAATGTCATCAGCCACTTGATCAAAGAAAACATTTCAAAGGAAGTAAAGGAGGCAGGAATGTTTTCCGTGCAGATTGATACGACACAAGATGTTACCTCTATAGGTCACTGTGCCGTAGTCCTCAGATATGTGACTGACACAGTTCATGAAAAGCTCATTAGTGTCATTTCATGTATCAACAGGGGCATATTTTGTGGAAATGCTCAAAGAAACTCTGGCAAAGGTCAATATTGATATCTGGAACTGTGTTGGTAACTCAACAGATGGAGCAGCAAACATGCAAGGGCAATACAAGGGGCTCTCCACTTTACTGTCATCAGTCCCCTAACCAAGTGCACATCTGGTGCTATGCACATGTGCTCAATCTCGTTCTGGGAGACACTACAGGTGTCGTGATAGAAAGTCCATCCCTTTTCTCCATTGTGAATGACGTTGCCGTATTTATCAAGGATTCATACAAACGTGAATATGTGGGAGAAAGTGAGTGATGACAAGCGTCACAGACGGCTGACCCCATCGGAGAGACCAGGTGGTGGGCCAAAGACCAAGCCCTGCGCAAGATATTTGGCTGTTCTGGTAACCCAGACAGTGCCTTGTTTGTTGATATCATAACATTGAAAAGGATAGTGGAAGATATGTCAATGAAAGCACAAATCAGAGGAAGAGCTAAGGGCTACATTGAGTCCCTACTGAAGCGTTAGACTCTGCTTACAGCACAGATATTCTTGAGAATCTTTAAGATCACCTCACCTCTGTCGAAATACCTTCAAACTTGCAACATGGACCTAATCGCTGCTCATCGTCTTGTGATGGGGACCTTAGACAGCCTAAAAACATGCACCAGAGATATGGATGGTGTTGCAAAGGCAGCTAATGTATTTGCTGAGTGGGCAAATAAGAAGCTGGAGGAGAGTGGATCCAAAGAAGTGGTCCAGGTGGATCTACCTGAAAAAAAGATCAGAAAGAGGAAGACCATGCCAGATGAGGGAGCAGAGGGACAAAATGAGTGAGCTGCAGAGGATCAATACAGGGTCAATGTGCACAATATTATTTTGGACACTGTCACTGAGAGCATTCAGACCCGCTTTGAAGCAAATGGAGCTCTGTATGATGATTTTGCATGCCTCGACCCAAGAAACTTTGGTACACTTAGAGAAAGGGTACTTCCATCCAAATCACTCAAACAGCTCAGTAAGTGTCTCCTTAGGTTCGATGACAGAGCCACACCTGGAAGGCTAAAGGCTGAGCTGTAGTCTTGCCAGCCATTGGGAGAGACTTAGGTTGCCCCAGTTGGAGTCATATACTGTGTGGACTGCTGAGGAGACAGAAAATGAGGAAAATGTGGATCGGACAAACATCAGTTGCATCTCCTGTAAAAACTGTGCCATTTGTGTCTATCACACACTTTCCAAATACGGCCTGCTGACTGATGCATATCATGTCATTGGACTAGCCTACAAGTTCCTGCTGACCCTGTCCTTCAGTCAAGTGGTCTGTGAAAGGACTTTCTCTACACCCAAGAACAGACTGAGGTCCACACTGAAACAGGAGCATCTTGAGGCATTTATGTTTATGTCACGGTTTCACTTGCATCCTTCTTGCGGTCGGATAAAAGGCCACAGAAATGACCGTCCGTGTCAAACACTGTGCACTGTATAGTAGTCCAGATATATATTTTATATGCATAATTATATATTAAATGAGGCCTTGAGGATATTTTGCAATAGAATAATTGCGATTATTCGAGGAATCGTTTCAGCTCTAGTGTAATGCAATGCATGGTTTTTTGGGATGAAAACTTTGTTGAAGCCTCTATTGACCTGAAAAAAAAATCTGCCAGTGGGTCCAAGCCTCCAAGTTCATGTGGCAGTTTCCTATCGGTGGAGCACCCCTTAAAAACGGGCCTATTGCAGCCTAGCATTTGTTTACATGACTTCCTGATGAAGTCTTGATGCTGAGACGCGTTTAAGTTTGTTTTTAATGTCTACATGACCATCCCATTAAAATAAAGGCATTTTGATAGTAGTAAGAGTGCCTTGGAGCCTCTCTTTTTTGCTTCAATAAATAATTTAGAAGTTTACTGTATGAAGAGAAGATATTGCAGCATTAGTTTTTCTCCAGTATCATTCAGGCCAAATAAGAACTGTATCTATCATACCAGAAACATTTTTGTTGCTGTGCAGAACACAAATAAGATGTAAAGTTTTTAACCATCACAATAACAGGGAAACATCCATCTCCTCCCTCTCCTCACCATCATCTGGTAGAAAATGGGTGTATGTGGACTGTCCTGCTGGATCTCTATCCTTCTATGAAGTCTCCTCTGATGGACTGATCCGAGCCCCTCTATCCTGGGGTTGGGATATGGTATTCTGGTTCCTCAGTGGCCCCGTTTACATGGGTAGTTTTCCTCTGTTGTGCGCTAGGAGGGGGCAATTTGGCTATTGGCTGGAGTCAGTGTCCACTGTTGTCTGATCCTGGGCTTCTGTACCCTCTCGCTCTGCTTCGCTTCTTGCGCCGTGGAGCTTCAGCTGCAATTTGTGACAGTCTTGGCGGAGAGCATCGTTGGCTTCCTCCGCTCTTGTCACTAGCCTGACACCCATGTGATCTGGCCCCTGAGGAGCAAGTTTAAGCGTTGCTTAGCTTGATAGTCAGCTAGCAATGTTTGACAGTTGGCTTGCAATGCTTCAAGCTGCTTTCTGCGTTCTGCAGCTTGCAATCCTGATTTTCGGCTGTAAAGCAGAGTCAATCGACCAAGTACCTGTGTACGGGTGCGTTGTTCCCCAGTAGGGTTATTAATGTAGGTCACTAATTTGTGAATTTCCAAATCACACTCCCTAACAGTGTAGCTATTTAGGTCACCTAATTCTTCGATGGATAGGCTCATCAGGCCAGGGACTGAGGATTACACTTCCGGGTCATAAACCTCCTGAGAGTCCTTCGCTCCAGGGGCGTGGACATTTCTACAAGTCATTTTGCTTTTTGCACAAGACTTAATACCCTTATCAACTGCTTTTAGCAAGTTAGTTTCACTAATCTCTAACACTATCAATGTGTTAGGATACACTGGAGATTCACAGGTGGGCTTTAACCTGTGGCTTACAACAACTGCACTACTGTTCAACCTATGCAAATTTCTCAGCAGAGGTTGCACAGCGGCCCTGTGCCTCTGTGAGGGATAGCTTGTTAGTGGTTTATCTCAACCAGAAACAAGAAAGAAGAAAGGAAAAGAACACCGTCTGTGTTCTGCTAGGGTGTAATCAATTTCTGGGCACACTAGATACACTCCCAACCACTATATAGCCACTAATGTGTTATGCATGCAGTAGTAAGTAAAGTACTAAAAAAACTTAATTTTGAAATTTATTGCAAAATACTCACAACAATTGTAATATTTGGAATATTAAGATAATTAATAATATTGCTCTAAATTCAAATTTGTGAAAAAAAATCACAAAAATGCTCTATAATTTCATTGTTGGATTATTGCATTACTGTGACAGCTGGAATTCAACAACAGCCTCACACGGGCACCAATTATGTTGTGCAATAGTAGGGGGCATTTTGGCTATTGATATTAATAATAATTTGGGGCTCGGGCTTTGCAACGAGCCACATGTATTCTTCCGCGCGTTTACTGTCATATTCTTCTTCTGGACACAAATTTCGATGTGTATCTAGTCCTAGGGCTTTGAGAAAACCCCAACAAATTATATATCAAAATGTGCGGCTCGGTCCCGATCGGTGTGCTATGACTTTTATAAGAAATTCGCGAAAAAATGGCAGAGTTATTCGCGAAAAAATGCGAAAAAAGTCCCATTGAAAATGAATGGGATTACTCCTCGAACCCACCAAAAAACAATGTTTTTCTAAGCACGACTGCGAAGCCGTCGTGACAGCTACAGAGCTCATTCAAACGTCAAAACGAAGCTCTATGTCTCCTCTGTTCAAGAGTAAAGGATGAGTAAATACTGAATTCATCATTTATAAAGCATTTTTCTGACATGAACAATCGGTAATAACTCAATTATAGACACACCTATAAATGTTACTGAATGAATTTTTTCTTGATTTGCTACTAGTCATGGGGTTTTGAGAAAAGCCCCACAAATCATTTATAGTCAGCAAGTCCTCAAATTTCTCCTGCATCGACCCAAAGTCTCTGATCAGAGTGACGGATTCAAACATATTCAATCATTTTCTGCCTGGCAGACCTGATTTTTTATCTACAAAAAGGTGCTGACACTTAGCTAATCAGCCACACAGGACCAAAACACATGAATAAAGTCAATTCCCATCTTTACAGTGTTACCTAACTATTTCACAGTGTCACTGTCCCAGCTGCATAGTCTAGCCAGAATTTGACTTCAGTTAGCCCAGAATGAGGTTAGGCCCATGAAGCACAAATATGTGCATTTGTGTATTTTGGGTTAAAAGGAAATAATCTTCACACAGAATCTCCACCAATAAACACAAAGTGTGTGTTTATGTGTTTAACTGCACGCGAAGCGTTCATGTCTTTGTGTGTTTGTATGTTTATAAAGACCATTGGAGCTCAGTTTAAACAAGACCCCCACTCAAACACTGCTTGGTGACATCAGTCTGTTAGGGAGGGCAAACACCAACAGGAATTTCTTGAATTTCTGCCATCTCCAGAACTATTCCAGCATGTCATCCAGCTGAAATGCCGCTTGAGGTTGGCCTGTATTAAAAAGATATATCCCGGCAGCGGCCCGAGCCCCACTCACGATTCCCGCGGGAATTGTCTAGTTGAAAATTTATTATTAATATTCAAATTATCAAAGATAATTATTTTAAAAATGATAAATATGATTATATAATCAATATTTCAAATGGGGTTTCCAGGGACCGATAACTAAAATTGACAAAATTAGAATTACTCTCAGGAGGTGTGAAGAATTTTAGCATATAGTCCGAGCACTGACTGTTATGAATCCAGCAAATATCACAGTTGTATAACCACAATAAACACTTACGACACATTTAATTATAATGAAGTTTATTTAAAGCAATAATCATTCAAAATAACATTACTTGTTATAGACTATTGTAATTTAAATTATAAGCAAAACATTAACCTACTAACTACAAACTACTAAAAAGTCAATAGCAACAACATCAATGACTACAGTGACTGCAGCAACAGTACCCACAATATTACTGGCAACAACCACAGCGACCACATCAGCAACAGTAAATGCATTCACCAATGATGGAGCTAATGTGTATATGAGAGTGTGTGTGAGGGAATGAGAGGAAGAAAGGGAGTGGCTAAGGGATCATGTGAGGGCGTATCCTGGACCAAAATGGCGACAGAGGAAAGCATCCTATCCTCTCTAGAGCCAAGATGGCCACCCACCACGTGAACAAAGGAGAGGGGAAAGGGTCTTTCAGCCTCACGTGCTACTGAGGCCACCCTTTAAAGATTTTAGGCACGAACCGACGGCACCTTTAAAATGAATGTGGTGTGAGGGAGGTGTGCGTATACGCGCAGTATCTAGAGGGAAAAGGGAGAGAGAGAGAGGGAGAGAGAAAGACCCCAGGAAGATCTCACCTACAATTGATAAATAACGATATCACTACACAATGACCTCACACATGACCTGGATGACTGAGAATATCCACAGATTTATTATACGGATGTCAGCCGCTCGATTTTGGATCTAAATATCTCCCCAAGCACTGTATGGATCAGGAAAGCCTTCTGGGTGAGTATATTGTTCTACTTCATTCTATGAACAATGTGAAAGCTGTAGAAACTGAACTTATCCTTTAAATCCTCATTAAGGGGACAAGTGTGTATTGACTAGAGTGTTAGGAGGACCAGAGGCTGATGTCACCCTTAACAATAAGTTAGCTTGGTTCTTTGGTGACGTTTAGTCAAATTCATGCTGTACTGCCTTCTGGTTTGCTTCCCTTGTTTGGTCATTCTTTAGTTCAGGAGGCTTTCAGATTAACCAGCATGTATGGTCTGCTTGGAGGCAGATCTAAAGTCTCAATGTCAGCCGGACCAGAATTCAGTTCTTTAGTCAGCACCAGAGGTCATGTTGTGAATTTTTTCGAAAAAGAAAATCAGAGATTGTTTGGTCTGAACCAAATGTGTCAGATGTGAATGCAACTTTGAATATGTCCAAAGGTGTTGATGTATTCTGAACTTTAGAAAGTAAAAACAGAAATCTGCACATAGATGTCTGGCTTGGTTTATGTTGAGCAGTCCTCTTGATGTAGCTGGGTCCTAAATCAGTTTAATTAATTAAGAAACAATGATTGGAAAAAAAAAATGTAAAACCTTTCTTCTTTTCCTAGGCTCACTCCATCCCTTTGCTCCATCTCTGGACTCCTGCAGTATAATATTATTTGAAGTTGTGTCAATGTGTGAAGATAAAATACTGAAAACTGTCACTGTTTTAATAGTACAGTCTGCCATTTTATCCACAAGAAAACTTTGAGGATTGTATACCCGTTAGCTCAAATTTTGATAGTAAAAATTCCCTGTTAGGATTCTGTGAAACTTAAAGTGTCAATGTAGACAAGCCTGCCTACTTCTAAACTACACAGTGTAGCTTTGATGACAACACTGCAGCATGCACTTTGACGACAAATTTAATTCAGCTCTGATAACATTTTTATTGAATTAAGGCACAACTTGGTTAAACACAATGTCTGTGTCTTTTGTCTGTTATTTCTTCAGTAAGAGGGAAACAACTTATTATTAAATATCAAATGTTGTAGAAAAATTAGAGATGTCACTGTGAAGAGCTAGAATTGTCTGAATCTGAGGTGCAGCTTGTCATCCGCACCTCCACAGCATCACAGCTCATGGCCAAATGGAAATTCAGGATTCTTCCAGGTTAAAACATGATGTGATGATGCTCTCTTGGCTCCATCCTAAAGTCTCAGTCTTGTCTTTAATATCAGCTTCAGAAAAGTCTTCAGCCTTGTCCTCCGTCTCTGGTTGTAAATGTCTCTTTGGGTCCAAGTCCCTGACAGGTTCAGGTCGTCCACAGTCCTCTCCATGTGCTCCTGTCACTGCCCCTGTTTTCATCACTTTGGCTGTGACAGAAAGACTGACCTCTAGCACAAAAATCCTGTTTAACAAGAAAATCAAGAGAATCCTTTGCTGTAATATTACTGCTGAAGGGTCTCTGTTATCTCTATGGAGCCATGAGGAGGGTCCACTTCAGTTTTAATTTCAACTGCAGGAGCTAAAGGTTTATATTTAGAGTGGACTCTTATGTGCACAGTCAAGTTCCCTCTTTGACCAAACATTTTACCACACTGTGAACAGCTGTAGGGTTTCTCTCCAGTGTGAACTCTCATATGATCAGTCAGATGACTTTTTTGTCTAAAACTTTTCCAACACCGTGAGCACTTGAAGGGTGTCTCTCCAGTGTGAATTTTTATGTGCCTAAGAAGATAATTTTGATGTCTAAAACTTTTCCAACACTGTGAGCAGCTGAAGGGCTTCTTTCCAGTGTGAACACTCCTGTGCTCAATCAGATTACCTTTGTGCCTAAAATGCTTACCACACTGTGAGCAGCTGAAGGGTTTCTCTCCGGTGTGAACTTTCATATGCACAGTCAAGCTCCCTCTTTGACTAAACATTTTACCACACTGTGAACAGCTGTAGGGTTTCTCTCCAGTGTGAACTCTCATATGCTTAGTCAAAATACCTTTGTGTAAAAAACTTTTACCACACTGTGAACAGCTGTAGGGTTTCTCTCCAGTGTGAACTCTCATATGCTTAGTCAGACTACTTTTGTGCATAAAACTTAAACCGCACTGTGAGCAGCTGAAGGGTTTCTCTCCAGTGTGAACTCTCCTGTGCTGTATCAGTTTACTTTTGTACCTAAAATGCTTACCACACTGTGAGCAGCGGAAGGGTTTCTCTCCAGTGTGAACCACCTTGTGTTTTTTCAGATGCCTTTTTGTTCTGAAACTTGCACCACAATCAGAGCAGTCGAACAGTTGCTCTCTGCTTTTGAGTCTCATACAAACTTTTAAAGAACCTTTGCAGGTCATTCTTTTACTGCAGTCAGAGTTACTGACTGTTTTTTCTCCTGAATAACTTCTCTCATGGTCCTCAAGAGAATCTGTAAGTTTCAATCTTTTACCACGCTCAAAGCAGCTTTGTGATTTTCGTTCTGTCACTTCCCTCCAATCAGCACTGTCATCAGTCTCTGCTTCAGAACAGTCTTCAGTCTCTGATTGTGCATCTCTCTGGTGGTCAGAGTATCTGTCTGCCTCTGGTCCACACTCCTCTCCATCAGCTCCTCTCTCCATCTCTTCAGTTTTAATTACATGGAGCTGTGACAGATCAGGCTCCTCTTCGTCATCTTCACTCTTCGCAGGGACAGGAGCAAAAGTGAATTTGATATCAGCCTCCTCTGGTCCTTGAAGCTGCTCCCCCTCCTGATTGCTCCAGGGTTCCTCTGGTTCCTCTTTAATGTGCAGAGGCTCAGTCATCTTTTGGCTTAGACTGGAGCTCTACTCCTGTTGCTCTGAAGGAACCTCCTCTTTACTCTCTCAAGGCTGCTGGACCTCCTCACGAACCTGTAAAATACAGAAGCACAGAATTTTCAGAGACTGGTAAATGGACTTGAGCATAGAAAAAACTTTCCTTGTCTTTCTCAGTACTCAAAGCAGTTTTACACCACAGGCCACATCAACCCTTTCATACCCATTCAAACTCATTCACACACAGTGGGAGCACACTGGGGTGACGACACACTGACATATGCCAGCAGAGACGGGCTTGATCCTTACGATAATTAAGAGAGCAGATCAGATTTCCCCAGTGATCTAAAATCAGGATGAAGTGCTCAAAGCTCAAACTGATCTCTTAAAAGCTCTGTTTTTCTCTCCTGGCTGTGCGAGGGGCAGAGAGTGTGTTTAATAATTGCGTGTGTCGTCATTCCTCTGAAAATCAATAAATATGCTGAACATTTTGAGCCTGGACAATTTGACCTGTCAACAATATTTGAATACATCAGGATGTCTCGTAACATGTTGTTAAACTATCCAATCAGCTGATCCTCTCAACTCAATATTAAACAGCAGGTCTACAGTCAGGATATGTCTAAACAGGGCATGGAGATAAAACTATTTACTGTGACTGTTAAATTACCATGTGGCAGAATGAAAAAAAAAACAATGACTCTACAAAATGACAAACTTTAATCCAGGTTGTATTTTTCTGCAGTTTGTTCAGCATCACTTTATTGCTGTAGTTCTGAGTTAGTCCTAGATGTGATATAACAGTGGTGGCAGGTGCAATTTTTTTCAGGTGGGCTACAACTTCGAATTACATGCACACTAAAAACAGATTTTGACAAATGTAAGGCTTTTAAAGACCTTTTTAAGACCATATTGAATGAAATTTAAGATCTACACTAAGTCAGAGACAGTAAGGAAAATTGCAGTCACAGAATTGCCTTTAAACTAACCGAATTTATTAATACAGAACAGCCCAACAACACTAACCAATATATGTTATTTATATGATGGTGTCAGTAAGTGAGTGTCATGGTTATTATACTTTATAAAATTTGATTGGGTTTTACTTTAATGTAGTTTTTCCAGATTTTTTTTCTGTTTTAGTGTAATTTTAGTGAGCTTAACAAGCACATAAATCAAAAAAGGGAGCAACAATGGGACAGGTAATTTTACATGCATCATCTAAGACCTGACAAAATAAAATTTAGGACCTAGATTACTAAAAATTGATAGATTCCAGAGTTTTTATGGCCTAATATATTGTTACAAACCAATGAATGCGCCAATTTAATACAATATGGAGATGGGTAGGAGTCAGCTGACTGAATTTTTTGATGAATGATGGCAATATTTGGTGGCTGTCCGTCTTTATGATGGAGTGGGAAAAGAGGGATTGTCGAGTGTGCCCTCATTTTCATACCAACACACATGTAAAGTACAACCCTCTCTGTTTTGTTCTCCTGATACATCATGGAGGAGGTCATTTACCTGTGTAACAAAGCCAGAAGTGGCAAACCGATTGTGTTGTTGTCCTCAGTCTTTGGACTGCTGATGAATGCTCATTTTGGGCTGATCGGGTTCAAGCTCTTTCACCTGCAGTTTCTCCTGATACTTTCTCCTCTCTGAAAAGTTTTGATTTATGTGACTTCACTGGATTGTTTAATTTATCCTTCTATTTAGTGTCTCTGTCTCAAACTCCCGCTGCTTGACCTGGCAATCATCAACAGTTTGTGATGGATGGCTGCGACGTTGATCCCGTCATCAGCCCCTTCCATGACGGTGGTGGGCTGTGGGCATAGGGAAGATGTGCCTCAAACTCGCCCCTTTTCTTGAGGTTTTACTGTGCATGTACAACTTTAAACGACAGTCTATGGCTCAATTCCAAACTGCCCCCTACACACTCTCCCTACCTACTGCCCCTCCCTTTACGCGTCCTCACAGAGGGTCCGCCATATTAAGGGCCATCCCAAACTAGTTCAGCCCTTAAACAATGAGACTGTCTTGTTGCTTTGGACGACTTTTGCAGGAAGTGCAACATCAAAATGGAACAGGAAACAACATGAATGTTAATTGCCGCATGTGTCCATATGTTCCCAACATCTTTGTCACACAGACAGAAAATCAGTGAAAATCAATGGTTTTAAAAGATTAATAAATAAATAAAACAAGCAAATCTTACTCTATGCTGATGTTTGGTTTGATTGTGCAGCCCTGGGACCATAAAATGTGAGTACATTTGTCAGCATTAATTCATTACTTTTATTGTAATTGTCAGATGTAATAGGATTGAAAGACTTGTGGAATCATTTAAATTAAATTAAATTAAATTATCACTAAAAGTAAGCTGCAACATAGCTCCTGTCCTAGCAGGTCACAATCTGTGCCACAGCACAACTGCCATACACTGGCGTCTCTACTGTTGCCATGGCGATGAGGTTTCCTGTTTTCCGGTAAAGTGATGAGGGCCTCACATCCCTGCCCGTCATATTTATACCCTCCCCCTTCAGTGGCAGTGCCCTCCACGGCTACGACACTCGGTAGTAAAGGGGTAGTGTGTAGGGGGCGGTTTGGGATTTCAGTCTTTGGGCAAGATTTATGCGCCTCCATGCGGAAATACGTCACTGATCAGACAAAACAGACGAGCGAAGCAACTCTACTCTTCATCATTACCCATTTAATTTATATATTACTCATCTATAAATACTTTTACAGTTGTTTCGAAATTGTTATATTTCAGTATTTCATATGAATTATTTTTATAATCTCTTATTCAAGCTGATGTGGTGAGTGGTGGGGCGGCGCCCTAGCGCCCCCTACCGGCCAGTCATAGACATTATAAACGTATATAATGAATATGTGTCCAGCCGCCGCTGGATTTTAATGTTGAGATTTGGTTCAAATCAGCTCCAGACATCTAAAACCTCAAATCAGACTGTCTGGTCTCTGAGGATCAGAAGGAAGAGCGAGTAAACTTCAGTCTCAGACCTTTGATTCATCAAACAGTCTGAGCTAGCTGAACGTTAGCTAAAGGCTAACCTGCTACATCTACAGTAAACACGGTCAGAGAAGAAGAAAGAAAACAAACCTGCTCTCTCTTTAAGATCCTGAAACCCGGACATTTGACACTCATCCAAGAGTCAAAGAAGGAGAAGGAAACCCTGAGAACGTTCAGAGGACTTTCAGACTTTCCTCTGAGACAGCAGGATGACCTCCTTCTTCTTCAGTTTCCTTTTCTTCTTCTTTCGTTTCATGGCGGTTGACAAACATCTTGTAGGCGCTACACCGCCGCCTTCTGGACTGGAGTGTGGAATAGAATAAACTACGTTTTAATGTCTTTGTAGAAGTCCCGTTGTCTGTAAAAGCCGAAAAACCACCCCAAACACAGCATCCCCTGAATCTCTCTTCAATCTGTCTGTTACTCTCTACGTTGTCTTTTTTTCTCTGACATGCTGCTTTGAGTGTGTATCTCTGTGTTTAAGGATGTGTTGAGGACATGTCCTATTGTTTCTCCTGAACCACAATGTTCACAGTTTTTTTCTCTATTATGAGCAATGTTTTGGTAAACCCTTTATGACCAAATTTGACATGAAGTACAACAAATAGAAAATAAAGTTTCAAAAGTTTTAAAAAAGACAAGAACATTAAAGTAATAATAATAATACTAAAAACAACAACAATAATAATACTAACAATATTATTATTGTTGTTGTTGTTGTTGTTGTTGTTGTTGTTGTTGTTGTTGTTGTTGTTGTTGTTGTTGTTGTTGTCGTTGTGATAAATTATATTCGATTATAATTGTCTGGAGTCTGATTGAAAGAAAATCCAGTCCAATGAAAACAGGAGCAACTCAATAATCTACATGTATGAGTATATTGTGCAGGGATTATTGGATTATTTAAGTGAATTTTCCACCTGTGTTCACCAAAAAACAAACCGAAATGTTTCATTTTTTAAATTTATTGCAGACAGAGCCTTTATTATTTTCTCAAACCCATTCATGAAACATTCTCCAGAAAATGAGACTCATCACAAGAAAGAATAATATTCCTCAGCTTCAGTGTTTTCTTTACAGAGTGTACATTATTTTAAATTAGTATTAATTACAAGACACACTGAATGCTGCTCCCTTATTTCCCCCTTATATTTCTTATATCAAGTTCAACTTAAGGGTGGAACAGAATCTGTTTAAATTTTGGCAAAATTATAGTGAGTGTAGTAGTTGAACATGCACTTGCACCAAGCTTTAACACATTTTTTTGTTAGTCAGTAATGCCAAAATAGGACCATTGGACAACATCCAGGTTTATCACAAATATAAAATAAATAAAAGGTCTGTGCCCATGTCTAAGTTACAAACAGCTTATTTTGGACTATCTTGAAAATATCTGGAAATGAATAAAACTCTGCGCCGGTGAGTGTATGAATAATGTGTTTTATTCACTGTTTTATTCACACACAAAACTTCTTATTCCCAAGTCTATGATCATTTTATTTACCACTGACAGAAGAGGTTGTTTTTGCTGCTGTTTGCTTGTTTGTGAACAAAATAACTCAAAAGTAATGAACACATGTTGATAAATTTCAGGGAATGTTGGTTATGGCACAATACGTTTTCTTATTGTTTTGTTGTTTCATGATCTTCACTTTCAGTTTGAGCCAGAGATGTGTGCAGTGACATTCAGAGAGAGACCACTCGGACACTGGATTATGAGACTGGACAGGAGTTCTGAGTCGAGGCTCGGCCTGCTCTGCTCCTCCAAACCAAAAGGTGAGAGTGAATCTGTGTTCTTGAAGCAGCCAAGAATTACAGGCCAGTCTCACTTCTGCCATTCCTGTCAAAAATACTGGAGCGCACAGTCTGTAGTTACTGAGTATCTGCAGAACAACAACCTGATCGACCCTAATCAGCCTGGCTTCAGGCGTGACCACTCCACTGAGACCGTTCTCCTGTCAGTCACAGAATCACTGCGACTGCCTCGAGCTGCTGGTCAGTCCTCTGTCCGACTGCTACTAGACCTGTCTGCTGCTTTCGACACGGTGCACCATAAAATCCTCCTCTCTACACTCTCTGAGCTTGGCATCTCGGGATTTGTCCTGTCATGGTTCAAGTCCTACCTCACAGGTAGATCTTTCAGAGTGTCATGACAAGAGAAGTGTCTGATTCACATGGCTTATCGACAGGGGTGCCCCAGGGCTCAGCGCTTGGTCCCCTCCTCTTCTCCTTATACACCTCCTCACTTGGTGCAGTGATCCACTCACATTGCTTCTCATACCACTGCTATGCTGATGACACTCAGCTCTTTCTGTCCTCCTGAAGACACAACTGTCTCAGCTCGGATATCAGCATGTCTGGCTGATATTTCAACATGGATGAAGGAACATCACCTTCAAATAAATCTGTCCAAAACTGAGCTCATTGTAGTTTCAGCGTGCCCTTCCATTCAAACACAGATTGGTGTCATGCTTGAATTTAATGTACTTGTGCCTACAAACTCTGCCAGAAATCCAGGTGTCATGATTGATGACCAGTTGATCTTTAAGATTCACGTGGCCTCGATTGCTCGGTCTAGTCTATATGCCCTCTACATCAGAAGGATCAGACCCTACATGACCCAACAGGCCACACAGCTTCTGGTTCAGGCCCTGGTGATTTCACGCATGAACTACTGCAACTCTTTGCTAGCAGGCCTCCCTGTATGTACGTTTAAACCTCTGCAGATGATCCAGAATGCAGCAGCACGTCTTGTCTTTAACCTGCCCAAAACAGCTCATGTCACCCCGCTGTTAATCTCTCTACACTGGCTTCCAGTGGCAACTTGAATCAAATTCAAAGCTCTTCTTCTGGCCGACAAAAAGGTGAAAAAAATGGCTCCTGCCCACCTGGACTCCCTCATCCAGGTCTACACTCCCTCTCGCCCACTTCGCTTGGCCTGTGAAAGACACCTGGTGCTCCCAGGCAACATGGCTCTAAATCTCTAGCCAGACTCTTCTTTTCTGTTGTTACCAAATGGTGGAATGAGTTACTTAACTCCATACGATCGGCAGAGTCCCTTTCTACTTTTAAGAGATGTCTGAAGACTCATCTGTTCAAGGAACACTTTGGCACTTAATCTGATCTTCTCCTCTTTGTCCTCAGAGGTAGAATGAATCAGAAGGTCTCAGACCGACTCTTAATGAATATTTAGCACTGAATTTTGAATGCTTGGAATGGTGATGGATGTTGTTGACTTGAATTTTTGTTGCTGACGTGAAATATTCGTTGTGACTTCAATTATTGTTGTGATAAGCTGCATTATAAATAAAAAAAACAAACAAACTGGCACTTCTTCTGGCACTAGATAGAAGCACCTGTGGCCAACTGACTTGAAGCATTTCGACATACCTGCTAAGGTTTTTCCCCTCAGTGGGAATTCTTGCTTGTGTTGTACGTCGCTTTGGACAAAAGCGTCCGCTAAATGAAATGATAGAATTGTAGCCCAAACAAATGTCTCCAGATGTTTTAGTGCAGAAAATTATGCTCTTTTTCTCTGAATTGTTTAATGCCTGACATGCAGAATTTAAATGTAGGAACAAAACTGACGCAAAATGGCCCCAGAAGTACTCAAAGGTTTATTTGGATGAGACGGTGCAGATTTATGAAGGTACAATATATTCAAAGTCGATGCAGTACCCACAATCCAATACTGGATTTAGCACAATGTACCCCAAAACATAAAAAGAAAACTGAAACTAAAGATGCAGACATAAAACCAGTAAACCAATGTTCAACAGAAATCAAATGTTCTGATGGCACAACTTCACAAACTTTCATGGTGCTTGGTGAGAAAGCTTTAGGAAATGGAAGAAGCTCCAGCAACACTTGTAGATCAGGAAACTTCATTAGACTGTCGCTTTTCAGCATTTCACCCTAATTTAATTACAGTTCCGTGAATATTATTGATGTCCATAAAAATGAAACTTAAAGGTGCTGTGAGGAGAATCTATTTCTGGTGACATAAAGACTCTGCTACCCATGAGCAGGCGCAGCAACTGTTGTAAAGACGTGACCCAAGCCAAAGCGTGTTTGTTGTGATGCTAATGAATGCAGCTCAGACCTTTTTCAGAACTCTGCATTGCTTTACAACTTCTTTTTTCAACGACTTACAGGATGCAAAGTGACACAAGGTAATGTATCTCTTTCTAGTAACGTAGCGGTAGTTTTTGATGTGTGACAACAAGCAAATTTCAGAAAACTTACTATCGTAGTTTTGTAGCCGGCTATATATCACTACTTACAGCCTGATGCTCTAAGACGTGTCCGAATAATATAAATCCATAATGACTCATAATGATATCTATTTTAGTTCAGTAGTTTTTCACGTAAATCATATTTTTTGTCATGGCAGATCCAGACGCTGATCCGGATCAACACCAAATTTGAATCACTTCTTCCTTTTCATATGCCGAACATTTCCTGAAAATTTCATCAAAATCCATCCATAACTTCTTGAGTTATTTTGTTCACAGACAGACAGACAGGTAGACAAACAGACTCTCCCGAAAACAGAAACTCCTTGGTGGAGGTAATTATGTAATAACTGGTCACATTTACTACCCCATGGCCAAACATTACCTGGAATTCCATAACAGTAACCCAACTTCATTATAAACCACTGACATTGACCACATCCCACTGACCATCAGAAAAGGCGACAGACAAAGGAAACTGAACCAAAAGGAGGCATTCTGGGTTGACAAACTACAAAATACCCTGAGCTAAATGAAGATCAAGACTGTACTGTGTTGTTGTAAAGGAAAGATGTTGTCTGAACACTGAGTTAGTCTTAAAACTTAAAGGCCATTTTGTAAAAATGTTTTTTAACCAGAATTCTGATATGTTTTCACTCATTTTAACTGGTTTGTGTTATGTAGAGCTGCAGCTATCGATTCTTTTTGTAATCGATTACTCTCTCTTAAATTTGTCGATTAATCAAGTCATTGAATAACAGTTACGTTGCTCTCGCTACCTTTTTTTTTTTCACATTGAATCTCTATGCATTATTATTAGTAGTAGTATTATACAAAACAGAAAAGCCAGGTCACTTAAATTAACAACTTATTTTTCTTATTTTTAACATTCTGAGCATAAGTGGGATCTCAAAATCAAAATCTATACTTTAATTTTTACTCTGGGCCATATCTTGCTTTTTTCAGTATTTTTTTAAGTTTGGTTATTTTTATTTAATTTGTATTCATGCTTGTCTCTTTTTGCTAAATTTTTGCCTTTACTGCTGTACCATATTGATGATCTGATTTTGCCACCTACTACATTATCTGATTGGCTGATCTGATTGGCTCATAATGAATGTAATTGATGGATTGACCGCCCAATCACCTGCTGGATATTTTATATTTTAGAAGAGGGGGAACACGTCCCCTGTGTCCCCCTGGGATTTACGCCATTGGATGTTTTAGCTATAATTCAAGGTGAGACTCTCAGACGTCAGTCTTTCTGAATGCTTTTAATGGGTATAGCAGGAGAACATTACAGTCTGCAGAATGAACGGTACAAAGACACATCTGTGTGAGTCTGTGCTCTCTGAAGGTGAATCATGGTTCTCTTCAAGCTCAGAGACTAAGAGTGAAACTGCAGATGTACGGGAGGTTTCTGTTGCATGAAAGTTCATTCACGCATTCCCACTCTGATGAACAAACAGACTGGACTCAGTAAATACAAACATCACAGGGTTTTGGTTTATCAGTAATGGAGATGAAATTATATTTACATGTCTGGCTGCTGCTACGATGAGTCGACTAGTCAGGACTAAGTTTAATTATCAAAATGGTCGACAACCAATTCTAATAGTCAACTAGTCGTTTTTGTTTTTTAGGTGTGTTTTTCTGCCAAAACTGCCGCCAGGCTTGCTGTCTTTGTCTGCCTTATCTGTCCTTGTTTTCTGGTTATCACACCTGCAGGAATCAAAACCAACACACTCAAACAGACTCTCATGCATGTGGTGCATGCACAACCACGCGAGGCACCCACCAAAGCTGCTGGTGGGTCTGCTCATTATAAGCGATTTGGGCCACCAGCTGCATGCTGGTGCAGTACGCTGCAGTTCATGCATGAAGTGACTAGTCGACTAATCGCAAAAGTAGTCGTTGACTAGTCGACTATCAAAATAGTCATTTGTGGCAGCTCTACTCCAAGGTGAGTCTCTAAATGTCAAAGATTGATCTTTTTTAGTTTGTTTGATTGATGCTAACACATTGGTCACTTTAAATGTACGGTATATGAAAATCTGCATCCCGTTGACACTCATCAGAACAATAACAAGAGATGACAAGCAACTGAACTGTACCAAACCAAATACCATGACCAAAAAAGCTTTAAATCCTTATTCAGGGACAATTGTGTATTGACCAGAGTGTTATGTTGGGTTCCCTTAACTGGGAACGGAAATGGGAATGACGTCATCTCTGACTTATACGGCGTTCCAGTTGAAGTCGGAAAAAAAATGTGCTAATCTACCAGGCTATTTTTAGCCGTTGCTAGCACGCCCTGCGTTGTTGTTCACAAATATCACATGAAGAATGTGATTATCACTATGGCAGCATTTTTGTAAGTATAAGTCTAACAATACTATGTATACAGCTGATTTTGAGCGACACACACTAGTCAGAAGTGCAAATAAATTGATGATTATAGGGGCTAAATAGCTGTTCACACTGGGGGCATCCATCTTCGATTGTCAACTGAGGGATGGCAAGGTTCTCCCAAGTTCCTAGTAGGATATTCCAACCTCGGGGGGCGTTCCAGATAAAATTTCCTACTCGGAACTGGGAAATTCCAACTTCCTACTACAGATGGAACGCACCATTAGGAGGACCAGAGGCTGATGTCACCCTTAACAATAAGTTAGCTTGGTTCTTTGGTGATGTTTAGTCAAATTCACGCTGTACTGCCTTCTGATTTGCTTCCCTTGTTTGGTCCTTGTTTAGTTCAAGAGGGTTTCAGATTCACCAGCATGTATGGTTTGCTTGGAGGCAGACCTGAAGTCTCAGAATCCAGACCAGAATCCAGTTCTTTAGTCAGCACCAGAGGCCATGTCATGAATTTTTTTCGATAAAGAAAAACAGAGATTGTTTGGTCTGAACCAAATGTGTCAGATGTGAATGCAGCTTTGAATATGTCCTAAGGTGTTGATGTATTCTGAACTTTAGAAAATAAAAACAGAAATCTGCACATAGATGTCTGGCTTGGTTTATGTTGGTCCTCTTGATGTAGCTGGGTCCTAAATCAGTTTAATTAATTAAGAAACAATGATTGGAAAAAAAAAAAAGTAAAACCTTTCTTCTTTTCCTAGGCTCACTCCATCCCTTTGCTCCATCTCTGGACTCCTGCAGTATAATATTATTTGAAGTTGTGTCAATGTGTGAAGATAAAATACTGAAAACTGTCACTGTTTTAATAGTACAGTCTGCCATTTTATCCACAAGAAAACTTTGAGGATTGTATACCTGTTAGCTCAAATTTTGATAGTAAAAATTCCCCGTTAGGATTCTGTGAAACTTAGTGTCAATGTAGACAAGCCTGCCTACTTCTAAACTACACAGTGTAGCTTTGATGACAACACTGCAGCATGCACTTTGACGACAAATTTAATTCAGCTCTGATAACATTTTTATTGAATTAAGGCACAACTTGGTTAAACACAATGTCTGTGTCTTTTGTCCGTTATTTCTTCAGTGAGAAGGAAACAACTTATAACTAAATATCAAATGTTGTAGAAAAACTAGAGATGTCACTGTGATGAGCTAGAATTGTCTGAATCAGTGGTTCAGCTTGTCATCAGCACCTCCACAGCATCACAGCTCATGGCCAAATGGAAATTCAGGATTCTTCCAGGTTAAAACATGATGTGATGATGCTCTCTGGGCTCCATCTTAAAGTCTCAGTCTTGTCTTTAATATCAGCTTCAGAAAAGTCTTCAGCCTTGTCCTCCGTCTCTGGTTGTAAATGTCTCTTTGGGTGCAAGTCCCTGACAGATTCAGGTCCTCCACAGTCCTCTCCATGTGCTCCTGTCACTGCCCCTGTTTTCATCACTTTGACTGTGACAGAAAGACTGACCTCCAGCACAACCGTCCTATTCAACAAGAAAACAAAGAGAATCCTTTGCTGTAATATTACTGCTGAAGGGTCTCTGTTATCTCTGTGGAGCCACGAGGAGGGTCCACTTCAGTTTTTATTTCAACTGCAGGAGCTAAAGGTTTCACTTTAGAGTGGACTCTCATATGCACAGTCAAGTTCCCTCTTTGACCAAACAATTTACCACACTGTGAACAGCTGTAGGGTTTCTCTCCAGTGTGAACTCTCATATGGTCAGTCAGACTACTTTTTCGTGCAAAACCTTTGCAACACCGAGCGCACTTGAAGGGTGTCTCTCCAGTGTGGGTTCTTATGTGCTGAAGAAGATAACTTTGTTGTCGAAAACTTTTGGAACACTGTGAGCAGCTGAAGGGTTTCTCTACAAAGTGAACACTTCTGTGCTCAATCAGATTACATTTGTGCCTAAAATGCTGACCACACTGTGAGCAGCTGTAGGGTTTCTCTCCGGTGTGAACTCTCATATGCACAGTCAAGTTCCATTTTTGACTAAACATTTTATCACACTGTGAGCAGCTGTAGGGTTTCTCTCCAGTGTGAACTCTCATATGGTTAGTAAGACTATCTTTGTGTATAAAACTTAAACCACACTGTGAGCAGCCGAAGGGTTTCTCTCCAGTGTGAACTCTCATATGTTTTCTCAGCTGACCTTTTTTTCCAAAACTTATGCAACACTGGGAGCACTTGAAGGGTTTCTCTCCAGAGTGAATTTTTTTGTGCTTATTCAGATTACTTTTGTGCCTAAAATGCTTACCACACTGTGAGCAGCCGAAGGGTTTCTCTCCAGTGTGAACTCTCCTGTGCTCAATCAGACCACTTATTTGCCTAAAATGCTGACCACACTGTGAGCACTCGAAGGGTTTCTCTCCAGTGTGAACTCTCCTGTGCTCAATCAGATTACTTTTTTGCCTAAAATGCTGATTACACTGTGAGCACTCGAAGGGTTTCTCTCCAGTGTGAACTCTCATATGTTTTATCAGATTACCTTTTTGTCTAAAACTTTTGCAACACTGTGAGCACTCGAAGGGTTTCTCTCCAGTGTGAATTTTTTTGTGCTTAATCAGAGTACTTTTGTGCCTAAAATGCTGACCACACTGTGAGCAGTCGAACAGTTTCTCTCTGCTTTTGATTCTCATACAAACTTTTAAAGAACCTTTGCAGGTCATTCTTTTACTGCAGTCAGAGTTACTGACTTGCTTTTCTCCTGAATAACTTCTCTCATGGTCTTCAAGAGAATCTTTAAGTTTCAATCTTTTACCACGCTCAGAGCAGCTTTGTGATTTTTGTTCTGTCACTTCCCTCCAATCAGCACTGTCATCAGTCTCTGCTTCAGAACAGTCTTCAGTCTCTGATTGTGCATCTCTCTGGTGGTCAGAGTTTCTGTCTGTCTCTGGTCCACACTCCTCTTCATCAGCTCCTCTCTCCATCTCTTCAGTTTTAATTTCATTGAGCTGTGAGAACTGAGGCTCCTCTCCATCATCTTCACCCTTCACAGGGACAGGAGCAAAAGTGAATTTGATATCAGCCTCCTCTGGTCCTTGAAGCTGCTCTCCCTCCTGACTGCTCCAGGGTTCTTCTGGTTCCTCTTTAATGTGCAGAGGCTCAGTCATCTTCTGGTTCAGACTGGAGCTCCTCTCCTGTTGCTCTGAAGGAACCTCCTCTTTACTCTCTCAAGGCTGCTGGACCTCCTCACAAACCTGTAAAATACAGAAGCGCAGAATTTTCAGAGACTGGTAAATGGACCTGAGCATCGAAAAAACTGTTCTTGTCTTTCTCACTACTTGACTGTTTTTATTTTAAAAATTATAGCACTTTGTGCTGCATTTTTAATGTATGAAAAGTGCTTTATAAATAAAGTTTGATTTGATTTGATTTGTTGGCAGCATCAATTTATTTCAATGATTGCAATTGTCAGATGGTAAAAAGATTCAAAGACATGTGGAAGCACTAAATTATTAGAAGTAAGCTGTAACATAGCTCCTGTCCTAGCGGACAGCTTAACTGCTAGGTCTATGCCACAGCATAACTGCTAGGTCTGTGCCACAGCATAACTGCCATACACGGGCGCCTTTCTGTTGCCATGGCGATGAGATTTCCTGTTTTCTGACAAAGTGAAGAGGGCCTCCCATCCGCTCCCATCCATGCCATCATATTTTTTCCCCCAAACTTTATTGAATATTTATAATACAAAACAAAAATGGCAACATAAAAATTTTACCTTTTCAAGTATTAAAGGCACAGTGCAAATATTATGTTGGTTTTGACATCAATAATACAATTTGAATATTATTTTAGTTTTAACATAAAGAACAGTTTAATATATCAACTTACAACCCTGTAAAGTGAAAAAAAATAAAGACAAATGAAAGCAAATGTAAAATATATATAAGGAAAAAAGCAAGAAAATGAATTATCAAATAAATAAAAGTGCAAGGTTTTCTAAATACAAATATGATGAGGTAGAAAAGACTAGATTGGCAGAATATGTTAGGGATGTGAGCCTGTTTTAATTATTGTCCAATTCATTAGGAAAGTTTTTAAGGATGTTGTAAAGCTTTTGTGCTTTAATGTTTTTCAGTAATTTCATAGATTTCCTGTATAATTTAAACTCATTCAAGAAGATACATAGTTTGGGGGGTGACTTTAAAATACGGCTTTTATAGATATAGAATTTAACGAGGCATAAAATTATGTTACAACAGAGTTCATCATTTTTGTCTGGTAAGAATAGCCCAAAGGTTAGATCATTTCTGGAGATATGAGAAGGAAATGATGTGATCCTCTGTTTAATCCGTCTGTTAATGTCAAACCAAAAAGTATGTACAATATTGCATGAAAAGAATATATGGTCAGTTGTTTGTATATTGTTTTCACAAAGTGTGCACATATTATCTTCAATATGAAATCGTATTCTAAGCATCTCTAAGCATTTGAAGGATAGATGCCGTTAAGAATTTTAAAATGTGTCTCCTTTGCTTTAGGTGGTATAAGAACTTGAAGTACATCTTGTGTATTTTATAGACTAAGTTTTTATCAAATTCATGAAGGATATCATTTTTGATCTCCTCTCTTCCAGGAGATATATCTTCAGTGAGACAAGACCTTATGAAAGAGTTGTCGCATGCTGTCTGAAAGTAGGATGCCTTTAATAGATAATGGGGTTAAATGGGGTTGTATAACTCCATTTACTACAATATTTTTGAAGAGATCCAAGGTCTCTTGAGGGATTGCTTTATGCAATTTGATAAAGTCAGTTTTAGAGGGGTTAAAGTTATGTTTATTGCAAAATTGTTCATAACTAAAAGGATTCCCTTCCTGGTCCAGTAAATCTACAAATGACCATACAGTATCTCACAAAAGAGAGTACATCCCTCACATATATCCCTTTCATGGGACAGCAGTGAGATAATGACACTTTGATACAGTGTACAGTAGATAGTGGGCAGCTTGTTAAACACTTTAAATTCACTGTCCCCTCAAAACAACTCTAAACACAGCCATTAATGTCTAAACTGCAGGCAACAAAAGTGAGTTCACCCCGAAGTGAAAGTGTCCAAATTGGCCCCAAAGTGTCAATATTTTGTGCTGCCACCATTATTTTTCAGCACTGCCTTAACCCTCTAGGGGAGGGAGTTCACCAGAGCTTCACATTTTGCCACTGGAATCCTTTTCCACTTACTAATGACCACATGATGGAGCTGGTGGATGTTAGAGACCTTGCACTCCTCCACCTTCCTTTTGAGAACTTCACACAGATGCTCAGTAGGGTTCAGATCCGGAGACATACTTGGCTAGTCCATCACCTTTACCCTCAGCTTCTTTAGCAAGGCAGTGGTGGTCCTACACTAATCTGGAAGATGGGAGTTGCACCTTTGGGAAGTATAACACAACTACTAATATTTTTAAAAAGGCCACAAATATAATGTCTAAATTTAGAGTCAAAACCAAACCAAAACCCAAGTGCTGCCATTATAAAGGGGTGCTCCCCTGAATCAAAAGCCTTGTAAAAATTGAGAAAAAAAAAAAAAAAGAATAAATCCATTATCCACTATTTGGTTTCTATATTCTAAAATGTCCATTACTAATCTGATATTGTTGTGTATTGATCTTCCTCTTAGAAAGCCAGATTGTGTTTCTGAAATCAGATTTGATAATCCTTCTCGAAAACATGCAGTAAAGATATAAGCAAGCAGTTTATAGTCTGTCTTTCTAAGAGTGATAGGTCTTCTATTTTCTGACTCTTGGGTCTTTGCCTGGCTTTGGAATAGCCACCATAATGCCATGTCTCGTTGTGGGTGTGAGTGTACAAGTTGTAAAGATTTCAGCGAAAAGTTGAAGCAGCAATACTCTTATATCCTCCCAGAAATGTCTGTAAAAGGCTCCTGTGAGGCCGTCTGATCCAGGGGATTTATTCAGAGTGAGATGACCAATCACTCCATCTAATTCTGCAATTGTTATATCATCATCGCATATTTGTTTAAAACCATTTTCTATTTTAGGGATGCATTGTTTAATGTCTTTTAAGAAATTCTGGCAGTCTTCCTTAATGAATTTAGAACTGTAAAGCTGGCTGTAAATTTGAAGATTTCTGTGGAGATTTTTCTCTCATCATTAGTTTCAATATTATCAATATTATCAATTATTAGTGAGCTAATATTGTTTTTTTCCTGTCTTGTTGTTTTTCAGTTCGTTTTGGAAGTCCTTCATCATGATTTGTAGATCTCCAATAGCAGCCAGAATTTTAGCATTAAATGTGTCCTCCGGGACCACCAACTGTTTCTCTGTCGTCTTTTAGCTTTTTCTGCGGGATTGCTGGTTTCAATGGTGATGTGAGAGCATTTTGATCCCCTTAGCTTTAGTCTCCATGCTTTCTGTTGCGTGGTAGTCGTGCATTTGAAGAGCCCTAGCTCTAGCATTGGAGTTAGCGTTAGCTTTGTGCATGCTGTTGTTCTCTTTCGAAATATTTTGCCCAGGATAAATTCACTTACAGGCTTCAAACCGATGTCTTGAGGTTCGTAGGCATCTGTGAGTGATGATAGAGTTAATGTGACTCATACGGTCGTATACTTTTAACTTTTCTGGGTTCGCTACATGGAGCAGATTACAACGCGTCCGTCCCTTCCGCCATCTTGCCGGTGTTGTGCCACGTAAGGGGTATATTCCTCAGATACTCCACATCATGCCTAATAACACTGGAGGAGACTGAAAAGTTTCCTCTTTCCTGTCAAGAGTAAGCTGGGGGGTAGAGATCCGAGCAGGCTCTGCCTGTCAGGATTTCTACCCCCCTCATATTAAGCCAAGTCTGTGACTAAAACCCAAGTGTTTTATTTCTCAAATAAAATAAGATAAGATAAGATAATCATTTATTGATCCCCAGAGGGGAAATTCAGGTATTGCAGCAGTACAGGGCAAGGAACAAGAACAAGGGTAGTAGCATGCATTGGGTTCAAAGAAAAATTACACATATATTAGGACAAAGCAAGGGTGACATATAATAAACAAAAACAAATATAAATACTTAATAAAAATACTTGGGTGTAACACCGGGAATGCAGTCAAAGACATTATAAACATATATAATGACTACGTGTCCAGCCACAGCTGGATTTTAATGTTGAGATTTGGTTCAAATCAGGTTCAGACATCTAAAACCTCAAATCAGACTGTCTGGTCTCTGAGGATCAGAAGGAAGAGCGAGTAAACTTCAGTCTCAGACCTTTGATTCATCAAACAGTCTGAGCTAGCTGAACGTTAGCTAAAGGCTAACCTGCTACATCTACAGTAAACACGATCAGAGAAGAAGAAAGAAAACAAACCTGCTCTCTCTTTAAGATCCTGAAACCCGGACATTTGACACTCATCCAAGAGTCAAAGAAGGAGAAAAAACCCTGAGAACGTTCAGAGGACTTTCAGACTTTCCTCTGAGACAGCAGGATGACCTCCTTCTTCTTCAGTTTCCTTTTCTTCTTCTTTCGTTTTTTGGCGGTTGACAAACATCTTGTAGGCGCTACACCGCCGCCTTCTGGACTGGAGTGTGGAATAGAATAAACTACGTTTTAAAGTCTTTTTAGAAGTCCCGTTGCCTGTGAAAGCCTAAAAACCACCCCAAACGCAGCATCCCCTGAGTTTCTCTTCAATCTGTCTGTTACTCTCAACGTTGTCTTTTTTCTCTGACATGCTGCTTTGAGTGTGCATCTCTGTGTTTAAGGACGTGTTGAGGACATGTTCTATTGTTTCTCCTGAACCACAATTATGAGCAATGTTTTGGTAAACCCTTTATGACCAAATTTGACATGAAATACAACAAATAGAAAATAAAGTTTCAAATAGGCTTCAAAAAGACAAGAACATTAAAGTGATAATAATAACAATAATAATAATAATAACATTATTATTATTATTATTATTGTTATAAATTATATTCAATTACAATTGTTTAGAGTGTGATTGAAAGAGAAACCAGTCCAATGAAAACAGGAGCAACACTCAATAATCTACACGTATGAATATATTTTGCAGGTATTATTAGATTATTTAAGTGAATTTTCCACCTGTGTTCACCAAAAAACAAACCGAAATGTTTCATTTTTTGAAGCTATTGCAGACAGAGACTTTATTATTTTCTCCGATCAATTCATGAAACATTCTTCAGAAAATGAGACACATTACGAGAAAGAATAATATTTCTCAGCTTCAGTGTTGTCTTTGCAGAGTGTGAATTATTTTAAACAAGTATTAATTACAAGATGCATAAATTCTTTGCGAGGGTAAATCTCAGTCATTGCATCCCGCCCTGAGAACCTGTGTGCTTTATTTCCGCTCAGGTGTGGGATGTAATCATGATCACGTGGTGAAGTGCTCGTATTGGTGGCGGTAATGCACCAAAACGTTGTTTGCCAACCGCCATAAAACGCCAAGAAGAAGAAGAAGAAGAAGTAGAAGGGCTCGTTTCAAACATTTTCTCCACACGATCTGAAGAGGTCGAACTGAAGTGATCTGCAACACTTTTCCATCCAAATCTTCAAGGTTGAAGTGTTTGTGATAAACAACTTACCAACCATCCTGTGCTAATACACCTTGCCATTTTGTCCGCTTGCCTCTGTTGTGTACACTTTCAGGTAGGCTATATGTCAAAGTTAGACCTTTTTGAGTTTAACTTTTTTGGCCATGGATTTAGAGAACTGAAGGTTAAAGGAGTGAAGACGGTTTCTTTATTTTTAAGAAGAAATTAAGGGGGGGGGGGGGGGGGGGGTTGTCATTAAAATAAATGTTATATTTTTTTCTGTATTGTTTTGACACTTTCTGAAATGTCTTTCATAGTTATATTAAACAATAACTGTAAGTCATAGTTCCTTCTTAGTCCATATCCTACTTGTCTGCTGGTTTCTTTATGCTCAACCAGCAATTTCAAGAGTAGAAAGTAGATCAGATCAATCAATGGAAAATGTTTTGGCCAGAATGTTCACCTGACTTAAAAAGTAATGTAAAATGTGTTTTAATTGGAGGAATATCAGGAGTGGAAAGTAACATCCATAAAGTAATAAGAGACTAGATGTGCTGAAGTGAACATCTAAGTCTAAGTTACAATTACTTTCTTTATAAATAAATTAATCTGGAATAGAAGAAAAGTAAACAAATGTTTAAAGAGAATTCTAATACAGTGAAACATTTATGTCATATATGAGAGGATGTCAGCATGTCACCTGTCTGTCCCTTGACTGTCACAGTCAGCCGCATCAGGCAGAGAGGAGAGAAAAACTCTGGACAATTCACAGATTCATTACAAACTAATATGAAAAGATGAGCTACATCTGTCATGGTGAAAACTTGGCTTTAGCTTAAAAATAAACACCCTATTAGCTTGGTGCTGTGTTGTATTTAGGGATGTAACGATATAGAAATTTTGTATCATGATTATTGGAACCAAAATTATCACGGTTACCATTATTATCAGGGTATTGATGCATTGAGCTCAAAATGTTCAAAAAGTACTTTAACACACAATTGAAATAATTTGACCCCTTTAATATTATATTTGTAACAGTTCTTTTGTCTTTTTTTGTCAATAATGTGTCAAGAAAGCTCTTTGAGTACATTTTTTACCCTTCTTTCATGAGAAATAAAAGTAAACAATTCTAGCAAGTATTTGTCATTATGTTATAAATGCTTGAACAGTGTGCGAAAAGAAAGAAAAAAACAGATTTTAACTTTAACAGGAACATTCTCTTTATAAACAATTGAAAATGAATAACTTTTGCTCTGAGGCCAACAAATGCAGTGATAAACAACTTACCAACCATCCTGTGCTTTAATACACTTACTTAGACCGATCACCACTTTGTCTGTGTGTTGCTGCAGCCACACTGGTCACGGGAGAAACAGTTTGGACCAAGCCATTGTGAGGAGGGGTTGTAATCCTTAACAGCTAAAATTGTGTGATGATGTGTTTTGAGGAGCGACTTGTATTGTACCATCAAAACATGTTACTGCACTACTAGAAAATCTTATTTGGATTTTTTGGGGACCACCTTGTGTCATGGCTGTCTTCATACTGGTGAGACTCTCAGACGTCAGTCTTTCTGAATGCTTTTAATGGGCATAGCAGGAGAACATTACAGTGTGCAGAATATATGAACAGCAAAGGCACATCTGTGTGAGTCTGTGCTCTCTGCAGATGAATCATGGTTCTCTTCATGCTCAGGAGCAGGACGAACTGCAGATGTACGGAGGTCACCACGATTCCCACCCTGTAGATGAACAAACAGACTGGACTCAGTAAATACAAACATCACAGGGTGTGGTTCATCAGTTATGGAGATGAAATGATAATCACATTTCTAAACACAAAAACCAATAGAGATAATGACATGGAGACTTGCATGGATCTTCAGGGTGAGTCAAATGTCAAATACTGATCTTTTTAGTTTGTTTGATTGATGCTAACACATTGGTCATTTTAAATTCACAGAATATGAAAATTTGCCTATCGTTGACTCTCATTAGAACAATAACAAGAGATGACAAGCACTTCAGTGACCAAGTTTGTCTGAACTGTACCAAGCCAAATACCATGACCAAAAAAAGCCTTAAATCCTTAGTCAGGGGACAATTGTGCATTGACCAGAGTGATGTAAGCAAACCGCACAGACTTGGAGACTTAATCTGTTAGAGGACCAGAGGCTGATGTCATTAAGTTAGGCTGTACTGCTCTGGTGCTTTCCTTTGTTTGGTCCTTTAGTTCAGAAGCCACATTCACCAGCAACCAAACTCTGGTTTGCTTGGGCAGACCTAAAGTCTCAAGGGCTCTAATTAAGCCAGGCACAGGCACGGCGACCTGCCCTTCACTGTCTGCGCTGCAAAGGGTGTCCAGCGACTTTGCAAGTTTCAGTGCCAAGAGGTGCACTCCAGGTGCAGAGAGCTGCCAGAGAGGAGGAGCGGAGTGGGTTTAACACAGCCGAGTGTTGTCTTCACCAATCAAATGACCGCCTTGCCTTTAAATGCACTGTGGCAGGGTCTGATTGGTCTGAATGATCCCCACCACCAAAAAAGAGGAGACGGTCAGAGCCACTGTCCTTCAGCAACTGGGAGAACGGACTGGCCATCGGGCGAGATCAGAGGCCAAAGCTGGCCACTGTCAGCTCTGACAGATGTAATCTGTTCCTTTGTCATTTATATGAGTACAAAATTAAGAGACAGTTACACAGCAGCTGTCTTATCCAATCATCACAGATCCACCTGCATTTGGTCTGTCATCACAAATAGCAGAGCCTTTAGTGATATACGTATACCTCGTGTCTCTCATCCTTCTGCAATAATGTACTCCATCTTTAGATCAGAAAATAAAGACTAAAAACAGAGAAATAGGGAAATGGTAAATCCTGAACAGACATTTATTTTCTTTTTCTGTTTTTTTCTCCCTTTGAATTTAAATGAGACTTATATACTCAGTATCAGATGTTAAGGCTGTTTATTGTTGACTAAGATGTGCAAAGGCCAGGTTAAGTTCCATTATGACAAACGGCTTTAATCTCACATAGATGGACAGCATATACATACAAATGAGTTCAAACTTAAAATAGTGATTTGTGATTGCTTAAATGCCCACATTCAAACCTGTATGAGGCTTTGTTGATCGATCGGTACCAAATTATGCAAATGGACCCCTGCCCAGTGTGAGTGCAAGCTTTAACCAGATCTGAACTTTGGAAAAGAAAAATCAGAGATGTTTGGCTGAACCTTCAGCTGTGAGCGCCCTGATATGAAGGTACCATATGCATCCTGGGATACGGATACAAAACAGAAATTATATTTCCAAATATTTTGACAGCTGTTGTAAATACACTTTTATTACAGTACAGATCTCCAGCGCTCATAATGCTATGTTCAAATTTGTCCATCTACCATTCAGGAGGTTTATGTCTCTTGCTGCAAACCACTTAAAACTCATTGTTCTTTCTTCAGAAAACCAAACACATTTGACTCAAATATAAACACAGATGTCATGGATAAGACTGAGAAATATTTTGAAATATGTAAGATGTGAAGTTCTGAACTTTAAAACAAAATGTTTTATAATTTTGATGGCTGTCCTCTATGGTATTTATAAAGTTATGCAAGCTGGGTCCTGTAACGATAGCCACAAAATGAAATTATTTTCAAATCAAAAATGTTTGAATGAACTTGCTATACAACACACCCTAGCTTTATTACAGCTCCAGCCCAGTTTTATTAATTTCCACACTTCTTGAGGAGATAGCCAAGCGGAAACACATGACAGAGAGAAAGACAAGGACTATTTTGTGAACAACAAGGTGGACATAATGACAAAAAGAAGAATGTATAGAATATGTGTACAGATGTTTCAGACAGAGTGAAGAAAAAAACAGTCATCCAAAAAAAAAAAATGACATCTTCAGGGAACAGTAAAAACAAAGCTTAAGGCCAAAACATTCCCCAATATTATGAGATTGAAAGTCAAAGTCTCTGTTTATAAAACTTCCCCAGATATGAAGAGATCAGCAGTTGAAAAGTAAGGTCCAAAAGACTAGTTTTACAAACTGAGACTTTACACTGTTAGAAGCCCCATTGGCTTCTGCTCACCCACGGACCTCTGTTGTTGTCTGTCCTTGTGTGAATTGAAATGTCCTTGTTTCAACAGGGGTCTGTTGAAGCAAAAACTGTGCTCCATGAGGTGTTTTACATCTCAATAAACCATCTTAGATTCTATCCACACGGATAGATAAAGTTTTTGTAGTGAAAATGTTCTCTGTAAAGACGGCATTGTTTTAGTAAATGTGTCAATCCACATGAAAACACTGTACAACACATGCCAAACCTGTGAGTTGCACTGGGACCCTGCTGCAGACATAGAGCAAAACCAATGAAGAAGACATGGGGCATCAGGAGAAATGTAAAAAAAAAAAAAAAAAACACTTATGTATGCTGTTCTCTGTGTCCTGGTGTATCTCATGTTGGTCGTACAGGAGCAGATTTTTTTTTTTTTAAGTTATTTTTTTGGGCTTTTTATGGCCTTTATTGGATAGAACAGCTGAAGTTGTGACAGGAAAGTGGGTGAAGAGAGGGGGGATGACATGCAGCACAGGGCTGAGGCCGGGATTTGAACCTACAGCCGCTGCTGGGGGTTGGCAGCCCCCGTACATGAGGCGGACGCTCTACCAACTGAGCCAATGTCCGCACCAGGAGCAGAAAATTTTACAGTTAACGTCATACGGCAACGGCATAACAAACTCAGGAGCTTCAGCAGCATAATTGAGAGGCTGTGTTCTACCATTGCTGTTTGGGGTTTGCACATGCAGTTCAAGTGAGGGATGGACTTGACATCAGTGTTTCTTAAGCTATCTGTATTTGTTGTCTGCACAAAACACAAGGGCGGTGTTTTGAGGACATGGCTGAAGACAAAGTCCGTGTGGACGAAACACTTCTGTCTCTCTTCCTCCAACTGTTCCTTTGCTCTTCCTCTCTCCCCCTCACATATCTTCCTCCACTGTTCATCTCCTGTTCCATTGCTCCTCCTCTTTCTCCTTGACTTTTTCAGAGACGATAGTTATTGTTGGCCATAATAAGGGGTGGGAGAAAAAAATGATTTACATCAGTATCAGGATTTTTTGTTTGACGATTTTTAAATCAATTTTTTTTTTCCAAATATAAATGCTTCATTATAGTCTGTGTTAACTCTTTATGTGCCAAAGTCGCAAAATTGCAACAAGACCTTGTTGGATAAAACAGGCCATAGCTGTTAAAATAGTGCTGAATAGTGTTACTACTTTTCACCAGCAGATAGTGGACAGGTGTTACTTTAATAAGAGCAGCATTTGTGGGTGTGTTTCTATTCAAAGTTTTTGTGTATATTTATTTTGAAACACACACACTGGACTGAGGGTAGATCTTAGTATTCAAATTTTTGACTGCATTCATTAATTTCTCTTTTTTGGGAAGTTTTTTCATTAGAAATTGTTCTTTAATCTGTGGGGTTTGAACAGAGTATAGACAAACATGAAGGAGAAGAACTGCAGTCTACTGTTTTATTTTTAACTGAAAATTTATAGCATACCTATGTCATGAATTCCTTAACTCTTAAATTTGTCATCTTCTGTGGTTAATGTTGCAAACAGAAATCATTTTAATATCGTAAAAATACTAAAAACAAACTCACCAAAAGGAGGAACTGTAGCTGTATGGAGGTATAAACAAAGAGGAGATAAATAGCTTATAAAACTGTCGTTTAACAAGTTTTTTCAAATCATTATATTGAGATTAAAATCCCTCTCATGTCTTTTCATAACATGTCAGTCTACAACCAGCAGGTGTTGGCTAAAGTCAAAATGATTAAAAAATGAAGTCCAGTGCAGCAGTGTTTGATGAAAACTCTTGTTTTAATGTACAGGAGGATCATTGCACAGATCTGTGTTCAAAATTTTAGGCTCATTTGAGCATTTGGTTCCATCCAATCTTGAACCATTTGGATGGAACCAAGCTAGCATATATCCATCAGTTCAGGGTCTGGATTTTTATTTAAACGCAAACATAAGAGTGGTTTCTACCTGCACAGATTAAAATGAAACAAGAATTATGGGTAAGTCTTATAGTGGTGCACCACTGTGTCCTACAGGACTGAAACTACACATCACCAATGCTATTTAGCTAAGTGCTAACTTAGTCAGACATTGGAGGGTGTTTAAAGAGCTGAAATTCATCCTTCATGTCTTAAGCCCAATGATAAATTATTTTAAGTGATCAAAATAGGAGGTCACATGATTTCAAAAACCAAAATATATTTGAACATTTAATGATATCTTGGACTCACTGTGACTTAAACACAGTGGTCCTGCTCGATACATTTGTGTCCATAAAACTAAAAAACTTAAGAAAATGAGCACATACTTGGAGGCGTAGTAGTTGTAGTCGGAGCTGTAAAAAGTGAACAGAGAACAGTTCATATAAACATTACTGATCCATTCAAAGACAGAGTAACATCACAAGAAAAGCACCAAAAAATAATAATACTTGTGGGGCCCAAAAGTGTTTTGAAATGAAGTGCAGGTGTCTTTCATTTTTCCAGCTAATGCAGTGGTCATTTTCAAACTCATCCCTCCTGTTGTACAAGTAACAAATTAACATGTTCTCAAACATTAACATGTTTGGCTTGTTCTGTCCTTGAGGATGAACAAAACAACTGTGATGTGATATTTTAAGAAGATATCATATTCAGTATGTCTAATAACGTGTTCAGTTTGAAGACAAAATGTTATATGTAGAGCCCTTTACACATCACCACGCAGCACAGTAAACAACCAGCCTGAAAACCGCCTCCCTGCTGGTGGAGTCCCCCAAAATGCAAGCTGTTTTTTTAAGCGCCTGCTGCCGCCATGGCACAGGTAAAGCGTGTGAGGCGCCAGTGACATAGAGGTGAGTCATCCAATGTCACAGCAGTGCCAACCCAAATGCCCTTCACAACAATCCAATTTCTCCTGGTTATCTTTATAAGAAGGAAGAGCTGTGTTGTAGATCTTCTCCATTGTTTGCTTTAACCCGCGAAGGCTGCAATGTCCCAGTTCTCTCCCTCCTTCATGTGATTGGCTGCCATGCAACTGTTGCCAGAAAGTTCAGCAATCTGAATTTTGGGCAAATTCTGTGCTTGTCACATGGACAGCAACCACTTCTGGGTCCCCCTGCCATGTTCAAAATGGCTTCTCATCTGTCATCCATCTCTAATAAAAATGACAGGAGGCAGTGCGTTGCTGCTTGACTGTGAGAAAGGGGCTGAACTGATCATCATCATCCCTGACAAAAAAGATGACTTAGAAATATTTCTCTCTATCCATCCATTTCTATATTGTTGTTTTATTTTTTAGAAAGATTTTCATTTACAACTTTTTTTTTAATCTGAGGGTCTGAGCAAAATATAGACCAACATGGAGAAGAATTGTGGTCTTCTGTTTAGATTTCAAACACAACATTTATAACATACCTATGGAATGAAATCTTGGTCCTTCATTTGTCATTTTTGTTCTGTGATTCATTTTGCAAACAGAAATAATTTGAACATTAAGAAAGTAATACACTAAAACTCAAATGGAGGAGAAACTGTATGAAGGGATAAACACAGAGGAGATTAACTTATAAAAATGTCATTTAATGTCACTCTCCATTTGACTTGTTTATAAGTTGGCTCAATATTCAGTTCAGTTTTTTTCACAAATCACAGTTTTTAGGTCATTTTTTGTCAACTTCAAAGACAAAATATGCTGCTTCTGTGGTATACTGTATCTCCTCCTGTCATGAAACTCTGAGTCTTGTGCTGCTGAAGCAAAGTCAAGAAAGATGGCGAACATATTCAATTTCCTATAAACTCTTAAAACAAAAGACAGCATGTCTTAGTTTCTCAAAGGACAAATTAAAACATCCTAACAGGACAATGGGACGTTTACAGCAGCAACAGCTTAACCAGATACACAACAGTCTGAACTCAGGAGCACAACATGAAGGCTCTCAACTCATCAGTAACTCAGTGGTATAACTCACAGAGAGCCTCACTGATGGTGATAAAAACATCTTCTGGTCTGATGAACTTCATACACAGAGAATTTTACAGGCATCTGTCATTGCTCATGTAGAATCACGGGGTAAACACTGTGGGCTTGAGGGGGCGGGGTAAAAGCATCATAGGTTGTAATGGTGAATACTTGAAGAAAACACAGACTTTAGGAGCAGCCTGTCTGTGATGACTCTGTGCTTAAGCTTGAGGCGATTCAAGTGGCTTTGGACATGACAAGCAGCTTTACTGGATCCTGATAAATCAAGGGTATAACAATCTCATATTCATAAATATGTCTTAATAGGTATCATGGAATGCTGCATAGACAGAAAGCCACAGAAGATCAATGAGCCAGATGTTATTTGAATACATATTTCGACCACTTTGACACATATGTGTTGATATAGTAATTTAAGAAAATGAGCACAAACTTGGAGGCGTAGTGGTTGTCCTTCGAGCTGTAAAAAATAAACAGACGACAGATCGTATAAACATCATTGATCAATTTAAAGGCAGAAAAACAACATCAGAAAAGCACAAAGAAAAGACTTGAGGGACCCAAAGTGATTTGACATGCAGTGCAGGTGTCTTTCCTGTATTCTAGCTAATGCAGTGGCCATTTTCAAACTCATCCCTCCTGTTGTTTGAGTAGTAAATGAACATGTGCTTCCATATCAACCCATGTGTGTGTTTGTCTTTAATGCTGGGTGTTAAAGTGCAAATTTGTCTAATAATGTGTTCAGTGTGAAGACAAAATGCTACATGTAAAGCCCTTTTCACACCACCATGCGGCAACCAGTCTGAAGACTGCCTCCCTGCCAGCAGAGTCCCCCGAAATGCAAACAGTTTTTTAAAGCGCAAGCTGCCGCCTTGGCACAAGTAAAGCGTATGAGGCGACAGTGACGTAGAGGTGCTTCATCGAATGTCACAGCAGAGCCCACCCTAATGTCCTTCACAACATTCACACAACAAAAACATTTTGTGGAAAGGTTGTTCCATGCCCAGCTTTCTCCTGGTTATCTTTATAACTCTTTATCACTCATCGCTGTGTGTTGTATTCACCTGTAGGATGGTCCTCTTTGTCTGCACATAGACTTATGCATTGGCACATTCTCAAGGTGATTTTAGGTCTATTCCCTTTTTATCTTTTGACCTTCATAAGTCAAAGGACTTCAGGGGTTTTTAATCTTCGGTCTCAGATTTTCCTCTTGTTGTCTGTTCCTAAGGTCCAAACTGAGCATGGAAAAAAGGCCTTTAGATTTGCTTCTCCTTTTGTTTGGAATGAGCTGCAAAAAGACCTGAAACATAATGAGCTGGTCTCATTGGACACTTTTAAGAGGATGTTAAATGATGTGAATGCTGAGGCACTTGGCTGCAGATGTGTTGACAGCTGGTCTTGCTTCCTTTAATAATCCAGCCTGTCAAATGTCTTTATTAATTGTACTTTTAGTGTTTTACAGGTCTTGTGTGTTTGTGAGTAATGCTGTTTGTGCATGTAAGAAACTTTGTAAATTGTGCTGCTGCCTATCTTGGCCAGGACACTCTTCTAAAAGAGATTTTTAATCTCAATGAGTTTATTTTCCTGGTTAAATAAAGGTTAAATAAAAAAATAAAAAATAAGAGGGTAGTAGAGCGGTGTTGTAGATCTTCTCTATTGCTTGCTTTGACCCGGGCTGTCTCCCTCCTTGGATGTGATTGGCTGCTGCCAGGCAACTGTTGCCGTAAAGTTCAGCAAACTGAACTCTGGGAAAATTCTGTGCTTGTCACATGGACAGCAACCACTCCAGGTCCCCCTGCTATGGTCAAAACCGTTTCTCATCTGTCATCAGTCCCTAATTAAAATGACTGGAGGCAGTGCGTTGCTGCTTGACTGTGTGAAAGGGGCTGAACTGATCATCATCATCCCTCACAAAAAAGATGACTTAGAAATATTTCTCTCTATCCATCCATTTCTATATTGTTGATTTATTTTTAGAAAGCTTTTCATTTACAACATTTTTTTAAATCTGAGGGTCTGAGCAAAATATAGACCAACATGGAGAAGAATTGTGGTCTTCTGTTTAGATTTCAAACACAACATTTATAACACACTGATGGAATGAAATCTTGGTCCTTCATTTATCATTTTTGTTCTGTGATTCATTTTGCAAACAGAAATAATTTGAACATTAAAAAAGTAATTAAAACAAACTCACATGTACGAGAATCTGTATGAAAGGATAAACACAGAGGAGATTAACTTATAAAACTGTCATTTAAGGAGTTATTATTAAATCATTATTTTAAGATAAAAATCACTCTTGTGCCTTTTTATTAAATGTGAGGCTTCAGCCAGCAGCCACGAGCTGAGGTCAAAATGATCAAAAATAACTTCCATCACATCAGTGTTTGATGGAGACTCTTCTCTAAATACAGAGGAGGGTCTTTGAACAAATCTGTGTTCAAAAATTGAGTCTGATTTGAAGCAGAGGGCAAAACATTCATGCATTCATATTTAAATCAACACATGAGAGTGATTTCTATCTGCACAGATCAATAACAAACAAGAATTATGGGTGATTCTCAAAGTGGTGCCCTGTTGTGTACTACAGGACAGAAACTATCAGTTATTTAGCTGACATGCTAACTTACTCAGACATTGGAGGATGTTTTACTGCACCACTTAAAGAGCTGAAATTCAACCTTCATGTCTAAATGATCAATTATAAATGATGACCCTTTTTCAGTGATCAATATGTAAAATCACATGATTTAAAAAGCCTAATTATATTTGAATATTTAATCATATTTTACACTCACTTTGACTTAAACAGATACACTGATTGAACTGCTTGCTAACTCAAATAGCTTCTCTGCCAATCGCATGGCAGCAACTCTTTACAATTAAACATATGGATTTAATCAAAATAATCTGCTGAAATTCAAACAGAGCATGAGAATGAGGAGAACAGGTGATCTAAATGACTTTGGATGTGACATACAGGTTTTGCAGGATCATCACAAATCATGAGAGTTATGTAATCTTACATCCAAAAAGGTCGTAAAAGGAGTCATGGGTTACTGTAAGGACAGACAGACAGAGGCAAGGATCAATAAGACAGATGTTATTTGGATAATTGTTTTGACAAGCTTGACACATTTGTGTCCATAAATCTGAAAAACTTAAGAAAATGTATACAAACTCCGTGGGGTGGTTGGAATGGTTGTCGCTGTAAAAAGAAGACAGAGGACAGATCATTAAAAAGTTATTGATCCATTCAATGGCAGATTAACAATACAATAATTCAGAGAAAAGACTTGTTGGGCCTCAAAAAGATCTGGCATGCAGTGCAGGGGCCTTTCCTGCCTCACTGAGAGCTAAAGGTACCAAACCTCAGACAGAGCCCTGGCTGAATTAAAACTCCTGACCACACAGGCATGTGTGATGACAAACAGAGAAAAAGTGAAAAAAAAACAACAACAACCATAAACTATGAAAATTCCTAAAACTCAGTACCCTCTGACGGATACTTTCCAATTATAGAGATGGGCGAAAATTAATCCACTATATTCTTGCCATATTTAGTTTGACAGTATTATATCAATTCACAGTCGTCACACTTCCATATTTTTTGATGTTATAAATTGCAACATTTAATGAGGATTTCGGTTTAGCGTAAGTCCACACAATGTTGCTGTTGAACAAGGTCAGGTGGTCATTATAAGAGCTCTGGCTCTCTTCATTTTTACTGCACACACAGTTGAAAGAATGGAGTCTGTTTTCTTGGATTCAGAAGGGAGGCAAAAGTTTGCATATCCCTTTCAATCCACTGTGCAGACTAATTTTGGACTTAATAGGGATGTGCAGGTGACATTTTGTTGACATTAATAGATCTGTGTTCAAAATTTTAGGCTCATTTGAGCATTTGGTTCCATCCAATCTTGAACCATTTGGATGAAACCAAGCTAGCATATATCCATCAGTTCAGGGTCTGGATTTTTATTTAAACGCAAACATAAGAGTGGTTTCTATCTGCACAGATTATAATGAAACAAGAATCATGGGAAATTCTTATAGTGGTGCACCACTGTGTCCTACAGGACTGAAACTACACATCACCAATGCTATTTAGCTAAGTGCTAACTTAGTCAGACATTGGAGGGTGTTTAAAGAGCTGAAATTCATCCTTCATGTCTTAAGCCCAATGATAAATTATTTTTAGTGATCAAAATAGGAGGTCACATGATTTCAAAAACCAAAATATATTTGAACATTTAATGATATCTTAGACTCACTGTGACGTAAACACAGTGGTCCTGCTCGATACATTTGTGTCCATAAAACTAAAAAACTTAAGAAAATGAGCACATACTTGGAGGCGTAGTAGTTGTAGTCGGAGCTGTAAAAAGTGAACAGAGAACAGTTCATATAAACATTACTGATCCATTCAAAGACAGAGTAACATCACAAGAAAAGCACCAAAAAATAATAATACTTGTGGGGCCCAAAAGTGTTTTGAAATGAAGTGCAGGTGTCTTTCATTTTTTCCAGCTAATGCAGTGGTCATTTTCAAACTCATCCCTCCTGTTGTACAAGTAACAAATGAACATGTTCTCAAACATTAACATGTTTGGCTTGTTCTGTCCTTGAGGATGAACAAAACAACTGTGATGTGATATTTTAAGAAGATATCATATTCAGTATGTCTACTAATGTGTTCAGGGTGAAGACAAAATGTTATATGTAGAGCCCTTTACACATCACCACGCGGCACAGTAAACAACCAGCCTGAAAACCGCCTCCCTGCTGGTGGAGTCCCCCAAAATGCAAGCTGTTTTTTTAAGCGCCTGCTGCCGCCATGGCACAAGTAAAGCGTGTGAGGCGCCAGTGACATAGAGGTGAGTCATCGAATGTCACAGCAGTGCCAACCCAAATGCCCTTCACAACAATCCAATTTCTCCTGGTTATCTTTATAAGAAGGAAGAGCTGTGTTGTAGATCTTCTCCATTGTTTGCTTTGACCCGCGAAGGCTGCAATGTCCTGGTTCTCTCCCTCCTTCATGTGATTGACTGCCATGCAACTGTTGCCAGAAAGTTCAGCAATCTGAATTTTGGGCAAATTCTGTGCTTGTCACATGGACAGCAACCACTTCTGGGTCCCCCTGCCATGTTCAAAATGGCTTCTCATCTGTCATCCATCTCTAATTAAAATGACAGGAGGCAGCGCGTTGCTGCTTGACTGTGTGAAAGGGGCTGAACTGATCATCATCATCCCCCACAAAAAAGATGACTTAGAAATATTTCTCTCTATCCATCCATTTCTTTATTGTTGTTTTATTTTTTAGAAAGATTTTCATTTACAACTTTTTTTTTAATCTGAGGGTCTGAGCAAAATATAGACCAACATGGAGAAGAATTGTGGTCTTCTGTTTAGATTTCAAACACAACATTTATAACATACCTATGGAATGAAATCTTGGTCCTTCATTTGTCATTTTTGTTCTGTGATTCATTTTGCAAACAGAAATAATTTGAACATTAAGAAAGTAATTAAAACAAACTCACATGTACGAGAATCTGTATGAAGGGATAAACACAGAGGAGATTAACTTATAAAACTGTCATTTAAGGAGTTATTATTAAATCATTATTTTAAGATAAAAATCACTCTTGTGCCTTTTTATTAAATGTGAGGCTTCAGCCAGCAGCCACGAGCTGAGGTCAAAATGATCAAAAATAACTTCCATCACATCAGTGTTTGATGGAGACTCTTCTCTAAATACAGAGGAGGGTCTTTGAACAAATCTGTGTTCAAAAATTGAGTCTGATTTGAAGCAGAGGGCAAAACATTCATGCATTCATATTTAAATCAACACATGAGAGTGATTTCTATCTGCACAGATCAATAACAAACAAGAATTATGGGTGATTCTCAAAGTGGTGCCCTGTTGTGTACTACAGGACAGAAACTATCACTTATGCTATTTAGCTGACATGCTAACTTACTCAGACATTGGAGGATGTTTTACTGCACCACTTAAAGAGCTGAAATTCAACCTTCATGTCTAAATGATCAATTATAAATGATGACCCTTTTTCAGTGATCAATATGTAAAGTCACATGATTTAAAAAGCCTAATTATATTTGAATATTTAATCATATTTTACACTCACTTTGACTTAAACAGATACACTGATTGAACTGCTTGCTAACTCAAATAGCTTCTCTGCCAATCGCATGGCAGCAACTCTTTACAATTAAACATATGGCTATCATCAAAATAATCTGCTGAAATTCAAACAGAGCATGAGAATGAGGAGAACAGGTGATCTAAATGACTTTGGATGTGACATACAGGTTTTGCAGGATCATCACAAATCATGAGAGTTATGTAATCTTACATCCAAAAACGTCGAAAAAGGAGTCATCCCAATCTGTATGGACAGACAGACACAGAGGCAAGGATCAATAAGACAGATGTTATTTGAATAAATATTTTGACCAGTTTGACACATTTGATCCATAAATCTGAAGAACTTAAGAAAATGTATACAAACTCCTTTGAGGGGTTGGAATGGTTGTCATAACTGTAAAAAGAAGACAGAGGACAGATCCTTGAAAAGTTATTGATCCATTCAAAGGCAGAGTAACACTACAAGAGTAATTCAGAGAAAAGACTTGTTGGGCCTCAAAAAGATCTGGCATGCAGTGCAGGGGCCTTTCCTGCCTCACTGAGAGCTAAAGGTACCAAACCTCAGACAGAGCCCTGGCTGAATTAAAACTCTTGACCACACAGGCATGTGTGATGACAAACAGAGAAAAAGTGAAAAAAAAAAACCCAACAACCATAAACTATGAAAATTCCTAAAACTCAGTACCCTCTGACGGATACTTTCCAATTATAGAGATGGGCGAAAATTAATCCAATATATTCTTGCCATATTTAGTTTGACAATATTATATCAATTCACAGTCGTCACACTTCCATATTTTTTGATGTTATAAATTGCAACATTTAATGAGGATTTCGGTTTAGACAAAATAAAGTAAGTCCACACAATGTTGCTGTTGAACAAGGTCAGGTGGTCATTGTAAGAGCTCTGGCTCTCTTCATTTTTACTGCACACACAGTTGAAAGAATGGAGTCTGGTGACATTTTGTTGACATTAATACTAATTCTTGTTCCTCATGGTCTGTTATTGAAGGTAACAATTGATTTTCAACCCCCCCCCCCCCAAAAAAAAAAACAGATGAAAAGTGTCTTTTTTCTGTGAGAATGCTCTTTCACCTACACTGTGTTATATTTTGTTGTAATAGGGAGTCATGTATCATGACTGCAATCATAATGAATGCACAGTAGTAGATTTTTGAGAGTCTCAGTTCTTGGTTTTGCTGTATTTACATTATGTTATCATTCTTAGACTTTTTTTTACACATTTGAGTTCTTTATAAGTCGGGTCAATAATGTTCATGTTCTTCTAACAAATCCCAGTTTTAAGTCAATTTTCCATCAACATGAAAGAAAGTATATGCTTCTTCTGTGGTGTACTGTATCTCCTGTTCTGAAACTCTGAATCTCACACTACTGAAGCAAAGTCAAGCAAGATGGCGAACATATTCAGTTTCCTATAAAGTCTTAAAACGAAAGACAGCATGTCTTAGTTTCTCAAAGGACAAATTAAAACATCTTAACAGGACAATGGGACGTTTACAGCAGCAACAGCTTAACCAGACTAAACACAACAGTTTGAATTCAGGAGCACAACATGGAGGCTCTCAGCTCATCAGTAACTCAGCAGTAAGAACTCACAGAGCACCTCACTGATGGTGATAAAAAACATCTTCTGGTCTGATGAACTTCACACACAGACTTTTACAGGCATCCTTCTCTGCTCACATAGCAGGGTAAATGTTAGAAGAAAAACACAGCACCAGATCACCAAAAGGATTGCATTGCTTTTGTGACTGGTAAATCTGTGCAAATGACAGAAAAAAAACAGGGTGTGATCCTCAAAGCATATACAAAGAGAGAAATGCACGCAACTGAACCCAAACTGCACTGTAGCTCCTGGCTGCGCCGGTCCAATTTGCATACATGTAAATTAGGGAAATATTAATAAATTCAACGCAAAATTGCAGCAGTGATTGTTGCCTGGCGAAGGCACAGAGGCAGGCATGCACAAGAAAGGGTTTAGCGAAGGAGACAATCACTTTGATTTAAGTGACAATGAAGTAATTTGCAGATAGCAGTTGTCAGGCCCCATGATCTTTACGCTACTAGATGACATCAAGGATGACAGTAATATAGCCTACTGTATTTGTCTCTGCAAATATTCCACCATTTCAAGTAAACGTGAATAATTTGTCTAAATACAGTCTGATTTAAAAAAATAAATAAAAAATCATGACCCCTTTGACCACATTTTGGTCATTTGAGTTGTATTTTCTGCATTTGTTTCAGCTGTTTCAATAACAAAGTCTAAAAGAAAAAAAACGTGATGAACAACAGAAAAAAGACAACAAATTACAACAACATTTATGGACATATGGTCCTTTGACCACTTTGAATCACTTTGTGGTCATAATAAATAATTTGAAGTTTTTTTTTTTGAAGAGCACAATTAATACTTTGACATTTATACACTTGGTGGCTGTGTCTCAGGAGGTTAAGGGTCGTCCGCTAAATGCCGAGTGCTTCACAAAATAAGGGGATAAATCAGTAATACCCAAACAAGCCCGAGAAATAAATGCAACTCTACTTCTCATCTTGACAACAGTAATTCAGCGACCTCAGTGGCAGGTCAGAGTGGGCTTTATGTTGACCTAAAGACAGGACCAAGGACAGCTCTGCTGTAATGTAAATAGATCAGTCGAAAAGATTCAGGACCAAGGACAGCTCCACGTCGAATAGTTTATTTATAATATTTATTTATGATATATTATTATTTAAGATCATCAGGACAATGTAATAAATAATAAATAAATCAACATATCAAGCCTTAACCATTTCTGTAAACAGTGAAAACGACAAAACGTGAATGTCAAATAAGGTCACTGCATGCGCAGTACTCTTTCACATGAAGGCTGTGTGCGCATACCAGGAACAACAACAGCTTCAACCTTCTGCCGAGTAGTGTGTGAGCCTCTTACTGTGCTCGGTTGTAATCCAGACAAAACTATCCAGACAGATTTGTTGTCCGAACTGATTTGTTGTCCAGAAAAGAAACTCCTGCGTCTCTGTGCGTCTATTCCCCATTGTTGTTTGTGAAAAGTTTTTCTTCTTCGTACGTGTGTTGTAGCAGCGCTGCCTCTGTGCAGACCTACACCGCCATCTACTGAACCGTAATGCATACTACAGCGGGTTCACTCGTCTCCAGCATCCCCATTTGAAAGCAGAAGAATTTGAAAAAAATCTTTGCGTTTTTAAGTCAGGGGTGTGCATGTAAACGTAGCCTGTGACTTTTACTGCATTTACAGAAACTGAAGTGGCCTGATATATTTATGTTTCTCACCAGTTTTATAGAATTCTGTCATTTCTTGTAGTTGGATGTAAATTCAGACAGTAAAGCTTTTAAATCTCAGCATGTTGCCATGTTAAATTGCAATACTTAGCATGACCAATAGGCTGCTGCATGCCTCTTTGCTAGGGTAAATCATGTCCATATAAAATTTTAGCTTCTCTCCATTTGGCTTCTTGTTCATTTTAGGATTCTCTTGAAATTCAGACAATTGTTTTAATTCTTTAAATGGATTAGGACCACCCTAGCTTTTCAGACTAATTTTATTTCTAACTGAACGTTATATAAATAGTAATAAAACAATCTTGTGGAGAAGTGAATGGGGGACTTGCAGATTAATAGCTGAAAATCCTTCATTTAAAGATTTTTTAAATTCATTTTTTAAAGATAAAAACCACTGTCTTTTCATATATTAAGAATGAACTTAAGTAAATGAGCACAAACTTGTAGTAGGAGGAGGTGGGAGGGTTGTTGTCGTAGCTGTAAAAAGTAAACAGATGACAGATCATTAAAACATTATTGACCATTCAAAGACAGTAACAACACAAGAATAACACAAAGAGTCCCAAAATGTTTCAAGTAAACAGAGGACAGATCATTAAAATGTCGCTGATCTATTCAAAGGCAGAGTAACACAAGAATAGCACAAAGAAAAAAATGTAGGGCCTCAAAGTGTTTTGACATGCAGTGCAGGTGTCTTTCCTGACTCAGACTGATGCAGAGGTGGCCTTTAAACTCATCCCTTGTGTTGTTTAAAGAGCAAATGAACACGTGGTCCCATATGAACCCATGGGTGTGTTTGTCTTTAATGCTGGGTGTTAAGATGCAAATCTGGCTTATTCTTTCCTTGAGGATGCACAGACAGAATGTGAGGTTGTATGTTCAGCAGATTTCATTACCCTGGCCTTAGGACTGTTAGTTGTCACATTTTAAATCTCAAGTTTTGTATTGTTTGTATATATTTTTTGTATATTCTATATATGTTAGTGAGGTTCTTCTTGTCTGAAAGCTGCTCAGTGCACAGGGGCCACCTCTGTTTGGGATAAGTAAAGTGCTGAATAGATACCAGACTATTTATATGGAAACGAGAACATTTGTGGCATCTTTTCTGACTCCACGCCTATGCTGTTATTAGTAATATTGTTAAAATCATTTTCTAAATAATTACAAATCAAGAGTATTATTTAAACTTACATCGAAAGAAGTCAACAACAGGAGCAGCAATGTCTGTATGGCCAACTACGCCTGAGGATCGTCACTTCCTGGTGAGCGTATTCGTCACTTCCTGTTTTCGCAGTGCAGCGTTGTTTGTAGTGTGTTGTCTCTGTTCAGCTAACGCTAATCTTAACTGACTAATATCTGCCATTTGAGCTCATAATTCTTTTTACTGATTACGATCTACGTTCGATCGAACGTACTAAGGTCTACCGCAACCACTCTAGCTTCTCTCAAGCGGTCATTTAGTTCTACTTTCTTCTGCTTAGCATAGCTTAGCTTACCTTCTTAGCATGGCTTCTCCCTCCGCTCCTGCTCTCTCCTGTCCTATGTGCCAGATGTTTAGCTACTCCTCGTCCTCCTTTACTGATAGCGGTATTTGTCAGAAGTGTAGTTTATTCTTAGATTTGGAGGCGAGGGTGTCTGATCTGGAGAAGCGGTTCTGCGCCGAACCAAATTCCACTTACGCAGCCATAGCGAGCAGGCAGGACGTAGCTAGCGGTGCAGGCCGCGCTAGCGCTAGCGTTAGCTTAGCCTCCCCCCCGGCTAGTAATGGCTGGGTCACTGTCCGTGGCAAGCATAGCCGTAAGTCGAAGACCCACTCGGAACCCCACCATCCGGTTCACGTTTCGAACAGGTTTTCTCCTCAGTGATGGTGGTAACCCGCCCACAGGGGAACAAACACTGATAATTGGCGACTCCATAGTCAGAAACGTGAAGATAGCGAAGTCAGCGGGCATAGTGAGGTGTATCCCAGGGGCCAGAGCGGGCGACATTGAGGCAAATTTGAAGTTGCTGGCAAAGAGTAAACGTAAGTTTGCTAGAATAGTCCTCCATGTCGGCATCGAATGACTCCCGACGTCCGCCAGTCGGAAGTAACTAAATTAAACATTGAATCAGTGTGCTCTTTTGCAAAGGAAATGTCGGACTCCGTAATTTTCTCTGGCCCCTTGCCCAATCTGACCAGTGATGATATGTATAGCCGCATGTCATCATTCAACCGCTGGCTATCGAGGTGGTGTCCAGCAAATGATGTGGGCTTCATTGACAATTGGTCAACCTTCTGGAGAAAACCTGGCCTGATAGGCAGAGATGGCATCCATCCTACTCTGGCTGGTGCATCTCTCCTATCAAAAACATGGCAGAGTCACACTTATGACCTCTCAGAGATGAGACCATGTTGCAGAGCTGCAGTCCTCCACGCCCTCTGCGCTTGCTCTAAGACAGTTTCCCTGCCATTACTGTTATGACAGTTGTGTTCATCCCTTAGATAGCTGCTATGGCTTTTGTAATAGTGATAAACATTATTCCATAGAGACTGTGTCAGTACCCGACCCAAAGCTCACCTAGATATTAACACAAAACAAATAAAAAGGTGTCAACCACAGAAATCTGATAAAAATAAAACCTTCAAATGTAGTGGCTTTAAAACATCAGAGAATTAGATGTGGTCTCTTAAATATTAGATCTCTCAGGTCCAAATCTTTACTGGTGAACGACCTTATAACAGAAAATCAGATTGATTTATTCTGTCTAACTGAGACATGGCTACGAGAAGAGGAATATGTCAGTTTAAATGAGTCCACTCCCCCCAGTCATTCAAATATTCATATACCACGCCACACAGGCCGTGGTGGTGGTGTAGCAGCTATTTATCATTCCTGTCTCCAAATCAATCACAGACCAAAGGCTAAATATACTTCTTTTGAAAGCCTTACTCTAAATTTATCTCATACTGATTCAAAAACTGGCCAGACAGTCCTATTTGTGATAATTTATCGCCCCTCCAGGCCCATACTCTGAATTCTTATCAGAATTCTCTGAGTACATATCAAACTTGGTCCTTAGCTCTGATAAAATAGTCATTGTAGGTGATTTTAATATCCATGTGGACAAAGAGAGTGATAGTCTTAGCTCAGCTTTTATGTCATTAATAGACTCAGTTGGCTTTATTCAGTCTGTTAATGAAGCTACCCATCATTTTAATCACACTCTTGATTTGGTTTTAGCATATGGCCTCAATATCAATGAAATGAAAGTTTTTCCAGAGAATCCATTTTTATCCGACCACTTCTTAGTGACTTTTAGCATCCTCCTGGAAGATTCTGTGTTTTGCAGCAAAACTGTGAGCAGCAGAAATCTGTCCAGTGGTGCAGTGGCTAAATTCACAGAGGCCATTCCTACTGCCCTAAGCTCAATAAATTGGCCAACTGATAACTGTGATATTAGCTTTAGCTCAACTCAGCTGGATCAGCTTGTTGATGACTCAGCCAGTCTACTAAGATCCACTTTGGACTCAATTGCCCCACTGAGACAAAAACGATAAACGCCAGAGGACAGCTCCTTGGTTTAACTCAGAAACTCGTACACTTAAACAAACAACCCGAAATTAGAGAGAATGTGGCGCTCTGATAAAAGGGAAGAGTCACGATACTTTGGCGAGAGTCATATTAACTACATGAGAGCCTTAAAACATGCTCGAGCTGCCTACTACTCTTCACTAATTGAAGAAAATAGAAACAACCCTAGATATCTCTTCAGCACTGTAGCCAGGCTGACACAGAGTCAGAGCTCTATTGAGCCTGTGATTCCTCTAGCCCTGGGCTGTGAGGACTTTATGAACTTTTTCAATGATAAAATTCTGAAAATTAGAGATAAAATTAGCAACTCTTTATCTCCAGCCGAACCTGCCCTACCTTTAAATGTAGTAGAAGTCAGACCTGAGTTAGACAGTCTCTACGATTAGCCTTCAGGAGCTAAATTCTCTCGCCTCTTCCTCTAAATCACCAATTTGCCTTTCCGGCCCAATCCCAACTAAGTTGTGTAAGGAGGTCTTTCCTCTAGTTTGTCCATTGTTGCTGGAGACAGTAAATATATCTCTATCAACAGGCTACGCATCACAGTCTTTTAAAACAGCAGTAATCAAACCCATCCTTAAAAACCTAACCTTGATTCAGGAACATTAGCTAACTATAGGCCTATTTCTAACCTTCCATTTGCCTCAAAGATCCTGGAGAAAGTGGTAGCTGATCAGCTAGGTGACTTCCTTCAAGACAATAGCCTGCTTGAGGACTTTCAGTCAGGATTTAGAGCTCATCACAGCACAGAGACTGCTCTAGTTAAAGTAACCAATGATCTACTTTCAGCTTCAGATGAAGGACTGCTCTCTGTTCTTGTTTTGTTAGATCTTAGTGCAGCTTTCGACACCATTGATCATGATGTTCTTATACAGAGATTGGAGATGTTACTTGGGATTACAGGGACTGCCTTAAACTGGTTTAAGTCCTACTTATCTAATAGATATCAGTTTGTACACGTGAACAACAAATCTTCTGTGTACAATAAAGTAAGTTACGGGGTTCCTCAAGGTTCAGTGCTAGGTCCAATTCTCTTCTCTATATATATGCTTCCCCTTGGTAATATCATGAGGAAATACTCTGTTAATTTTCACTGTTACGCTGATGACACACAGCTCTATGTATCTTTAAAGCCAGGTGAGACAAACCACTTAGATAAACTAGATGCCTGTTTAAAGGACATCAGAACCTGGATGGCCAGAAATTTTCTTCTTCTTAACTCAGACAAGACAGAGATTATTGTGCTGGGCCCTCGACACCTTAGAGAATCCTTTTCTAGTGATTTAACTGCCATAGATGGCATTACCCTGGCACCAAGCACAACTGTTAGAAATCTAGGAGTGCTATTTGATCAGGATTTATCCTTTAACTCTCACATAAAGCAAATTTCAAAATCAGCCTTTTTTCATCTACGCAACATCGCTAAAATCAGGCCTATCCTGTCCCAGAGCGATGCTGAAAAGCTAGTCCATGCTTTTGTTACCTCCAGATTGGACTATTGTAATTTTCTGCTTTCAGGCTGTCCCAGCAAGTCGCTTAAGACGCTCAGCTGGTCCAAAATGCTGCAGCACGGTACTGACTAGAACTAGGAGAAGAGACCACATTACTCCTGTATTAGCTTCTCTGCATTGGCTCCCCATTAAATATAGAATAGAATTCAAGATTCTTCTCCTCACCTATAAAGCTCTCAGTGGACAGGCACCAGTCTATCTTGAAGAGCTTGTAGTGCCGACAACCCCTCTAGAACATTACGCCCCAAGATGCTGGCCTACTTGTGGTGCCATCAATCTCCAAAAGTAGTATGGGAGGTAGAGCCTTCAGTTATCAGGCTCCTCTTCTCTGGAACAATTTACCAACCACAGTTCGAGTCTGACACTCTCTACCTTTAAGGTTAGACTTAAAACATTCCTCTTTGATAAAGCTTTCAGTTAGGGACCAGCTTATAGGTAGGTTATAAATAAATAAATAAATAAATAAATAAATTAGTTCATAAACTAGACTCATAGTTTAGATGTAATAGGCCTAGACTGCCGGGGGAGGGTCTGGCACAATGGGCTCTATCACTCTCTCTCCACATCTGCTTTTGCCCCTTTTTGTTTGCTCCTGTACTCGCCTCTGGCTCTTGTCTTGTAGGTGGCCTGGGATCCTTGGTGGAGACTGCCTGCTGCTGTGGAGTCATGAAACCTCAAAACTACAGCTATAAACATGACACACATAGTTGGCCATTCTATTAGGAACACTCCATTCTCATTATCATTATAGCTGTTCATGTAGTTATTAGCATGATCTCCATATCCATGGTCGTTACACCTACAGTATCTATTTCTTATTACCACATAGTCATGAAGTCCCTCTTGAAAATGGGATGTCACATCTCAAGAGGCCTTTAACACATTTATACTTAACGGAGACAAATATGGTTGGGATGCACTTGTGGTCTGGGCACCCATGAGTTCCTCACTACCATAAGTTCTTATTTTCAGTTTGAATATCTAAGATTATACTTCTAGAAAATGATCACCACAACCATTCAGACATGAGGACCCTCCAGAAATGAGATGTAGCATCTCAAGAGGCTAACCTCTAAGGAATCAGACGACAGGCCAATGATACATGGACCTGTCCCTAACTTTAGTTCTTACTTGGTCCCCTTGTCTCCTCTTACTTCCCTTCCTTTGTCCTCACACCCATCACAGCATCGTGTGGATTTGCTGTTCATCATGAGACTGGGATCCACATTCAAGATTTCCTGCTGCTTAACAGAAGGTTTTTTCTTGCCGCCATGATGGAGGGATTCATGATTGGCTATATGGATTCATGTTGGGTGTTGGATGTATATATTTGTATATATATGTATATGTGTATTTTATATGTATATATGTATCTATGCATATATGTGTATCCATAAAATGAAGAGCTTTATGCTCTATTGTAAAGTGTCTTGAGATAACACTTGTTATGAATTGGCGCTATACAAATAAAGATTGATTGATTGATTGATTGATTGAACTTAAAACCCTTCAGCTCCATTTAATATCATGGCTAATTAAGCCTTAAACTAGCTTCACAGCTCAGCCTTAATTTCTAAATTGTTTGCGCAAGGCCATAATAAAACACAAGATAATCACTTGAGTTTTATGTTCGAACATTTATAACATACGACAGCATGGTTAGTTTTGACTGGAAAACTTCACTGCTGGATAGTCTCAGAGGCACAATGCAGTGGAGTGGTTGAATATGACTCAGTTGAGTTTGTTATGATTAATAATGTTAAATTTAATATGAATTTGATTTGATATATTCAAAATTCTTACCAATCTAGGATAAAGAAGGGGGTTTCTTGAGCTTACAAAATTGTGGATATGGGTTTTGCAACCTAATTACAACATGACCTCTTATTTACAGCGGAGACATCAGTGCAACTAATTATTGTCCTCCAGACAAATGAAAGGCATAATTACTTCTTTTAAGATTTCTAAAAGTAAAACATAAAGGATTTGATAGAAGAAACACTAACATGGAGGAAGGGGTGGAGATGGAGGTGAAAGTGGTGGTGGACGTTGAGGTGGAACTTGTCGTCGACGTCGGGCTTGAACTGTAAAAAGTGCATAACATTTTAGAACAAAAATATTGATCCATTCAATACTTCACCTCATCACCACACTGGCACATTTAAAAAGTAAGATGTTAATTTTTAAGAGTTAAATTATGTTTTTTCTTGTTTTACATCTGTTTCTCACACAAAGAGACTCTCACATTGAAAGCAACAAGTCTTTTTTATTAGTATAATCTCTGCTTTTGATGGAAAATATTGGTTTCTGTAGTAATAAATTTGGAAATATCAGGTATCTGCAAATATCCAATATCATGCATCCCTGTAGTTTGTTGACCATCCACACTGGCGTTTTTACTGTATATGCATATGTTCCTTTCCGGACTTTCAAGTTGATACAGACATACCAAATGAATACATGCATTCACATGTGGAACCATAACGGTGTAATGTATACTATAACTTGGGCCTGTAAAGCAGAGCACAACACACATGCCAGGCTGGCAAAACCAAACCTCTAACTGTTGGCAGATTTGGACAAAGTCTTGTGACATCAGTTGTTTGATTATCTAAGGAGGATTTGGAACAGAGTTGAAGCCAATTTGAGGATACAGTCATCCTGTAAACACCCTCTCAACTGAATTTTAGATCAATCACTTACAGACTGAGAGATCACTGATGATCCAAGCTGTTCACAGCTGTAAGCACTATTAGCAGCTCACAGAAGTCAACATAATCAATAGAAGAAACAGGGATTCTTTGTAAAATCACTGAGACCTTTTCTCAAATGAAAACGGGAAAAGCTGAATGTCCTGCAGCCAAGGGTAGTGCAGACATAGCATTAGTCTTTCAGAGACAGCTGTAACATTACTAATGCTCAGTTAGCAGTGCTAATGATAGCAGCACAGCTAAGGTTTCCAGCAGCACAACTAATGTGCCAGGAGCAGAGCACTCCGTTCATCAGCAGGAAAAGACAGGACAGAAAAGGAGAGTGCAGGTTTTATGTTGGGCTGCTGGTTAAAACTTGATTATTCTAAAGGGAACACATTTAGAAATATGTCTACAAACACATATCTTAGGTGTGCTGAGTTGAATGTCAATCTCTGAAGTTTTACTGCACGACAAGTCCTGCAGATTTCCAGGCTGTTGAGAGATTTTATTGCACCCGATCACTCTGTTTGCAGAGTAGATCACATGCTCCAAACTTACAATAAACAAATGAGGGTTGAATCAATCTTAACAACTAATTATCAACAGAGTTTGGTAAATCTCAGTTTCTTTGAGAACTTTCGCATATTTCCTGTAACTTGTCCTACTTTGGTATTTCTAAGTTCTTTAATGATTTTAAAAGTTTCAGTGCTCACAAATGTGATGACCTTCAAATACTTAAATTGCTTCTTCTGTTGGCCTTTTATAGTTTTTTCTCTTTATATGTTTTAATATCAGACAAATTTTGGAACCTCTTTTCTTCATCATGTAGCTTGTTGAATATTTCCGAGGAAGCAGCCATGCGACCATTATGTGCTTACTAACCTGATCAAAAAAATGGCGTTTCCTTTTGTACCCCTCTGATGTTTATAAAGCAAAACTGGAGTCAGTCAAACATTTGATAATCTGCTCTTAAATAAGTAATTTTTCAAAAGTTGATTCTTACCATCAGCTTGTGTCAGCACCACCATGACACCAAAAACCAGAGACAGGGTCAGCAGGTTCATGGTGAAGATGCTTCAGGTGTGATGACAATAATGGAAGTCTTAAAGATGCAGAGACAAACATGTTATTTCATATGAGCAGGAATTGACTCAAAGGGGTCCTGTCAGTAAAAAGATGATGATCATAAAACTGAAATCAAACCTGCAGAAGAATCTCCTCAGCCGTTTGGTGTGGAGCTGCTGCACAAAACAAAGAGCAGCTCTTAAATACACTTTAGTGTTCAAACATGACAGCGAGGCCACGTACATCCATAACACACCCACCACATATTCAGCTTTGTTTGAAGTTCCAAAGAAATGTGAATAATTCCAGATAAAAAGGAGCCATATAATTACACTGGGATCAAATCTATTGATGCTGTTGAACCAAGAGCATCCTGGATAATTATTAAAATAAAGCTTTGGCTTTTCTTCAACCCAATCCAAACAGAAATGGCTTTAGTCAACCATAAGCAAACACTTTCCAAAGGTTAGGAAAATTAAACTCGCCTCCTACAGTCTTGATACAGGACTCATTACACGCAGTGGCTTTTATATCTGTGATCGTTGATTATAAGGTCTGATGATGTTGTTACAGAAATGCAAGTTTTAAATATCAACAACTGACCTGAGACCAGTGTCCAAAGACGCTGCCAGTGGACACACAAGTCAAAATTCAATGAGGTGCTGGAATCATTCCTCAGAGATTCTGGTCCACATCGACGTGGTAGCATCACGCAGTTGCTTCAGACTTATTGGCTGCACATCAATAACACGTGTCCCATTTCACTTCCTAAAGAAGCTGAATTGAGATCTGATGATCACCCAAATGAGACCTCTAAACTTTTCTCCTAATTATACACACTTTTTGATACAAAGCTAAAAAATGGTGAAGTTCCTGTTGGCTTGACAGTATGCATTTGAGAGGCCTTTTTGGAGGTCTTTGTTTAGTACATACACCCATCAAATTTTACAGTTCTGGGTTCATCCTGCTGCAAGGGCTGTTTTTTTTATTTTTATTTTACGGGGTACTGTTGAAATCTTTTAGTAGGTCAACATATTTAACCCTCAAGTAACTTGTGTAGTGAAATTCATAGCAGTAAAGCATCTAGTCCAGGGGTGGGCAAGTGGCGGCCCGGGGGCCAAGTGCGGCCCTCCACATCACTAAATGTGGCCCGCCATTCATTTCCAACCAGCAGTTGTAAATATGAAGAAAACTCAGATATCCCATAGAGATAATTCTATATAATCTGGACTGATATTTTTTTATTGGATTATGTAAGTTGTTTATGACCTTACTTTGCTATAATAGTGTCTCTAAATCTTTTTTATGAAGTCTTGAACATTAAATTAAGTATTACTCAATACTTTATGTAAAAAATGGCGGCAGCAAAATATCTGAGCTTTAAAATTTTGAATAACATCATTTTAGTGATTTAAAAATAGCTTCATTGGCTTTAATTTTATGTATGTTAGCTGAATTAGCTTGAATTCTATGTCAAGTTCATTTGATTATGCAGAAGTTTTATTTATGTCGAATATATGAATATTGGTATTCTAATTTTTTTTACAAATATATATTCTCATATGTTTTTCATCCAACATTTTTCCTCATCGAGAGTTTCTGAAAATTTGTAACAATGTGGCCCTCGGGCTTGGAAAAATGGTTTTATGTGGCCCTCTTGGTAATTAAAGTTGCCCACCCCTGATCTAGTCCCTCCAAATTTCTGGTAAATTCCTGGAAACTTTTATGGGAAGTTAAGCTCGGTCACTTTAAAAAAATTTGCAAATGGGAAACTTTTCTTGGTAATTATGAGAATTTATGGAAATTACCTGGAACTGGAGGTCATTTAAACAATCTGGATCATTTCCAAACATAAATAAAACATTTTGTTTTGTCATTTGCAGACAGCCATGCAAAATAATACAATTTCAACAGATGTATCCATAAGAAGAATTTTATTTGGTTCATTTATTTATAAAACAATGATTTAACTTTACTTTGTGTCCATGGGCTCAAATATGTAGCTTCAATACACCAGGGTTCGAGAAATCATCTGTGCATAGAAAAGTGATAGAGGAACACAATGCAGGTAGGAGGCTTGGCCTGAGAACCTCTGCAGTAAACAGTGTGCTGTGTGTGTTTGGCTGTAGAAAAGAAGAGATGTTTTCAAGTAAAATTGCACTGGTTGATCTTGTCAGGTTTATGCAAAAATATTTTTTCCTGATTGTATTTAAAATCCCTGTTAAGGCCATACCTTAATTTTTGTCAATTCCAGGGCCTGTGTTTACAAAGCATTTTATCTTACTACTAGGAGGACTCCTAAATGACACTTAAATTTCCAAACCAAGAGTTTTCTCTTAAAACCTACTCACAAACCTGCTGAGAATAACTCTTACTTAGGAATTCAGATAGCTCTTCAGCTAAAAGAAAGGGGTAGAGCTGACCTAGTAGCTACGGATGATATCTTGTTGCAGGAACCACAGGGATTGGCTGACAGGGAATTTGTCTTTGTGAGTACTTTCTACATAGAAATCACTCAATTTAGAGAAAGGTGTCATGTTGACATATTAAAATAAAGACCTTCAAATAAAAAATGTAGACTACTGATGAAACATTAAACCAAGTGTAAATACTGACCAGTCAAGTGTGTGTTCTGCTCATTTTAAGCAGCTGTATCTGGTTAAACGTAGAGATGGGATTTATGGCTCTTTGGAGGGAGCCGGATCTTTGGGATCCATTCGTTTGAGCCGTTCAAAAGACTGGCTCATTTGGCTCATTTTTATATTTATTCACTTTTAAGAGGCCAGCATGGGTTAAGTTCATTTTATCATGGAAATAATCACAGGGGGGAATGATGGGCTGAGATTTGGATCAGATTAATTTCAAACTTAGATTTCCCACCAACATTTGAGTTTGAATTCTTCTTAAATATTAATTCTAGCTTCATTTGACATGGGCGGACAAGATTTTAAAGTTTGATATGGATTCATTGTAAATATTCCCCTGACATATCCCTCCTCCACATAAGAACTAACATCAGAAACTGAAAAGACAGAAATTTTGATCACCGGCCACTGAGGCTGGAATGAATCTGACGTACAGGAGTCACCCCAAACGTCTGGATGGCCACCCCATATTTATGCAGTGTCTAGTTCCCTTAACATTGGTCTGAAGAGAGGACTAGACAACCAGACTGTTGCTTCAACTACCGTTTCCGATTTCCATTTTGTTTATTATTTTTGTAAAGTCCCATTGTGCATTATGCTGAACTGAAGTGTTAGCTGATATCAGCTGGTGTTGTAAAGATGTTGTTTTGGGCTGTGGGGAAAATGTTATGTTGAACAGTTTGTCACCTGCAGCAGGAGCCATTGGTTATTTTTCTTTCTGACGTGCGTCCTAACCTTCTATGTTCCACTTTAATCATCAGACAACACTATTATACCATCTTAATAGCTCTAACAATGATGTGCTCTGGCATGCCCATGTGTTTGCTCTTAATTGTGTTGAGTTATTAACCCTGTGTGTGTTTGTGCTCTCTTTTTTAAGACAGCACAAACACACATGGCTTCAAGTCACAGTGTGTACACCCTTGTTACAGCATGTCTCACCTCCACTGTAAACATCCTGAAGCAGAGCAGGAAGGCAGAGTTGACAATCCATTTGCTTCATTTTCAGAGGCAGTATCAGAGGTGTATGGAGGGGGGACACATTCTTAACCGTGCTGTGCATCTGGATCACCTGATTGGATATCTGTAATCAGGCAGGAGGTAGTGGTGGGAGCTCTGAGCATAACAGCCAGGTTTGAGCCAAAGTGGACTTAATGGAGGACATCACTGTTGAAAGCAAATCATCAAAAAGCGAGATCTGATTTGCCAAAATTTGTACTTACAAGTTACAAGCCTTCTGGAAGAATGTCCTTTGGACAGATGAGACAAATCTGGAACTTTTTGGCAAATCACATGTGCTCTATATTCACAGACCCAAAAATAAAGCATACAAAAAACAGAACACTGTACCTACTGTGAAACAGGGAGGAGGCACAATAATGTTTTGGGGCTGCTACAATGAAATCTTAAGACTATCAAGGCATTCTGGAGCAAAATGTGCTATCAAGTGCCAGAAAGCTTGGTCTCAGTAACAGGTCATGGGCCCTTCTACAGGAAAATGACCCAAAAACACACAGCTAAAAACACCCAAGAATGGCTAGGAACTGAACATTGAACTATTCTAAAGTAGCCTTCTGTGATAACCTGACATGCCAGACGGACAGTTCCATATATCTGCCGCAGAAATTTTTCAGTAATCCATCTGGGAAAGAGTGACTCCAAACCGATTCAGAGGCAGAACCTTCAAAAACAACTGCAGCTTATGGTTGGATCACCGTTCGGCTCTTTACACTCATCCTACCTAGACCAATCCCTATCAAGCAATGCTGCTATGCATGATGTAGCACAGGTAACAGCTATATGTCTAACTACCTTAGACTATCATTTTACATTAAGTCATGCCACACAGATGCATCATTTAACACTTAAATGTGACATGAATCTTGTAACAGACAATCCCTACTGTCCCTCCTGAGGAGAACAGATTTCACCGAGTATCACTGATACCCCTTTTCCACCAAGCTGGTTCCAGGGCTGGTGCTCGTGCTGGTGCGAGATCCGGTTCGCAGTTGGCTCAAGTGAGAACCGGTTAAGAACCGTTTGCTTTTCCACAAACGGGTGCCGGCCAGAGAGCTACGTCGTCACGTCAATGTATACATCTGTATACGTAACGACAGTTTCCCATCACAACTAGTGCCAAATTTTATTGCCACAACAAAGATGGAGGACTACGTTGTGGTTCAGGTGTTGCTGCTGGCTTTTCGAGCCTTCCTTGGAGAGCAAAATTTGGCGATCCAGCAAGTTAATGCTGCTCGATGATTATGCAAGGTCGTCTCCTCCACTGACCACTGCTGTTTCATTTTAGTATCCATTGTTATCTTCCAACTTATCTTCTTACTGCTTACCCTGAACTCGTCTTTTTAAAAATTCAAATTCAAAATTCAAATTCAAGTTTAATGTCACTCAGTTAATACACATGTATCAACAGAACGAGAAGGCATTTCTTCAGGATCACAACAAATTACATACATACATTTATAAGGATTTATAATGATAATAACAATAACACAAATCACATTTTCAAACTAAATGGAAATGGCTCAGATATGAGGAGCTACTGTACTTTTGCCCCGTTGCCAACACACAGCCTGAACTTTTCATTATTTTAATTTCACTGACTTATAAATTAGCACATCACAGTTCACATGTAGGTTTCCCACGACAGCCTGTTCCTAATTACCTTAGCATTAGTCCATGTCTTTTTTGGAAAGAAGCGCAGACAGCGAGAACTAAACGACTCCCAACAAGGAGGACATTTTGGTCCTGTGTGGACAAACAGAAGAGAGGAGAATGTAGACTATGTTTTTGCTGTGTTGATGTTGAGTTGGAAGAAAAGTAAGCAAAGTTATGAAGCTTGGTAAAACAGTCTCCAGGACTGACTTTAATGACAGTGATGCATGTAACGGGTTCACATACTTTTTCATGCAACTGTACATATCAGTAAACCATCATCTTGTGCTCGGTCCACATGAAGTTAAAAATGTTTTTGTATTGAGTTTGTTTTCTGCAAAGATGGCATGGTTTCAGTAAGTGCCCGTTTGCACAGAGATGAAAGGTTTTAATTGCGTTCTCACCTCCCATTTACATGGCAATGGTGTCTGGAGTGCATGAATCCACAAACTTTTGAAACCAGGGTCCAGAGTGGAATGTTTTGATAACGGATCACTATCTGGCTCCATGTGGATGGGATTCAGTGTGTTAGGGTGAAACATGACTTTGCTGTATGCTCAGGATCAACAACAGCAGCTTCGGCCGTCTACTGAGCGACATATGTGCTCCATACCTGAAGCTGAAATGTTACCTTATCTGTACATTTATGCCAGATTTTATACATACAGGGCCAGATCCACGAAGAATGGATTGCTCCTGCTATAGCACCATCATTGCGCAGAAATAGCTTACGCAATCTGCCCTGTTGTAGCGCCTTATCCTCAAAAGAATTAGCTGTAATGATATGCGGGCGCAAACACGCCCAAACAGTTTGCCATCTGGGCACACTTTGCGCCTCTGACTGCAGTAGCTCCTGTGCCATATGGGTAGCTTTGTCGCTGTAAACTACAGAGATTATGCCGCTTTGCAGCGGATATACTGTATGGATTTTTTCATTCTTTTTGGTCTTTATATTGCGTAGATCAGACCATAGGACCATAACAGCCTTATAAACCGTGTTATTAAGATGTACCAAGCTTCCAAATAGTAGTCCATAGCTTTAACTTAGGGCAGCTGTAGCATTAACCTCACATTGTGTTGTGGTCTAATAACTCCATTCAACACGGTATTTTATTTCCATACATTATATATAACCAGAGGGACCAAAGAGAATAAACACTAACTTTCAGGTGCTGTTGGAAGTGGTGCTGTTGCTGTAGTTGCTGAAAGTGGACAAATGACAGTTAATAAACAGTCATAGATCTTTACCTGGACATTGTAGCTAAGAACAGCACAAGAATCAGTCAGTAGAGAAATAATTCATTTCCTGATGTGATTAAACATTATACGTCAGCAGGTTGCAATTTTCAGGATGAGATTTACCCCTTCACTTTGATCCCCGCTCCTCTGATCCCTAAAGTCATCAGAGGAGCTCCCTGATGACTTTAGGAGTCATCAGGGAGCAAACATATTGTACTACTTCTGTAGTTTGTTTAGTGACATAAACTTATTTTCTGGATCAGAAGCATGAGTGCCGACCATTGGCCAACATTTACTTTTTTAAGCCTGGCTTGTCCTTAACAGGGACTTTAAATATGGTTGGGCAAATATATTTTAGCATGTTGACTAAATGATTTGATTTCGAGAAGTTATACTTAAGAGTATCTCTGCTACTCCTCACATCACATGCACTTAGCACACT